>CAKNXH010001217.1:80294-149494 GCA_932178445.1 Andricus quercusramuli
ATTCGAATTTTCAACTCAAAAACTGAAATTTTGTTGAAAATTCATCTATTTGGTTAAAGATTCAATTAATATTTTAAAAATTTGTCTTTTTTGTTGCATTCAACTGATTGATAATGTTTTTTTGCTTTTTGAAGTAATTTTTTCAACTAAAAATTTCACTATTGCATTTTTGCTCGAAAATTTATGCTTTTTAGTTGAAGATTCAACTCTTTGTTTGAAAAGTCATGTATTCTGTTGAAGATTCGTACTTTTGGATTCAAGACTCTTTGTTAATACGACAACGCACCTGGCCATTCGTCGCTGCTAATTCAGCAATTTCTGGTGAAATATCATTGAAATCCTCGTCAATTTCATTAGATCTGTAAAAAATCTATTGATTCTTTTGAAATATCCTATAAAATTACAGAATCTACACAATCCTTACAAATCTTTCGAAATTCTAGGAAACACTTTCAAACTGCATGGAAATTCTTTGAATCCCTAAAAATCATTGAAATAATCCTTGAAAAGTTCCTTGAAATATGTTAAAACTGTTGTAAATTTCTTAAAATCATTTGAAAATGGCCTGAGTTGTGGGAAAGCGTCGACTGGATCCTTAAGCACGACTAGACACCTGCCCATTCATCGCTGCTCATTCAGCAATTTCTGGTGAAACACATACTCACACTACTTCAGTAGCCCCTATACAGTCACGGCTTTTCCAAAATTTTCGTCCAATTTTCAATGAGAGAGAGGTGATAATAGTTTATTGCTGCTAACAAACATAATTGTTTAAACAATTTATTATTATAGATAATAATATTATCTTCGATTAATGTTAGAAATTGCAGTTTTTTCTGAAATTTTCGACTGTTTGTTCACTTCTCATTCAGAGTGAGTTAATATTTAATTTGATATTTAAAAAAATTGCTGAAACAAATTATTATTGTCTATAATTAATTTAAGTTATTGCAGATAACTTTTTAAACAATTTATTATAATTGTTGATAATATTCTCATTGCTTAATGGTAGAAAGTTTCGTTTTTTTTTTTTTGGAATTCTTTGAGCAAAATAATGCTTCAAACAAATTATTATTGTTAATAGCTGTCTCCATCTATAATAATGCCAGATAGTTGCGATTTTTAATGAAATTCCCAAGTTTTCGTCCATTTTTCACTTGGTGAAGTGGTAATTAATGCAAGTTAATAAAAATAGTTGTTTGAATAATTTATTATTGTTTATAACCCGATCGATGTTATTAGGGTGTTTTGAGATTTTCATTGCTTCCCTATTTTTTCTTGAAAAAATATTGTACGTTCTTGCGATGACGGTTGTTTTGTCAAATAAAATGCTATGTCCTCTTTCGGTATGAGGCTCAGCTAGTACTGATTGCGTGAAATGTCTTAGCCTGACTTTACTGTCATGTTCCTTTACACGTTGGCTCACCGCTCTCCCGGTTTTTCTAATGTGGACTCTGCCACAAGAATAAAGGATTTTGTATACTCCTGGCTCACTGACAGCTGCCTTTTTTATCTTCAGGGTTATTTAGAAGTTGTCCTATTTTCGCAGGTGGTATCAATATGGTTTGGATGTTGTGTTTGTTGAAAATTCTTCCTATTTTCCTTGTGATAGCTTGAATGTAGTGTAGGATGGTTGTCGCTTTTCTCCCTTATCCTTAAGTAGGTTGTGTTGACTCGTTTTTTTTAGTTTCTTTGGTACTTTTTACAAATTTCCAGGCTTCATTCATACAAATTCAGAAATAAAATTTTTGGAAAACCCTAATTTGGGCGCTTGCAATTGTTGAAAACCGCATCTTATTACAGGGTATGAATCTCACTATAGTATGAAGCCAAATGAAATTTCGAAGAGTATAGGTCGCCTTGTAAGACATTTTTAGCTTTAGCCCAGTGTCTGACATCTTAAAATAATGCTCCTGATAATTCCACTTAGAAATGGAAGGTGTCAAGCCAGTTGAATGAGATCAATACCTGCCAACGAATCAGGAACACTACCCGCAAGGAAATCATTAATTATATCAGGGTCAGGGAGATAGGATGACAAAGAAAGAGATTGTGCTTCAGGAACACCCTGAGGATGCTGGCTGCGACAGAAAACCTCTCAAGTTTGAAGATCGAGAGCTGTACTTAAAGAAAGTTCGTATCTCATTTCAAATGCCAGCTTATGGAGCGCCACTTTCTAGATAGAGAGAAAAAGTAATCGCCAAATTTATGCTCTTTATTGTGGTTCTATCAGCCAGCTTTCAGAAGCCTAGTACTTTTGTTCGAATTTCAGAATACTCGAGTGAAGAGAAAAGAGATGATGAACCAGTAAATTCTCTTTCGATTCTATTCAAAGGCAGAAGAGCTGGCTTTAGTCGAATTATCAAGAGTTATTCAGCTATTCAGATTATGGCTTAATTTCGAATATAATAATTCGTTCGGAAATTAAAGCTAATCTAAAGTGATTCATAAACGGGAATGCGTGTGACTAATTTGGGATTCGATGACCGATAATTAATTGCCGAGCGTTCACGTATTTTCCAATTTTCACTGGAGTGTCACTTTAATTAACTTCGCATCGATAATACCTAACGATTCATCATTTTAAAAAAACTATTCGTCAATTACGATAGGAATGCTCGTAAATGGCAGCATGCTAAATTTAATGGTCAGATTAATTAAGATGGATAAGATATGAATAATCCTGTTATTCTGTGAAATAAAATCGAACGATGGATGAGCTTATTGAATGGAAAATTAGTTCTGGCGTTAAACTCTTCACGTCATTCATTATTTAAAAGTTTCTGAACAAGAGAGTTCAAAAGTTTGAATTCAGTTTTTTTCTTCATTAAAAATTTAAAGCTTAGTGATTCTATACTTGAATTTCATATAAAATTCTCGTTCAATCCTATCATTAGAGAGGGTCCACATATTATGTTACGCTATTTTTAGTGATTTTTTTAGCTCAAACTGTAATTTTATATAACCGTCAATTGAAAAATTAATCATGAGTTAAAACTATCTTTTATTGACTTGAAAAGATTGATTTAACTTAAAGATTAAAATAGACGGCAGATCAACTCAATATAGATGAGGGGCCATCTACAAACTTTTTTTCCATTTTTTGAAGTATTTCTATTGTTTCCCTGCTTTTAAGAAACTTTCCCTTCCTCTTGTTTTTGTTTGCTCAGAACAGAATAATTCAAATCTAATAACAAAATCCATCTATTGTTGATTAGGATTTAATTTTTTTGTTTGAAAGACTACTATTATTTTTTTGTATTTGTGTTCATTCAATTTGGTCAAAAATTCCACTATTTGTTTGAAAATTAAAATCTTTTGTTACGAATGCAACTATTTTTAGAGAAGTAATATTTTTTGGTCAACAGATCGACTATTTGGTTCAAAGTTTTCAGTTTCTAGTTGAAAATTCAAGAAATTGGTTGAAAATTGAGGTATTTTGTTGATAATTTATCTTTTTTTCGTAGAAAATGAATCTTCTTGGTTGAAAAATGAACTTATGCTAAAAAAATTCAAATCTTTAGTTTAATGTTGTACTCTTTTCTTGAAAATTAATTTTTTTAAGATTCATAATTATAATTGAAAATTCATTTTTTCAAAATTCATAATTATAATTGAAATTTCATCTCTTCGTTCGAAACTTTAACTATTTTGATAGAAATTAATTTTTTTAGTTGATAATTAATTTTCTTGCCTGAAAATGTAACTTTTTAATTTTGGGCAAAAAATTGATATTTTTAATTGAAGATGTAGCTTTTCCGGTTGCGAATTGATTAATTTTACTAAAAATTCCTCTGTTTTGGTAGAAAATCCTTTGAATTGAAAATTCACTCCTTCAGGTCGAGAATGTTAAAATTATTCTATTTTGGTTAAGGATTCGACTATTTTGTTGAAAATTAATCATTTCATTTAAACTGAACTATTTTTTATTTTAAATTGGAATATTTTCTGGTTTGAATGCAAATAATAACATACTTCGTTGAGAATTCATTTGTTTAATTGCAAATTCAACTTTTTTTGTAGAATAATGAGTAGATCTTATGCTTTTCGTTCTACTGGTCGTTTATTATTTTACAAAAAGCGTGTAAAAGCTTTTCGTCCTTCGATGAAGGACCTCTTCTGTACAATTATTTGATGTCAGTAATAAAACCCATCATCCCAGGGTATCAAGAAAAACATTTTGATTAAAAAATAATAATATAGAAGCTGCCGAAGGAGTTACAATATTGAAATAACATAACCTTACCTATGAACAGCTTTAAAAACTACTCTCGATCAATGAGGTGCTATACATTTATGCAACCATTGTTGAACAATAAATAATTAGAAAGCGGTTTCTTCTCAGGAACTTATTGTTCCTCTCCCCTTCTAACTGTCATTTTTACAAACTTAAAGAATACATTTTGGTGGGTCAACTCATGTTCGTGGTGACAGTTATTAGAGGAAGAGAGGTTAACTTGGTATAACGTAGTGGTCACGTGACCAACGACGGAAACCACGCGTAAATTCTAAAGGTTAAAATTGATTTTAAAATCGAAAGTTTGTAAGAGCGATGACATTGTGGTATATATCACTCAGAAAATCCGTATCCGATCTTTTATTAACACTATTGTTGTTTTTGATTATGTGAAACGTTTCCTTAAAATTTCGTTTTCTGTCATTAGTTTCGGTACTTAAAATTCGAGTTTTCGAAAAATTAAATTTGTGATCATTATCATGTGAGTGAGTCACAAGGGCAGTTTTTCGTATATCCCTTTTACAATCGTAAATATGTTCTTTTATCCTAACATAAATGTGTCTACTGGCCTGGCCTATATAGGCGCAACCACATTCACAAAGAATGTAGTAGATCACATGTGTATGTGCTCCAAACGGAGTAGGATCTTTTTTTTTCAGAGAAACATTTAAACGAATCTTTTTCGTAAGTGAAAACCACTCTAACATTATAACGGCTAAAAAGATTTTTGTAACTTCTAGAAAATTCATCGATAAAAGGCAGAACAATAATGTTATTATCATTGGCTCCTAATAGATCGTTGTTGTTACTAATATCACTTTGATTGTGAGAGGCTTTTTCTTGTAAAACTGTTATTCTCTTATTCATGTATTTTTTGATGAATTTATCTGGATAATCATTATCTTTCAACAATTCATTAAAAATTTTTAAATTTTTGTCCTTGAATCTATCGTCAGGTAATCCGATTGCTCTATCAACTAAATTATTAATAATTGAAATTTTATCTTTAACAGCTATTTTTGTGTGGAAATTGACGTACCTGCCGGAGCTGGTCTCTTTCCTATACCAATCAGTAATTAATGTGTTGTCTGTCCGAATGAGAGTAATGTCAAGAAAATTAATTATATTATTAATTTCTCTTTCAACAGTAAATTGCAATTGGCTATGGTATGAATTAAAGGATTTAAGTAGATTGTCGATATCCTTTTCTGGTATACAGGTAAGGATATCGTCAACATATCGATGGAAGAATATGTAATTAATTTTATGTTTTTTGAGGATGTCATTTTCGAGTTTTTCCATAACAAGATCAGATAAAACACCAGAAAATGGTGATCCCATAGGAGTACCATGTATTTTTTTGTAGTAGTTATTTTGGAAAACACAATATGCATTATCCAGACAAAATTCAACAAGTTAAAAAAACTCCTCATGTGGAATATTAGTGTGTTCTCTGATGTAATTCCATTTAATTTTAAGACATTTCATTACCAAGGTTTTAGGTATATTAGTAAATAATGACTTAACATCAAGAGATACCAATCTAAAGTTATCAGGAATATATATATTCTTGATTTTATTCTTCAGGTCCCAACTGTTTTTGATTAAAGTATGAGTTTTTCCTATAATCTTCTTAATAGGAGTACTAATATACCTTGAAAGATTGATTAAAGGAGATCCACAAAAAGAAGTAAAAGGTCTCATAGAAACATTAGGTTTATGGATCTTAGGTAACCCGTAAAATTTTGGAGCGATGGAATTATAATTCTTTAAGTTTTTTGACATGTCACAATTAATGTGACCTTCACTTAGAAGGTTACCAATGAGAGAATTCAATTCCTATCTTACTTTACTAGTAGGATCTTTCTTTAAACATTTATATACTCCTATATCAGATAATAGTTCGTAACATTTGTTATTGTAGTTTTCTTTATCCATTAAAACAGTGGCATTACCTTTGTCAGAATTGGTAACAACAATATCTTTATTTTTATTCAGGAATTCTTTAGTAATCATACCCATTTCTTCAAAATTAGATTTTATATAATTTACACAGTTATTGTTCAAAAACCCATTCAGAATGTTAGACAAATCCGCTAGAAAGTCCATAAGTTTATCTTCAGTAATAAAGTTAACCTTATTCTCCACGTTTGCTAGAGTATTCTCAACTATTTTGCTTTTGTTATTAGGTTTAACACAGAACTTGTTTTAACTTTAGATTTTAAAATTAATTTCAACCTTTAGAATTTACGCGTGGTTTCCGTCGTTGGTCACGTGACCACTACGTTAACCTCTCTTCCTCTAATAACTGTCACCACGAACATGAGTTGGCCCACCAAAATGTATTCTTTGAGTTTGTAAAAATGACAGTTAGAAGGGGAGAGGAACAATAAGTTCCTGAGAAGGAAACGCTTTTTACTTATTTATTGTTCAACAATGGTTGCATAAATGTATAGCACCTCATTGATCGAGAGTAGTTTTTAACGCTGTTCATAGGTAAGCTTATGTTATTTTAATATTGTAACTCTTTCGGCAGATTCTATATTATTATTTTTTAACCAAAATGTTTCTCTTGATAGCCTGGGATGATGGGTTTTATTACTGACATCAAATAATTGTACTGAAGAGGTCCTCCATCGAAGGACGAAAAGCTTTTACACGCTTTTTGTAAAATAATAAACGACCAGTAGAACGGAAAGCATAAGATCTAATCATTATCTACTACCCTGGTCAAGAAACTTAACAACTTTTTAAAAATTTTTTGTAGAATATTCGACTTTTTGACTTGAAAATTCAACAATTTGGTGAACAATGAAATTATTTGATAGAAAATTCACTTTCTTGTTGAAAATCCATTTTTTTTTAATTCAACTACTTTAGTTTGTTAGAAATACATTTTCTAGTTTAAGAATTCATTTTTATATCTGAAAATGTTGTTATTTGATTTTTGGTGAGAAATTTTTTCTTTGTAAGTTGAAAATTCAACTGTTTGGTAGAAAAATCCAGGTGTTTTATCAAAATGTCATCAATTGGTAAATAATTAATCTTGTTTATTGAAAATTCATCTCTTTGGATAGGCATTCAACCATTCTGTAAAATATTGGTATTTATCATTGGATTTAACTGTTTGAATCGGTTGTTTTTTTTTGTTTTTTTTCTTGTAGAAAATGAGTCTATTCAACTAAAAATTCAACTATTCAATTTTTGGTTGTAAACTTACCTTTAAATATAAAATTAATATTCTTGATTGAAAATTCATCTTTGTAAGTTAAATTGTCTTTTAATGTTATTTTGTCGAATTGCGTAGGGAAATAGTTTTTTGTCGATGAAATTCAAGTTCTTTATTTACCATCCTAAACCAAATTGATTATAGTATTCAGCTGCGAACAAAAAATCCTCTAGAAAATTTAACTATTTTATTGAAAATGTAATTGTTTTGTTGAAAATTTGTGCTTTTGGATTGGAAATTCATGTTTTATAGTAGAAAATGCAGCTTTTTACTTTGTTAAAATCTCATCTATAATATTTTTTGTTGTGAATTATTCATTTTTGGTCAGAAAAAACTACTTTTAAAAAATTTTATAATTTAGGTTGAATATTCGTCTGTTGATTGAAAATTCAACAATTTTATTGGAAATTAATTTTTTAAAGTGAAGACTTGAGTATTCCATTTTTTGTGACTATTTATCTCTTTAGTTAAGAATTCAACTATTTAGTTAAGAAGTCATATTTTTAGCTTCATAATTCAAGTATTTGGTAGAAAATTCATGTATTTTGTTGATAATACATATTTTTTGGTAGAAAATTAATCTCTTGATTAAGAGCGCAACTTTTTGGTTGAAAATTCATCTGTTTGATAGAAAATTCAACTGTTTGGCCAAAGTTCAAACAATTTATTTTAAAATTCTAATATTTTATTGAAAAGTTCGTTTTTATAGTGGAATTCAACATTTTGAACATTGTTTGAAATAAATTTTTGGAACTGAAAATTCAACGATTCTATTTTTGGTTGCCAATCCATCTTTTTTACTTGAAAATTCAACCTTTTCATTGAAAAATCATCTTTCTTGATTAAAAATTAACTTTCGGAAAATTATTTTTTTTCCGGTTGGAAATTCATTCGTTTCTTAAAATATTCGACTTTCTAGTTTGAAAACTGAATTATTTTTCTGGAAATTCATCTGTTTGAGTGAAAAATGAGTTTTGTTTGTTAAAAATTCCTCTATTTGTTCAAGGATTCACTAATTTTGTAAAAAGTTTGTCTTTCTCCGTTGAATTCAACTGGTTGATAATTTTTTGTTTTAATTACATTTTTTTACCCATAAATTTCAGCAATCCATTTTTGGTTTAAAGCTTATCTTTTAGCTAAAAATTCAAATATTTAGTTGGATGTTCATGTATTTGATTGAAAATTCCTCTTTTGGTAGAGCATTCAACTTTTTTTTTTAATTCCTCTTTTTGAATAAAATTAAGTTTTGATGTTATTTTGTCGACTAGTGTGGAAAACAAATTTTTTCTCGATGGAATGGAGATTTTTGTTCTACTATTCTAAACAAAAATTTTTATATTCTTCAGTTGTGAGAGAGATTCCTCTAAAAAATCATCCATTTTCAAGAAGGTTTAATTATTCTCTTGAAAATTTGCCTATTTGGCATTTTGCGAAATTAGGGCAATACATTTTCATTGAATATAATAATTGAGAAATCTATACATTATTAATTTAAAGTTTATATTTTATTGATCCACTTATTATTGGTTATAATATTTTTACTAAGACAAGCTCTTTCAACTTCATTGAAACTGAAATTATTAGGGTATCAAAAAATTATATTATGTTTTTTCTTTATTATTATTTAGGTATCACTTCTTTAGAGTGTCATGTAATACGCGGACGCTCCCTTAGTATAATTATGCAGTATTATAATAATATTATTTTTTCACGAGACCCCCTATAAACTATTATTATTAGCGTCCCTGATAATCAGAGTAAAAAATATCTTGAGGAACGTTTCATAAAAGTTTGAGAAAGAGGTAGTTACTAAAACCTACTCAATCTTCGTCACTTTGATTCCTGAATGACAGCGTTTTTGAAGGCAGCGGAGATCCAGGGTTTCTGATCTGCTTTCGATTAGACTTCATGAAACTTTTTTTCCAACATTCAGGATACTTCAGGTCCATCTAGATAGCACCTCCACAATCGAAATTCCCAAATTTTTTTGTATCAGAATTTTTGGCTTTTTTTGGGCTGTATTGCCAATTGTTGGGTTCCACTTCTTTGTTTGATTCAAATTTTGACTTGAAATGCTTTCCTCGAGGTCCTTTTAGACGTCTCTATTTGTCATTCAACAGGGATCAAACATTGTTTCGTTATTCGTAACGATAAGTGCAATATTGATTACATGTTATTGGTTTTTGATAAAATCTTCCGACCAATAGTTGCTCGCAAAAAGGAAAATACCTTTTTAGTGAGACAAAGAAAGGTTTTTCAGAGCCAACAAACGATCTATATAGCATCTACTACCTGTCCAAAAAATTTAGATACTCGAGAAAAAAAATTGTCGAAATCTATGATCTTCCGATCATGAGTTGCTCGTAAAAAGGAGAAAACTTTCTCAGATATAACAAAAAGCTTTGCAGAGCCAAAAAACGACCTATATAACATCTACTAGCTGTCCAAAAAATTGAGATACTCGAAAAAAAAGTGTTCGAAATCTCAGCAGAAGAAATTGAAAAAGTATGGGACAAGCTGTATGTTGCGGATGAAGATTTTGCCTACACCGTTACCTATCATGAGACAAATTTTGATGGGCTTTTGAGATTTTCAATAATTTCTGAACGATAGTAGAATATATTTTCAAAATGTTTATATCAATGAATGCGCTGATCTTCTCTCAATGCGAAGTGCCTATCAAAACTTCAATTTCGTCTGAACAAAGTTATTATATTTATGAAAAAGCGTACCTATTATGAAACAACTTTTGGACTTTTGTGCCGGTGTTCAATAATGCATGTCATGATTATGGAACAGCAAAGAAATGTGTTTTCTTTGTAAATAATAATAGTTTTCGTGAACGGAGTGAATTATACTTTATTTTTGCTGAAAAATGTTTGTCATAGGGAATGAGTTTTTATTTAGGTGAATGAAAAAGAAGAAAAAACCATTAAGGATGAAGTCAAAACAGAAAGAATTATACTTCATTTTTGCTGAAAAATGTTTGTTATAGGGAATTAATTTTCATTCATGTGAATGGAAAAGAAGAAAAAACCATGAAGGATGAAGTCAAAACTCATGAAACTTGGTCAAAGTGAAGTGTAAGTAAATACTAGGCTAAGTACCCTTTTTTTATTATTGCACATGATAATAAATTCCTGTGTTCCATTGGATATTTGTCCTTTTTGGTAAAAAGTTAGTCTTCTTGGTTGATAATTCATATTTTTCCTTGAAAATTTGACAGTCTATTTCAAATTTGTTACTCTGTTGATCGAAAAGTATTTTTAATTGTAAATTCAAATATTCTTGAAAATTTGTGTTTTTCTGTTGAATTGTACTGTTCACTATGTTTTTTGTCTACTTGGTTTTAAGATCAATATTTTTTGAATATTGATTATTAATTTTATAAGTTGTGAAAGAAATCTCTCGAAACACCACTTCCCTGAAAGACCTGGCGTTCGAATCCCAGCGGAGCTAGAGAGATTTTTTTCACAACTTATGTTAATAATCAATGTTAAAAAAATATTGATTTTAGACCAAGTAGACTTAACGTTAGCCTCATATTAATTACTATTCAGCTAGTCAAAAACCATAACATTAATTATTAAAAATTCGTCATTTTTATTGAAAATTCATTTCTGAATTGAAATGTAACGGCCTAGTTGAAAATCAATTTTTCTAACTGAAAATTGAACTAATCGAGTTGAAAATGAACTATTTCGTTGAAAATTCGTTTTTGTTAGAAATTAGTTTTTTTTAGACAGAAAATTTAATTGTTTTATTGATAATTGATCTTTTTTATTCAAAAATTGGACTATTTGGTATACATTTTTTGTACCTTTTTGGTATAAAATTCAAATATTCCAGTTGAAGATTCAGCGTTTGAGTAGAAAATTCATCACATTGCTTGAACATTGAACTGTTTGTTTGAAAATCCGTTTTTTCGTTTGTCACAAATTAATTAGTTTAACTTAACGTTTAAGTATTTTATTTTTGTTAAAAACTCTTCTATATTTTTATGTAAAATTCAACTATTGGTTCAAAATTTATCATTTTCAAATGCAAATTCAACAACTTGGTTGCAAATTTATATATTCTGTTGAAAATTTGTATCTTTTTTTGTAGAAAATTGATCTTCATGGTTGAATAGTCATTTCTTTGGTGTTTCTTTAGAACTATACTTTCTTTTTATATATATGAAAAGCCTTACATTCATACATATCAATATAATAATTTGTACTCAAAAATATACTCTTAAATTAATTATAAATCGAATTATTTGTCAAACGGTTTCATATTTGGGACATCTTTCATTATAGGTACGTTTGCCATAATTCTTGAAGCAAATTCCACATTTTTCGCTTCTGAAAATGTTGCATGTAGTGCCGCTTCGCCAATAACTGAAAATCCCTTTGTATTTTCCAAAGAATGAAATAATTTTTTGAACATTTAGGCACCATTTTTTGCTTCTAACACTATATGCACCATTTTCAGAAGCTAAGATTGTGCAATTGGTTTCAAGAATAATTTTCGCACGTTCATTAGTTTCCTAGATAACACCTCAGTACATTTTTGTTGTACAAAAGCAATATTTTTTACTATAAATTTCACCATTCTGCACAGAATAGTTGGAAGAAACTCATATATTTTTGGCAGATTTTTTGTGATTGATTCTCAGAGACTAATGGCCATTGAAAGTTGAGTATTCTGAAATAACCGTAAGATGATGGTACTTTTTCACCTTCTACTCGCCAAGAAATAATTGCAAATCGACTAAAAAGTTCAAAACTCTGAATCAGTATAGGAAAAACCTTTATCTGCAACAGGTACTTTGTCCCATATTTAAAAAATTTTGAATTTGCTGAAATTTTCGCTATAACCTCTACAAAAATCGAGGTATCTAAATTTTTTAAACAGATAGTAGCATAGTCAAAATCTGCATCGATTGGAATTTTCTGCTTACCAGGTTTTTTTTAAAATTCGAGTTTGAATTTTTACTTTCGTCAAATTATCCTAAGTAGGCGACCATAAATTGACAGTAGTTTTTTTTTTTTTGCTGAAAAATTAATTTGTTAATAGGCCTCATAGCCGAAAGAATTTCCTTGGGTTTTGTTGACAAACAGAATCTTTACGCAAAATTTATTATCAATAGGAATTCAATGTTACAAGATGATCAGCATCTTTCTTGTTAACAGATAAACGGATTTTGACGATTCGTACCTCAAAATATTTGTCTAAAAACGTAAATTTAGAAATCTTCCTTCTGAATATAAAAACATTGAATTTAAAAAAAAATTAAAATTGTTTATAAACCAGCTGTACTTTTTTCATGTAAAAGAAAAAAAATGGTATGCAGATTATTTCGCATTTTTTCTGGTGTGGAACCTAAAAAGAAATACTGAGAGGTTTCTATTATTTTACGGGATATACATTTTTACAATAAGTGCACCGCGCGAGCAATCCGAAGATGTGCATTAGTCTGTGTAGAAGAATAGTAATTTCCATTCTTTTAAATAATCTTCAATTTGTTAAGAAATAGATATTTTTCAAACAAATTCAATGTTTTGTAATCCATCCACAAGAAAAACGTTGAACCTATTGTGAAACTAAATTTTCATTGGCAATAACTTTTGGAAAAAAATTCGTTCGCAAACGAAAGCCTAGGGAAACCTTATTGATCATTAGGGCTATTGAAAAATTTATTTTACAGCGAAAAAAATTAGTTTTGATATAGGGAACAATTTGACCTATACTACAAATTCAAACACATTTTAAAACAAAAAAACTGGTGAGCAAAAAATTCCAATCAATGCAAATTTTGACTATGCGAAACCAATGCTGCAATTGTACATAGGTTGCTTTTTTTGGCCCGCAAACTTTTCTTTGTGTGCCTGTGTAATTAAACGTACTCTATTACCAATTCATTTATCGATTCATACATTTCTATTGTTTTGTGGTAATTTTTTCTATCTGTTTCAGATAAAAATAGAAGCAGAAATTGAACATCAGTGTAAACTGTTATTGTTTTCATCAGAGGAAGCTGGAATTCTCGTTTAATGAAAATTGCAAACGAGAGGTTCTGGTGCTCTCGCTTAAAAGCATTTTTGAGTATCTCCACTTTGTACTTGCGGTCGAGAGAATTTTCAAAACATATTTAGACATTGCAAGGGCTCTCTTGAAAGATTTTTCTACTTTTGAAGTACCTTAGTGGAGATGTGGTTTTTGAAATGCTAAAATAACTCTTTGAAGCTAACTTGAGAGATTGTAAATACTTCAATACCTGTTGATTTTCTTTTGACGAGGAACATCAATATTCCGTACATCCTGCATGCCCTGATGTTTATTTTACTGAATAAAAATTCGCTCTAATTAGTATTTTTCGTAATCAACGGTTGACCTAATTTTTAGTTTTCCGAAATAACGTTTATCATAAGTCCCACTTTACCGAATTTCTCGATTATGCGTTAAACAGCTAATTATTCGAAATTATGACATAAAACATCGAATTAATTACGGTGGTATAGTAAAAAATGCTAGTTTCCATCGCTTGCGTATAAATTATTTAAAGTTTGAAGGAAAAATTTTTGAATGAAACAAATTTGATCTGGAAAAATACTGGGAAATAACCTTTCATTTTTTTCTTCGATCAAAACGGCCACCTTGAATTTGGAAATTCAAAAATTACGAAGAGTTCAACTGTTCTGCTATAATTTTCAGTTTGGTTCTGATCACTTCAAATAAAAAAATCTTGATCTTTAACAGTTTCAACTTTCCAATCCCAATGACTAGGAAATTTCCGAGGTTTTTTCCCCAGCGATAAAAGTGGCCACCCTCGAAAAAAATCTGATAAAATTGTTCCAAACTTTTTAAGGACTCTCTGAAATATAAAACCAGCCTTGGGTGGATATATAGATCCCATTAGGACATTTTGGTTTGGTATGGACCATAGAAGTTTTTTTTTTGTTTTTAAAAAGTGTAGAACCCCGTCCAGTGTCGGGAACTCACTCTCATTCGGTATACGTATGTGGATGCTTTTAGCGTTTTATTACCCTGACCACTCTTGGGCGGAGGGAGATACGCCCTAGCCCAGACCCATTCAATTCTTCAGTCTCTTCTAGGTTCGCTTTCCCAATAGATTTAAATGTACTGTTCCTCCTAACCCCCACCCCACCCTCTTTTTCTTATTGTTAGCGAAATATATTATCTACTCTAAAACGAGCGTACACTCTGCGAGCAGCATTGGTTCAGCGTGAACCAGTCGCTTTCGTTCCCTTTGAAATTTCACCCATTATTTTTCACGTCCAGACACTCGAGCTTGCTGTAAAACTTGCACTTCATTCGCACGTTCTGCTGCAGGTGCTTGTTGGTACCCATTTTTACGAGTCTTACTACTCTAGCGACAAATAAAGTCATTTCCGTTGACCTCACAGAAAATTTAAATTGCAAATTTTGTTATTTTTATCACCCCACAAATTTATCCCATCAAATTTGAACGATTTCATGGTGAAAAATAGATGTTCATACTGTAAACTTTATGTATCGACGTGATTTCATTATTGAAGTAACACGGAGTAGAAAATTATTAAACTTCATCAACTTTCATAATAATAATCGTTTATGCTAGTGGTGAGAGAGGCCATGATGTCAGAAACATAGTGCGGACTGGAAGGCCGCACGCCCATACGTCCATACCAGGGACATACTAACGTTCATGGTATGTACGAATGGGTCTGCGGTATCATGGACGGCCTATGAGGAAGGTCACTTGTTTTCCACCTACCTCGGTGAAAGCACAACCAAAACTTAAGCTACTAATAAGACCAGCTTTAACGAATCCTAAAGGATTAGGGAAGGGCCCACGTATGAGAACGCCCGTACTTAAATGTTCACATCTATATATGTGATGAAAAAATATTCAATGTTTAACTATAAGACTGCCATCTCGATTTACGAGACGATCCACTATGCTGGCGACAAATAAAGTCATTTCCGTTGACCTCACAGAAAATCTAAATAGCAAATTTTTTGATTTCTATCATCCCTCAAATTTATCCCATTAAATTTGAACGATTTCACGAAGAAAAATAGATGTTCATACTTCAAACCTGAAGTATCGACCTGATTTTATTTTTGCTCTAACATGGAGTAAGGAATTAATAAATTTTATCAATATTTAATAATATTAATCGTTTACACCAGTATTGAGAGAGCCCAACAAATCAGAAACATAATGCGGAGTGGGAGGCCGCACTTCCATACGTCTGTACCATGGACGGGATAGTATGTCCATGGTATGTGCGTACAGATGTGAGGTCTCATGGTCCGCCTATGAGTGTGGTCACACGTTTTCCACCTACCTCGGTAAAAGCACAACTGAAACTCAAGCTACTGATAAGACCAGCCTCAAAGTATGCAACGCAGAGCTTCCTAACCTCGAAAATTTTTCGAAGGGGGAGCAGATTTTTCATATTTTATCAATCATTTCACTCTATCCAAACATGTTACAGCATGATTATTACTATCCTGTGACTTAAATATTAATAATGATCATCTTAACACAAGCTCACATTCGATGCGAAACATTGACCACCAAATTCATAAAATTACCAACAGATGTCGACAGCATTTTTTCACAAAATTGACTATAAGCTTCATCAAGTTTCCGCCAGAGGGACGGCGTTTTTCCACACGGGACAAACACTTCACTATCTTAGAAGTTTGTGTCCAACATCTCGGAAATTTCAGTTTAACATAGAAATATTGTTATACCCCGGTTATTGCATTTTCAGAGTGTTGATTAACAAATATATTTTATTTTTTGTTTCAGGTGAGTCCATTGCACAGAATATTCAGCGTTCTCTATTTTGTAAGTAGATAAAGGGCCGTCCATAAACTATATTTTACCAATTTGAGGGGGAGGGGCCAGCACCAAAAAATACGGTTGTAGAACGATGAGGGTGGGAGTAAGGGGTAGTTAAGTACCGTTACGAACTTAGATGACGTTCAGTATGTTTCCAGATGATAAATTCGAACTGAGTTTGCGAATTTTGCGAAAGATTGCCATGCAAACGGTACATTTTAATCTTTATCCTTTTTAACCCGTTAACCACACACTGGGTCCAGGAGACCCGGTCCATCTTTGAGCTGATGTACCGTCTAACGATCGTGTTCAAACGCTAATGTCAGTGCCATTTGTTATAGTTTGAGGGTACTAGAGTAGGCTTGCATAGTTTCCGGATCCCGCCGAAACGTTTAGTAGCAGCCAGGTGTTCATCAGCGCAAAGTTCAAAATGAATATGTACCTTTTTTTTCATGGAACCCTTATAAAATTATTTTTGTCATAAACTATATTATTCAATGCGCTTCCAGTTAAAATTGTGAATGAAAATATTAGAAACTAAAAAAGTTATGAATTTAAAAAAAAAATCCATTTTTCCTCATTTTTTTTTCGACGATTTTTGTCGATTCTTAGAAAGTTAAAATTCACAATAATTAGTATGCAGCTCTCTTGAACAATGTTTAAACTATGTGTCAAAAAATTTTAAAGTCATTATATGCATACATAAAAGAGTTATTAACGTTTTTCATGCTCGGGTCCGCTGGACCCAGTGTGTGGTTCACGTTATTTTTCGGAAGTATGTTAAAGAATTAAACTTAAAGAATTTTAAAGAATTAAATTTAAAGAATTTTACTCTTCCTCCCTGCTTTCAAGAAACTTCCTCTTTGACCCCTTTTTCTCGTTTTTCTGCTTAAATGCGAACTGTATTAATGGAACTTGATAAGAGAGTCAAACTATTTATGATTCAAATTTAATTTTTTTCCATGCAAAATCGACTATTATATTTTTGGTTTATGATTCATAGTGTTTGGTTGAAAATTCCACGTTGTAGTTGAAAATTTTATTATTTTGTTAAAAATGCAACTGTTTGGTTATAAAATCATTTTGTTGGTTGAAGATTTATCTCTTTGGTTGGAAAATTAACTACTCTGTTGAAAATTCGTATAATTTTTGGTTAAAAATCTAGCTATCTTAGTTAAAAATTTAATTGTTTGGTTGAAAATGTATATTTTTTCATTGAAAATTTCTTCATTTGGTGTAAAATGAAACTTTGTGTCTAAAAAATCAACTTTGTGGTTCCCTTTTTTACTATATTGTTGAAAACTCGTTATTTCAGGTAAGAATTAATTTTTTTTATTGAAAATGTAACTATTACATTTTTAGTTGTAAATTGATATTTCGAATTGAAAATTAATCTTTTTTCCTAGAGAATTCAACTATTTGGGTGAAAATTCATTACTTCGTTCAAAATTTGTTCCATTTTTGGTTTTTGTTTATTTCACAAGATGTTATAAAATTTTTGAAAAATTTGAGTCAATTTAGGATATTTAAGACTTTTCGACGGTTGAAAAAAATTAAATTTCTAGAAATAAATTTAGAGAAGTCTGTCAGTCGTAGAATATTTTAAATTCCTTCAAACATCTAAAACTCCTAAATATCTTTTAAAACGATTAGAATTTTTCCTAATTTTTTTTCTTCAATTAAAAAATGGCTTTAAAGTCTCCCAGATTCTTTTTTGGCAATTTGGAAAATCTGTCGGAATTTTCTGGATTTTTTAAAAATATTCCCTCAAAACAAATTTTGTAAATTAAAAGATCATTTTGAATTTCCCCAGAAATCTTAAGATTTTTTTTTCCCCCATAAAATCTTTCAAAAATCTTGAAAAGCTTCAAAAAATTTTCTTTAAAATTATGTACATTCTTATTCAAAAAGTGAGTTAATCATTTTATATGTTTAAACATATTTTTGAATATTTTCTAAAATTTAATTTTTCAGGATAAAAAATTAATTTAAATTTCTCCTGGAATCTTAAGTATAAAAATATTATTATCTTTATTTCTTCTAAAATCCTAAAAAAGCTTCAAAATTTAATTTAAAAACCTTTGAACTTCGACATTTTGTTACTAATTGTTTGAAAACTTTTTTAATTGAGATTACTTTCTAATTTCTTTAAAACTTCGAAAAATTTAAAATATCTTTCGAAATAATGCAAAGTCTTCGGAAAATTTTGTAAATCCTGAAAAAATTACAAAAATTGTCCTGAAATTTTCTTGGTTCTTTTTCGACATATTTCGTGATTTTTAAAGCTCGAAATTAATCTTTAAAATTAAATTGAAATCATAAAAAATTTTACCTGATATCTTATTGTCGAAATCGGCTTTTTTTCTCATCTCTTTAGAAGTGTTAAAATATTCTTGAGACCAGAATTATTTTCCATTATTAAAAAACAATTCACAATTAAAATTCAATTTTTTCGTTAATGATGTTTGGAAACATTCAGAAAATTCTTAATATTCATTAATAGTTTTGATCGACGCCTTAAGATTAGAATTGATGCATTCATAATTAAAACCCCAGTTAGACAAAATTTGAATTTTCTCTCTGAGAAAGAAATTTCACATTTGAAATTTATAATTTGGAAATCACGATTTACCAAATTCTAGAACACATTTAAAAAAAACTGAAAATAGCCATCATTTCTAATTTCCTCGAATTCAATTTCACCTATGTAATACAAAAATTTATGAGTTCCCTTATCAACAGAAGCCTCCTAAACCAATAAATACGCGTCGTTAATATTCCTTCTGCAGCGTCTCCTTAAATCTCTTTTTATTGACAGCCATAAAACGGCCTGACATTTTTCCGAGATCCGAATTATTATTCCAACGACAAGCGTTAAAAGCCGGACAGATAATAAAATAGTAAATGAACGCATCGCGTTTTAAGGACTTTCCAGCGGCAAAAAACCACAGAATTATTGTAAAAAGGATCGTAACATTGGTAAAACTGCTTCGATGATTAACGCGTGCTCTGACGAAAGTTTTTCGATGCTCGTAACCTCCCTGTTCCACGGTTATTTTCTCTCGGGTTAAACCAGTTGCATGATAAAACTGTCAAAACTTTCTCAGGAGAATTTATCAGCGCCATAGAAATTGAAATAAGGTACACTGGGTCACGACTCTCGGTGTTACGAAAAATGACAAAGTACTTCTAAAACATGTCTACATTAGTGTCCTCCAAAGGTTATTATTAATATGTTTTCACACCTATTTTTCAGAAGCATGAACATTCCCCGACTTCTATTTTCACTAATGGCTATTTTCCTCAAATTCATTTTATCAAGTATATAAGTAAGGGGGTTTCTAATACAAAATTCCTGTTACCGACGCTTTACCGACTTCGATACTATTCCACAGCTCAAGTGGTTCGTGTCTGTGCTAAGTTTCTAGAATATTTGCGTCGGTTGCTGATAACTTCATAAAATTACATGAGGTAACATTCTATAATGAAAATTGCGCAAAAATAATTTTATGAGGTCATCGTTTACCTTTGAGGATATTCCAGAAACTAAGCATGGACACGAACCAATTGAGGTGGTGAATGGCCTTGATGTCGGTAACGTGTCGGTAACAGGAATGCTACCTTAGAAAGCTTCTTTATTATCTACTGAATTAAAATTTTTCGATTCAACGTTTGACCTTAGATTTACTATTACTTTTCCAAATTACTATTTGACATAATGCATTTTCGTCATAACTTTTTTGTTTTTAATTTGAATTGTTACAAGAATTGAAAAAAAACAACCAACGTGAATTTCCGATAAGTGAAAGTGGAAATGAAAGCTAAAAAGTTACATAATCGCCCCTGGCTGGTTACCTTCTGTTGGAATTTTTTGGTGATTTATTTTTATTTAATTTTTCTACTGGGATTCACTATTAAGATTTTACTGAAACAAAAATGTTCATTTAACTTTTTTATATGAAAATTGTATTTTTAAACTTTATCTTTATGCAACTTCTATGTTAGAAAAATCTCAGTACCCAATAATTATTTTTATATCATTTCATTTTACTATTTCTTTATATTTAAATATTTATTCTACTCTTATTATACTATTTCTATATATTTTATTTTCATCTCATAGTGGACGAAACTATGCATAATTTTAGTTTGCTTTATACAACAAGATGAAAATTTTACATAATATTCTCGGATGTGTACAATTTTTCTGCCTGTATCATATGAAAATAATAATAAAAAAATATGGATGTTGAATTGAGTGAAGGAAAATGAGAATTAGAAAAAAAACTTTTCATGAAATGGAAGTTGTATAGGTTGACAAAAGGAACCATTTTTTATTTAAAAAATGGTTAAAAAGAAATGTATCGGCTTCTTTCAAATGAACTAGATATTCAGTTGCAATAAAAATAAATTTGATTTTTTCAAAGGTATTTTTTAAAGGATTTTTCAAAAGTAGTCTCGAAAATGGCTGAAAAGGAGGGACGAATTGAAAAGGCGTTTTGAAAATTAAAAAATCAATTTTTCTGTCAAACTGCGATATACTAAGAAATTTTGAAAACAGAGTTGTACATATCAAGAAGGTTCACAAATTTGTTGTTAGCTATCTTTTGATGAGACGTATATTTTTGTTGTTTTAGTCATAAAAAAATTATTAGAAATGAAAAAATCTAACAAAAATAATGTAGGGAATAATAATTAAATTTTTCTATGAATTATGGTTGTTTATAAAAAATATTCACACTCTCATTGTCGACACATTGCTTCATATTGACAAAAAATTACAATTATGATTTGGTACAGTTTCGCAGAATTGGTTACTATTATTTTGCTATAAATATTTTTTGTAACTAAACTTTTACACATAGTAGGTTATGAGAAAAATAATTTTCATTCTCCTTTTTCATCGGTTGTACTTACATCTTCAGATTTTTTAAAACAATTTTGGGTGCAAGAAAAATGATTTTGAATGCAAAATTTGTTCTTATAAATATAAAAATTTGTGCGTTCATCTTAATTGTTATTTTTGAATTCTTCAAACCTTACAACTCAATGATCTAAAAAAAGAAATCTAAACAGTTCATTTTTCGTAATGATGAAAAGTGATTCGAAGGCAAGATTTTTCTCCGATAATAAAAAATCCTTAATTAACAAATTAATATCTTGCAAACTGTTGACCGCAAGAAGTTCAAATAGGAATCATTTGAAAGCGTTTTTTATGCCCTAAAAAATTAGTCTAATACGTTTTTTCCTATCTCTTAATCGTAAGCGATAATTCAATCTAACGTTTCAAAAAATCGTCTCAATGTTCAGATTATTGTTAATAACCACTATACAAAGTAGCTTGATAAAGGTTAAGTTTCGTTTTATTAAGAGGCTCCTATGAACATTTTAAACCATGAAAAATTGTTTTTATATTTTGTTTCAGCAGAAATGCTAGTTTGATTAGATTAATTCTTAAAGAATAAGTAAAATACTCACCTGAAGAACCTGAAAAACTCTGAAAATGTCAGGGTATTGTTTCATAGTCAGGAAATTCCTTCAAATGCATGCCTAAATTTGTCCAAATCGCAATAAAAAATCAAATACCAATATTTTTTCACTTGTATGTAGGTAGCTTCATATTACTGGATTATATTACTGGTTTAAGATTCATCATTTCATTCCATAACTCATCTGTTTGTTTGCAGATTCAATTATTTTGTTGAAAATTCATCTTGTTCTTCATCAGAAATCAATTTTCCAAACTGGAAATTCAACTCATCCATTTCTCTAAGAAAATTGATTTTTTTTAGTTGAAAATTCAATTATTTGTTTGGAAATTCATGTGATTTATTGAAAATAAGTTTTTTTCAGTAAAAATTCGGGAGAATGATTCTTGCAGACAGAACAAAAACAAAAATATGTTTTGCAACCTACACGTATATTTCGAAAAACATTGCATATAACATTGTATAAATCATTCTATCATTTCGGATATTTCTGGAAATGTGGATATATCTTCTAAAAATTATGTATATTCAATCAAATGAATAAATAAGCTCATCATTTAACAATAACAAAGTATTTTCTCCCAACACTTTGTATTACATATTGGGAAAAAACACTTTATTATTATTAAATGATCAGTTGAATTATTTATTAAGTTGAATATACTCAATTTTCAGAAGATACATCTACATTTCCCTAAATATATACGAAATTATAAAATCTGAATATTTTGAGGATGACCTAGTCATATGAATTGAAAATCAACCTGGTAGGGTAGAGCGGGGCGAGACCGACAGTTTAACATTCATTAATGTATGAAAAGTTAATAAGACGAACTTCATTGTTGATATTTCTACTTCTATCAAAGACAATACTATAAAAAATAGATTTTTGCATTCAACTGTATTTTTTATTCAATTTTTCGAATTTTTTACAAGAAAGTTCAACTAAAAACGACCACCACCGTCAGGGGAGCAAAGTGGAAGGGCTAAAATTAATTTATCACTCGAATTAGGTAAATTAAGTTTATTTAAACAATTTTCAAACAGACTTCCGCATTTGCCGGATCATACATATTACCAAATTTCGTTATGGTGTTGCATCAGATCCACCCGACCGGAAAAAAACACGTCGTGGAAAAACCTCCGGGAGGAGTCGTACATATTCATAATTACAATAAATTCAATATAAGTTTTTACAGATAATTTCAACACATTATATTCGCTATCTTACATTGAATAACAATTATTTTACTTTACCACAGTTTTTCTTAATTAATCGGATTACTATAATAGATTATTTAATGAATTTGTTTTGTAATTTATTGCATTTATTTGTAGATTCCTGCAAAAATGGTTTAGTTTTTTTTTCACTTTCTTCTTAAAATTTTTCCACCAGAGAGTTTAACAAAGGAAAAATCTTTGCTTTATTTAAAACAACACTCCCCAGTGGACAAATTTTTGCAAGAAGGTACAAGAAACTAAAACCATTTTTACAGGAATCTACAAATTAATGCAATAAATTAGAAACAAAATTACAAGAAAGTACAATTTTTTTTATTATTTTGACTAATTTTGTATTCTGTTTTGCGATTTATGCGTATAACATTGTAGCATTTAACACTTTCAGTTGAAATTTTTTTCATTAAAACCCGGTAAACTGCAAAATTTTAAACTTTTAACTCCTATACATTTTGCAGTTTGAAGATTTCAAACTTTGAAGAATTTTCTCTTTTTAAATATTCTCTTAAAAATGTATTCAGAAAAAAAATAATTCAAAAATAGGGGAGCAGCGGCGAATGCGGCGCACATAAAGAAAAATGCACGATTAAAATTCAAATATAGAGTAAAAGTTTGTAATCAAATAAATTTTGTTTATGTCAATATCTTCCCATGCTCTATGCATGGACATAATTTAATTCAAGTTCATTAAAATATTTAATTAATGTGTTTTCCGAAAAGTGCATCTGTGCCAAGTTGTCCTATCTTGTTTGGTAATGTGGAGCGTTTTGATTCCAATTCATAATTATTGAATAAAAAAGAAATTATGAAGAAAAATTAGTGAAATCCAATAAAAATAAGATGAATACATTCATTTTCAATATTACTAGGATATTTGAGGGATTATGATTGCCGAAATTTCAAGAGAAAATCTTTTTTTCAACACTACATAATGTCTCACAATAATTTGAGGTTTATGTCTGCTGAAACGTCAAGAAAATTTTTGTTTGTTAACAGGGCATAATGACTCACCCATATGAAAATAACACAATGAAGGATATATTTGAATAATTTGCAATGGGAAAAATTTTCAAACAATTCTTCATATTAAACTATAATATTAAGATAAGGTACAACGAATGCGAACAGTATATTTCCAAAAAATGTTATAAGTTTACACGAAACTTCTGTAATTTTTTACTTGTTCTAAGATACTCTGACAATACTCTAACAATTAGTATCTCATTCAAATCTTTTGAATATCCTCTAAACATTAATTTCTCAAAAAGTAAAATTATTTTGATTTTTCCCAGAAATCTCAATAAAATGTCTTCGTTTCCCTTAAAATTTTAAAGAATCTTAAAAAACGTCAAAATTTTATTTTGAAATCTTCCTAATATTGGATTTTAAATAAGTTTGATATTATTTCGAAGATATCTGCTCTGGATTTGATACGAAACTGAATTTAGATGCATTTCCAACAATTGATATATTTATAATTTAATAATATCCATCGCTTTTATTATTAATGAAAGTGATGACTGTGTCACTAATCCAGATGTCTGAATTAATTAACATAAAATTATATTGAAAAATAAATAAAATTTTCGATTTGAAATTACGTTTGATAGATGTGGATATCTAGTTAAAATTTTGATAACGAAGAAAATGTTGCATAACTGAAATTACTGCTTGATTTGTCATTTATTCTGAAAGCATTCTTGGTAGAAGTGTAATAATTAAACAAAATTATAGTTTCTTGTAGAAACAGTATAATTATTTTAAGAACTGTTTTTCAATATTTCAATTAGCGTGAAATATTGCATTTTTTGTAATATTTGTAGTTTTCTAAAATGATTTACGTAAAATTAAGAGAATTTTTATGACGTCAAATACCTAAATTGAAAAAGTGTGAAATCCTTTAGTTTTATGATAAACCTTGTTGATTTTTTCATCAAAGTAAACAAACATAATGAAAAGTTATTAAAATTCTTGAGTGGCATATATTTTTTGGTATCTTTATGATGAAGTTTGTACATTCATTACAAAAAAGTACATTTAAAAAAAATTAATGTTATAGAAGTTTAGTATTTTCTTGTGATTTTTTCCCACATTTTTCATGAAGCTTCATTATTTCAAGTGAGTCCGTAAAAAGAAACAAAATACAGTTATTTCATATAAAGAAGCAGGTTCCTGCTGTTCAGTATGGAATCAAGTCCATTCTTATCGATTTTGACATTTGGACTTTTGTTGATAAAATAAACAAAACCAGACCCTTCTACAGAGGGTAATACAATTTCATGAAATTTTTGGCAATACTCACTATTGTATAAAACATGTGATTATTTTTTTATGTGCTTCAGAACATTGTGCCTGTTTATTTCATTGTCAGAAATCAAACTTTCAAAAAATAGACTTGATTCCATGTAAAGAGCATCTCCAACCACTTTTTTTTTTAAATAACCGTTACTTCTTTCTCCATACGGACTCACCTAAACTGGTTTCCATTTTTCACGAAGCAGTCGATATGGGAAAAATTTGATTCAAATAAGATTTGTTTACTGCAAACGTATGCCGTATTTCTTTTTAACTGCATACAACATGCGCGTCCTTTTTTCTCGAGTATTATCTACAATAATCTTTGCAAAATAGATCAATTGAGTCCCTCTTATTGCTACATATGCGCCTCTTGGAAATTCTCCTGCAGGTTGGTTACTGACGTCAAAAGGTTCAAACTGCAAATCTCTTCGATGAAAATTACCGGCCGCAAATGCCGAAATTTCTTTTGGAACCTGATGATTGAAATTAGTAGGAACGTTACCTTTATGGAACTCTTCAAGGTCGCCAGTTGAACTACACTCAAAGGTATAATCCTTGATATAAACTTTATATTCCGAATAATGAGGACGTCTTGAGATCGGATGTGAGTTAATCAGCCAAGGGGGTTCCCGAAGGTAACGTTTTTCACATTTCAGTGGACTGGCAAAAATGGATCCACTCCACATAGCAAACTGAACGGCGAAAGTAGCACCTACATTGTCAGAAAAAAATGACATTTATGAATTTTTTGGACACTAGTAACTTCAAAATTTAAGAATTTTCTATCAATCACTTGTCACCACATAAAGACACATGGGAAGATCACGATATCCCTGGTGACATAGTTTCATTGCGGTTTGAAATGAATGAATGAATTTAAAAAAAATGTATTTATATCTAAAATATTGTTTCATTCCGTTCATAAAAGATCCGTTGTTAAAAATATTAAAAGAATAAAATGCTGATATTTGAATGTTCATGGTCAGGAAAAATGAAAAGTTGGTGAAGAAAAAAGCGGGGAATTTTCAAAAATGAAGTTTTCATCCTGCAAAGCATGTACTATCTTGAATACAAACAATACACTTTAATAATACGATAAAGATAGGAAAAATCTTGGGCTGAAATCTAATTTTGTTGATTCAACGTTATCTCTGTCACGGGTTTATTTTTTATTTGAATTATCCTTCAAAGTTAAGTTCGAGCATGTTTATCGTCAAACCTCTTATTTCTACTTCATATATTCCCGAATAAAAAAATACTGTTCTAAATGCTGTGAAATTTTGAATAATCATTTTAAATAGCTTTTTCTTTAAAAGAGATGATAATTTTAATGTACACTTATTTGTTGATTCGTTCATTTTTGAGGCTTCTAATTCTGATTGCTAAATTTTTAAAGCCACAGATTTGAGTTGGTGACAATATTTGAAGGTCTTATTTTGAAACAGTCTCTAATTTTGAAGTTTTCAGAATAAAACTTCTTCGAATAAGAATATTTTCAATTAGTAGCACGATTGCTCAATAGGAGAAGGCTTTGGATATTATTTAAAAATTACAGAATTCAGTGCTATAGCATTGAAATTTTATAATATTTCTTAAATTTTCTTCATTCATCAAGAAAATTTGGATGTTTTTAAAATTTAGGAATGAACAATTCCAACTTGATGCTTTTAAGTGAACATGTTTAAAAACACACATGTATGTAGTATTTGTTAAGAATATCATATTTTACTTACTTGCGAAATCAAGGAAACGCAAATATATAAGCAGTACAACGGAAGCAATATTCTTCATTTTTCTGCAGAAAGACAATGAAATGAAAGATGAAACTTATTTTTCAAGAATTGGCTGTAGACAATGTCTTGATAGATTACTGCTTTATATATACCATCTTTTGTGGCTTCTATTAAATGACGCACTTTATTTGTTCTTCAAAATGAAGATAGTGGGAGAAGGAAGATTGTTGATCTCAGATCTCAAAACCTTCCTTATTTGCTATATTCGTTACCCAATGAACCATTTGAATGATTTGAAAAAAATATACAACAATTAATGAATGGGATAGTAGCAGCAGCTTTTCTTGAAATTGTTATATCAGATTTTCATAAAAATGCTGCTTTTACGTTTTGTATTTCATTTCTCAAATTTTCAGCATTTCAAATTCGAACTTTTCCATTTGAAACATTTTTAAATATGTAAATCTGAAGACATTGTAATTTGATTTATTTGACTTAGATGTCAGAAGAAATTGATACTGAAATAAGTGAATCTAAAATGAGAAAAAAATATTTGAACTTACAGTTAGTTTTTTTTTATCGGGATCCATGTATTTATTGGAACAAGCTAATGAAGATAAGAATTGTGTCAAATAAGGAAGTTTAATAGAAGAATATGTAAGATTTTTATCTTTATGGAAACATTCATATTATAAAACTTGTAAATAGATGGCGTCGCCGCAAGCAAGATAAAGTTTTGTAAATGTGTAATAGAAAATTTTAATTCGTAACATTTTCCAAGAATTCAGTATTTTAAAGTAAAACTTCTCCATTAAAATTTTTTTAGATAGCCAATTCGGAAGACCTTGAAATTGAAATTATTTGACCTACAATGCTTTAAATTTCAAACTGGTCGTGTTCGAAAATGTAGAATAATTTTATAATTTTTGTCAGGACCTACAATTTTCAAAATTTATAGTAACCAAAAAAAATCCTACTTATTTTCGTTGAAAGTTCATTCTTTTTGTTTCAAAAGTCTACTACTGAATTTCTAATTAGAAATTCAGTTTTTTGTTCAAAAATGGTATTATCTGGTTCAAAATTTAATTATCTTGTTGGAAATTTAAATGTTTAATTGAAAATTCGACTTTTTGGCTATATCATTATACATCTTCATTTAAATTTATTTTCTTTCTTAATTTAAACGTTTTTGTTGGTTGAAAATTTAACTATTTTGTGGAAAATTTGTTGAAGATTCAACTATGTTGTTGCAAATTCGCCTTTCTTGGCCAAATTTAACTGATTTCCATTAAAAATTGAAATATTTTTGTTGAACTACCAACTATTACATTTTTCGTAGAAAATTCAACTTTTTGGGTTGAAAATTCAACTCTTTCGTTGAAAGTCAAACTGCTTTTTGTCGTTGGAAATTCATAATTTCAATTCAAAATTTATCTAAATGGTTAAAAATTTAACAACTTTGATGAAAGTTTGTTTTTATAATAAATTTAACTATTTTGTAAATATTAATAAAATTGGTCGAAAATTCGTATTTTTTAGAAGAAAATTAATCTCCTTGATAAAAAATTCATCTTATTGGTTAAAAATGTATGGGTTTCGTTGTGAATTCGTCTTTTTAGTAGAAAATCAATCTTCCTGATTGAAAGTTTACTAATTTGGTTGGAAATTCAACTTTTTGTTGAAAATTTGTCTTTTAGATTTTCAAATTCATCTTGTTTGGTATAAATTTAATTTCTCGTTTTTGTTAATGATTCAACCATCTTATTCAAAATTTGTATTTTTTGGTTCAATTCAACTGTTTTTGATACATAATGAAAATATTCTCTTGCTTCGAATATTAACTATTGAATGTTTTGTTATGTTAAATATAAATTTATTCAGGTTCTATATTTTAATTAAAGATACTTCATAAAAATGGAAATCGTGAAAAATGAGAAATTTTAATAAAAGTATATCAATGTATGTGAAACTATGTCAGATTTTTACCATCATAAAAAATAACAAGGCTATAAATATTTCCAAATTTGTAAATAGTCTGCTTCACCTACAACAAAGATAACGTATTACAAGCCATTTCATCATAACGAAATATTAGTATTATTTACACACTCAAATAATTTTTTGTTAACAATGTTTTCATTAAACTTTAAAAATTCAACTATTTGGTCAAAATTTCAACTATTTGGTTGAAAATTCAACTTTTTGGTTGAAAATTGAATTCCTTGTTTAAAACTGGAATCCTTTGGTTTTTGAAAATTTAATTGTTTGGTTGAAAACTAAACTAATTAGTGATTTTTTTTTACAATTAATTTTTTCAGCAGAGAATTGAAATCTTCGTTGAACATACAACTGATTGGTTGAAAATTAACTTTTTTCTTGAAAATTTGTATTTTTGACTTGAGGTGTCAATTATTTTGTAGAAATTTTTTTTTAATTAACTTTTTAAATGGGAATTTGACTACTCGATTATTCGTTAAATTTGTTAGAAAAAGGCTATAAATTGAGAATCGTGACAAAATGGAAAGTTTAATAGAAGAACTTGATTAATAATGGTGAATAATTAATAAAAAATAATCTAAAATCCAGACAAAAATTTCAAACCGGAAGAAATAAATCTTCACAGGCGTCACACTCTTCCCCCTATTCCCGTTTTCCCCTTCCTTTAAGTATCCCTATTTTTCCTCTGTTTTCAAAGAAAAATCTCCTTATATCTCGTCTTCTTGCTTAATTCGAAATTCAACGATTGTGTTGAAAATGTATGTGATTTGTTGAAAATTCGTATTTTTTTATTTAATGTATTTTATTTTTTATTTTATTTATTTATTTGTGATTATCCTTCCTGTTTTTTAATCCTACTAATTGATTGAAAACATATGTATTTTGTTGATACTTTATCTTTTTTTTTAGAAAAAAATTATTCTTGGTTGAGTGTTCCATGACTTGTTTGAAAATTTAACTGTTGTGCTAAAATTTTCAAAATTATATCATTTCAAGCGTTTTAATCTAGAAATATCAATTTATACTTCAAAAACTTTTTCCAACCTTTTTTTGAAAATCCTGCAAAATTAAAAAAAGTACCTTAAAATCTTTCAGATTTTTTTCAATTTTAGAAATCGTTTCAAATATTATTTTTAAATTAATTTTTCAAAAAAAAAATCATTTTTAATTTTTCTAGGAACTTGAAAAAATTTTTTTTGCTCGATTTGAAAGATTTAAAAATGGTTAAACAAGCTTATACATTTTTTGTACGAAATCTTCAAAAATCTACATTGTGTTTTCAATGTTTTGAAATCTTTTCATGTTTGGAACTATTTTGCGATCTTTTCAAAATTTCCGAATATTCAGAAATTTTCACAACAAACTTGAGAATTTTTTTTCATTTTCTTAGAACCTTTATAGATCCTGAGAATGCTTAAAAATTGTTGTTCGAAATCTTCAAAAACCTAAATTCAGGTTTTCATTTTTTTAGGTGTTTTCTTGTTTTGAATTAGATTTGAATCTTCCCAAAACTTTTAAATATCACTTCAACCAATTCAACTTTTATCTAAATTGATAATTGTTCAATTGTCATTTATGCATCAAAATTCAATATTTCCGCTTGAATGTTAACAATTTGTTAAATAAAACAATTCAAATGGTAAAGTTCACATTTTAAATTTACCACTTTGAAATATTAACGATTCAAGGCTTCCTATTTCAAATAATTCAGTTTGAAATTGTCTAGTGTTCAATATTTGATTTATACTTCCACATGTTAAAGAAAAAGTGAAATATTTCTAAATATTTAGAAAAGTATATTTTCCTTAATTAAAAATTTTCAAAAAGATCGGATACCAACAATCAGGGGAGGAAAGTGAAAGGGTTGCAATTAATTTTCTTTCTAGTAAGCTAAATTAAGTTTATTTAAACAATTTCCAAATAGACTTCCGGGTTTGCCGAATCATACAAATTACCAAATTTTGTAATGCTTTGCTTCACCACCCGACCGGAAAAAAACACGTCGTGGAAAAACCTCCGGGAGGAGTCGTACGTATTCATAATTACAATTAATTCAATATAATTTTTTACAGATAATTTCAACACATTGTATTCGCTATTTTACATTGAATAATCCGAGTCTTACAATAGATTATTTAGTGAATTTGTTTTTTAATTTATTCAATTAATTCGTAGATTCCTGTAAAAATGGTGTCAGTTCGTTCTTTTACTTTCTTGCTGGAATTTTTCCACCAGGGATTCTAAAAAAGGAAAAATCTTCGCTTTATTTAAAACAATACTCCCTGGTGGCAAAATTTTTGCAAGAAGGTACAAGAAACTAAAACCATTCTTACAGAAATCTAGAAATGAATGCAATAAATTTCAAACAGAATTACAACACGGAGAGAAAAATTCCTAGAGTGCGAGCGAAATTTCCAAGAGCCTCCACGGACTTTTTCGGCAAGTCTCCTTGCAATTTGCCTTTAGGCCACGCCTCCTGCGAACATTTAGTGGTGCGAACGTATCAACAGGCGGAAGGCGTGGCCTAAGGAGAAATTGCAAGGAGACTCACCGAAAGAGTCCGTGGAGGCTCTTGGACATAAAACGAGAGACGCCTGCGATATGCGCCTGATGAATAGTCCATGCGCTAATACCTTGAACTCTCTTTCGCTGAACCCCAGAGTTCTTTCTTCGTGTGGGCTTCATCAAATTTTTATGTCGATATCAAAGAAGAAAGTCCGATTTAAATGAAATTGGTTTAATTCAAACGTATACGTTATACGTCGACCTAACTTCACTAAGCATAGTTGACCCTCGTGTTGGACTTGGATCTGGATCAAGCCTTGCACGATAGATAAATGGATTATCTTTTATTCCTACGTATATGCAATCAGGGAATTCATTCATTTTTATGTCCTTGAGTTGAATAGGTTCGAATCGCATAGCTGAATTATACCAATGACCGCCTAGAAATCCCGTCATTTTCTCTGGAATATCATGATCACGACCAGAAGGATGGATACCGACGCGGAACGTTGTGAGCTGGCCAGGCAAAATAAAATGAAGCACACGTGTCTTTATATGAACTTTATATTCCGGAAAAAATCCACGAGGTGTGGTCTCAGGTGAGGTTGGAGGGATCAACCAATCGGATATCTGCCTTCTAGCTTCCACTCGACCGGCTAAAATAGCGCCACTCCTCATAGTTATCTGAATCACGTGAGCATCACCTAATTTTTGCAGACAAAATTGATATTTATGAATTTTTTATACACAAGTAACTCAAGAATTAGTGGCTTTATAGCTTGAGCGCCAGGGGAGCTCATGGGCTTCCTGCCGGTATTAAAACTAAAACTAACTCAAGAATTGAACAATTTTTTATGAATAACTGGCCAACAAAGAATTACTGATGTATTCATCAAACGAAAAATGCAGGAAGATTACGATGTCCCTGGCTGCAAACTTTTAGTGCGGATTCCTATAGAATTATTGCGAGGAACACGAATCCGAAAGTTCTTTATCGATGTCCTGAATAGTTCACGAGATATTCCCGGTGTAAAATTCTCGGGTGAAAAAATTCAAAACTCATATTTTTTATTTAAATTCAACTGTTTTTTGTTTAATATTGAACTATTTTTTTGCTTGCAATACCAACTATTCAATTTTTCGTCAAAAACTCGTCTTTTCCGGTTCGAAGTTATAATTGTTTGGTGAAAAGTTTTTTTTTTTAAGATTCATTACATTAGTTGAAAATTCATCTCCATGGCTGAAAATGGAACTATTCTATTGAAAAACTCGCTTTTTTTAGTTGAAAATTATTTTTTTTAGTTGAAAATTAAATCATTTTGTTGAAAATTGGTTTTCTTTTAGTAGAAAATTTATCCTTTTTAGTCAGAACTTCGAATATTTAGTTGGAAATTGATGTATTTTGTTGAAAGTTTGTCTTTCCAGTAGAAACTCAATTTTATTATTTGAAAACTTACCATTTTGGTTGAAAATTTAACTATTTCTTCTTTGGCTCAGAATTTATCTTTATGCGTTAATTAGAAATTTTATTACTACATTTCCATTTGGAATAATTGATTTTTAATCAACAAAAAAATAATCTACAACAAAATAGTTAAATTTTCAACCAAACTGATGTATCTTTGATTAAAAAAATGAATTCTGAACAAAAAGTGATAGTTGATAATTCCATATTTTTTCTTTTAATTTTCAATAAAAAACTGTGAAATTAAACTAAAATATACCAACTTTCAAATAGAAGAGTTGAATTTTAAACCAAGGAAGATTTTCAATTTAACAATGAAAAAACATCTCATCCAAAATTTTGAGTTTTAAGTCATATAGACGAATTTTTGAAAAAATGTGGAATCAACGACAAAATTTCCTACCAAAATGCCAATTTGGCATAGCTGAATTTTAAATTAAGAAAATTTATCTTGCAATAAAATCATGAATTTCCAATCAAAAAAATTAATTTTCGAGCAAACAGTAAAAATTTCAACCAAAAAGGTTATATTGCTACAAAGAAGAAGACAAAATTTTAACAAAATAGATGAATTTTCAACCAAAAAAGATACATTTTCAAAAAAAAAAAAAAAAAAAATAGAATAGTTTAATGTTAAGCTAGAGAAATAAATTTCAACGGAATAGTTACATTTTTTTAACAATAATCTGAATTTTGAACCAAAAAGATTAAATGTCTGTGAGAAAAAATTTTTGACGAAAACTTGAAAAGTTTAATTTTTAGTTGAAAAAACTGATTTTCAATTAAAAAAATTATTTTCAACCAAGAAATTGCAATTTCAAGCAAAAAGATTAATTTTCTATCAAAAAAGTATAATTTTTGACAAAACTGGTGAATTGTCAATCAAATAATCTAATTTTGAATAGAATTTTCAACTAAAAATGTAAATTTTCTACAAAAAAAAAAGAATATTTTGTTTACAAAATAGATAAATTTTCAACTAAAAAAGATCAGTTTTCAACAAAAAAATAGAATGGTTCAATTTTTCATTACAGAAATAACGTTCTAAGCAAATAAAATCAATTTTCAATGAAATAGTTGAGTTTTCTACAAAACAAATGAATTTTCTACCCAAAAGATGAAATGTCCATAAAAAAATTGACCGATTTTCAATAAAAAACTAATTTTCTACCAAAAAAGAATATTTTCTAACAAAATACATGAATTCTTAACCAGAAATTTTGATTTTCAATAGAATTTTTAACCTAATAGTTGAATTTTCAACCAAAATGGTGAATAAAACACCAAGAAATTTAATATTCCGCCAGAAAAGACAAAGTTTCAAGTGAATACAGGAATTTTCAAATAAATATTTGAATTTCCTAACAAAGAAGATTCATGTTCAAACAAGCATGAAATAATAGAATTTCCAGTTGAAAATTTAATTTTCAATAAAAAAACTAATTTTGAAACAAAAAAATTAATTTTCTACCAAAAAAGATCAATTTTTGATAAAAAACGTGAATTTTCATCTGAAGAAGATAAAAGTTCAACCAAACATGGAATAGTTAAATTTTAAGTTGGAAAAAAATTTCAAAAAATGTTAACAATATAATTGAATTTTGAACAAAAAAAAAAAAAAGATTTTTCAAAAAAGTAGATTTTTATGTAAAGAAGTGCTCGCATAGCGCGCACAATTTTCTAGTTTGGTAAAGAAAAATAATGTTATCAAAATACGAACATTGCATTTTTTACAGTAGGCAATAATGATGTTTGTAAAATTCAGAACTATACGCAAGAAAAAGTAGCCTGTAATTAAAATATTTTTTTTTTCTCTTCAAACTGAATGACTTGTTCCTAAAATTTATTTTAGAAATGAACCATGAGCTTTTATTACTATTTTGTATTAATAAGTTATTTTTCATTTATTAAATTTAAATTTCCGGATATGCATTTGTTATAAATATTAATTTAAATATAATATTTACTTACTAGTAAAATTGAGGAAACCCATATAGATGAGCAGTAAAACGGAAGCAATATTCTTCATTTTTCTGAATAGTCTCGAAGAGATTGAAATTAATGATGAAACTTATTTTCCAAGTATTCGTTGTAGAGAATGACTCGATGAATTACTGCTTTATATATACCATCTTCTATGACTTTTATTAAATGACGTACTTTATTTATTCTTCAAAATATCAAGGGTGGGAGAAAGAAGATAGTTGATCTCAGATCTCAAAACTTTCCTTATTTGCTATATTTATTACACACGGAATCATTTGAATGTTTTGAGAAAAATGTAGAAAAATTAATTAATGAGATAGTGGCAGCAGCTTTCCTCAAAATCTTTATATCGGATTTCCAAAAAAAATCCTGCTTTTAAGTTTTGCGTCTCATTTTGGCAGATTGTTGATAATATACACTGCATTCTCTATACAACTTTTCGTCTATTATTTTTTTCCATACTAGGAAAACAAAAATAAAATAGAATACAATTTTACATTTTCTTTGAAACTACTAACAAAAGGGATAAAGTGAAATTGAGATACTTTTTTCAAAGTTACGTAGGGTAAGGAGGGGCAGCGCCAACCAGTTAACAATGACTTGTTTAAAGTTAACAAGATATGTGATTGATCCACTTTTTTTCATTTCGAGTCCTACATGATTGTATATCATATTTCTATAAGTAATAATTACATTAATGAAACAATTTTTTAATAATTCAATTATTTCCAACAAGCTGTATTTCGTCGGCTTTGCCCCACACCCGAGGGCAAAGCCAACCGCAGCTTTTTATGAAAATAAAAACATCTGAGGATGGCAAAACATGATGATTCGCGCCTGTGGTATTTTATATACTGGAAAAATTACTTTAAAACATTTCCAGCGAGAAGAATAAGTCATTTTTAATAAAAATAGTGATAGCTGTGATATAACCTCTTATGTGTTGACATTGCACTAGAGACGGACTGAGCGCAAAGGTTTTTACCATACCAACACAATACACCCGCTCTACCGACCGTATTTAAAATAATAATATTTAATAGTTTCTTGCATGTATCCCAGAAGATAAGTGACTATCCTACATTACCAACCACTTATCGACAAAACTTATGATACGTTTATAACCTAAGCACGTGTAAAATATTATTTTCGTCGGGCTTGCCCCACTGGTGAGGCCTCAATTATTTACAATATTCAATATACTTTGGACCTGAATGACGTTTAATTATTATAATCGCATAATGTCATATAGTTTTATCTGTCCAAATATCAAATTTTCATACTGTAAGTATTGCCATTAATTTTAAAAACTTTATATTTCTGCCAGCGAATCTTCCATTCTTTCGTTGTCAAAACTGTTTTCTGCACAATTTTTCTTTTACATGGTCAATTTTCAAGATTTTAGTACGTCACACTATCTATGCTATAATAGATTTATTTAATGCAAAGCAATATTAAAATTGTTAAATAATAGCGATTTTATAAGCAAAGTCGCCTTTGCCCCACCGGTCGGCGCTACCCCTCCTTACCCTATCAAGGAATCTCTACATTATTTTTTTGGGGTCAAAGAACTTAATTATTGTACAAAATCCTATGATGATATGAAGATTATTTGAATAAATTCATAAGTTCACAGCCTTATTCAAGTTATTATTTTTTTCACTGCAATATAACGGCTAATTTATAATGATCAAATAAAATTCAATGACAATAACATTTAAGGAAATTGATGACGGAGAAACTTTCAATTTTTAAAAATTAACCGAAAAAAATACGAAAATTAAGCTGAAATCTTTCAAGAAGAGTCCGGAAAGAAGGAAAAACGACATTTTCGTATAACGACTATATGATTTAATTAATCGTCTTGATTGAAAATTTATATATTTAAAAAAATTATTTTTTTGTGGTAGAATATCAATTTCCTTAATTAAAAATGGAACTCTTGGGTTAGAAGTGAATCTGTTTTAGTTGAAGATTCAAGTATTTTGTTGAAAATTTGCCTTCTTTGTCTCAATTTAAGTGGTTCCGAATAGAAAATAAAAATATTTTGTTGGTCAAGTATCAAATATTACATTTTTGTGTGGAAAATTTAACTTCTCGCGTTGAAAATTTAACTCTTTGGTTGAAAGTTATAATACTTTTTGAAAATACTTTTTTTCTGTTGAAAATTCATAATTTCAATTTAAAATTCATCCACTTGGTTGAAAATTGAACTACTTTAATGAAAGTCTTTTTTTTAAATAAATTCTTTTTACTGGACATTTTACTGCTTAGTTAGAAAGTAACTTTTTGGTTGCTAATTCGTCTTTTTGGCCTCTTGGTTAAATTGTCCTTATATAAATTTAACTATCTGGTTAAAAATTAATGTTATTCGATGAAATTTCGTATTTTGCAGTAGAAAATTAATCTTCTTGGTGGAAAGTTTATTTATTTGGTTGGAAATCCAGAAGTTTTGTTACAAAAAAAACATGTTTTGTGATTTTGACTGTGAATTTAATTATGCTCTGTATTTTAATTGTAAAAAGCTGATAAGAATGGAAATCGTGACAAATAAAAAAGTTTAATAAAAGTAAGTCAATGTGTGTAAGAGTATGTCACATTTTTAACTTCATAGAACCAATAACAGGGCTATAAATATTTCCTAATTTGTAAATAGACTGCCTCACCTCCGACCAAGATAACGCATTATAAGCCATTGCTTCATAACGAAATATTACAATTATGTACACACTCAATGAATTTTTTTGCTGGAAATTTTTCCTTTGAAAATTAATTAATTATGTAAATCATTGGTTCGTTCTGATAGAAAATTAATCTTCTTGGTTGAACGTTCAACTAATTGGTTAAAAATTTATGTATTTTGTAAATACTTTGTCTTTTTTAAAGGAAGAATAATGTTCTTATCAGAAAGTTTAATTATTTGATTAAAAATATAACTGTTTAGTAAAAAATTGTAAATGCAAAAATGCAATTGTTTGCGTGAAACATTTCGTTTTTCATGAAAATTCAACTGTTAAAAAAAAATCGTCTTTGGCTTGAAAATTTTAGAATTTGAATTTTTTTTTTTTTTGAATGAAAATTGATATCTTTGATTGAAAATATTTCTTTTCTTTAAAATTAATTAACTAAGTACACAATTTGTCCGTTTAGGTAGAAAATTAATCTTCTTGGTTGAACGTTCAACTAATTAGTTAAAAATTTATGTACTTTTTGATGCTTCGTCTTTTTCAAAGGAAAATTAATATTCTTAGTAGAAGGTTTAATTATTGGTTGAAAATTTGACTGGTTAGTGAAAAATCCTTTTTTATTTGTAGTAATGTTTTCTTTTTTGTTTGGAAATGTAACTGTTTGGGTGGAACTTATCGTTTTCCATGAAAATTCAACTGTTTCACAAAAAATTCGTCTTTGGCTTGAAAGTTATAGAATTTGAATGAACTTTTTTTGTTTATTAACTAAAAAACCTTTTCTGTTAAAAATTCGTCTTTTTTATCAAAGAATTGAACTAATTTGTTAAAAGTTGATTTATTGAATAAAAGTTGATCTCTTTGACTGAAAATATATTTTTTTACTGATTTTTTTTTTTCTTTTAGTGAAAAATTCTCTTTATTTCCTAAAATTCGTCTATTTTTTATGAAATAATCTTCTTGGTTTCGAATTTGTCTGTTTGTTTAGGAATTTAGTTCCTCCGGTCAAAAATTTAACTATTTTGTTAAAAATTTAATTATTTCGTCGAAGATCCAACTATTTGATTAAAAATTGAATTCCCTGGTTGAAAATTGCATTCCTCCGTTGGAAAGAGAACTAGTTATTGATTTCTTTTTTTTTTTTTTTTTTTTTTTTTTTTTTTTTGAGAATTAATTTTTTTGGCTGAGAATTTAAATTTTGGTTTTTTCTTGAAAATTTGTATGTTTGACTTAAGAAGTCAATTATTTTGTATGAAAATTGTTTCTTTTTCAATTCAGTTTATAAAATGTAAATTGAACTATTCGATTATTCCAGGTAGAAAATTTGTAACTGAGTCTTTTTAGAAAATATCCAATATTTTAAATTTGAATGTCTCTGTTTAAAATATGAAATAATAATAATGACTAATTAATTGGAAATAATATAGAATCCAGATGAAAATTTTAAACTAGAAGAAATAAGTCTCTACCGAAAATTATTATTTTTTTTGTCGTAAAAAATTAATCTTCTTGTTTTCAAATCCAACTAATTGATTGAAAATGTATTTTGTTGATACTTTGTCTTTTCTACTGAAAAATAATTATTCTTGGTTGAATGTTGGATAATCTGTTTGAAAATTCAACTATTGTGCTAAAAATTTATCTTCTTGGTTTGAAAATTCATCTCTTTTGGCAGAAATTCAATCTCTTCCAGTTGAAAATGCAACTATCTTGTTTAAAATAAATCTGTTTTGAATAATGATTCTATTTAAACTTGGGTAACATTTTTTTTCTTTCGGTTAAAAATGCAAATGTTTATCTTAGTATTTTATCAATTTGAATAATTTTTTTCTGAGTTGACTGAAAAATCACTATTTGTGGAAAATTCGTCTCTTTGTCAGAGAATGTTGAATATTTATCGTTATAAATAGAAATTCGTATCTTTGGTTCAAAATTCAACTCAATTTGTCTTTTTGGCTTCAACATTAACCAATTAGATATAAATTTATTTTCCTTCTTCATTAACAGATTTTCTTCAGTAGCAAATTTAACTATTTTGTGGAATGCAACTGTCTATTTGAGAAGCTATTTTGGTTAAAATTGAGCTTTGATGGAAATTCACATTTTTGGATTGAAAAAAACTGTTTCATAAAAATTTCGTATTTTCCGCTAGAAAATTCAATAGTTGTGTTCAAAGTTATATTATGTGGTCGAAATTTCAAATACTTTGTTGAAAATTCATTTTTCCTAATTGAGTATTCATCAAGTCTGACTCAACACAAGACTGAGTATGTCATTTTCAACATCTCGACCATTATACTTTTTATAAATAATATCACTCAGACAAATCATAACGCTTTTCAAACAAAAATGACATTTGTAGAAATGTTGTATTTTCTTGTGAAAATATTTTCCACCTAATATCCTAATATATCTAAATTAACAAACCAAAATTAAAAATTTCCCTGTTTCTTGTTTTATCAATCATCAATTTTCATCGGATACCAAAAACCAGGGCAGCAAGGTGGAAAGGTTGCGATTAATTTGTCACTAGACTTAGGTCAATTAAGTTTATTTAAACAATTTTCAAATAGACTCCCGCATTTGCCGGATCATACAAATTACCAAATTTTGTTATGGTGTTGCTTCGGATCCACCCGATCGGAAAAAACACGTCGTGGAAAAACCTCCGGGAGGAGTCGTACATATTCATAATTACAATAAATTCAATATAAGTTTTTACAGATAATTTCAATACATTATATTCGCTATTTTACACTGAATAACAGTTATTTTAGCAGACCACAATCTTCATAAACTAATCGAAATCTTAGAATAGAGTATTTATTGAATTTGATTTCTAATTTATTGCGTTTATTTGTAGATTCTTGTGAAGATGGTTTCAGTTTCTTTTACTTTCTTGTTGAAATTTTTTCACCTGGGAATTTAACAGAGAAAAAATCTACAAATGAATGCAATACACTAGAAACAGAAATACAAGATTATATAATTTTTTTATGATTGCGACACATTTCGTTCTTTCTTCTACTCTCATCTATACAGCTGTATTTTATTGTAGTTTTAACTTCCTGCAAGAATTTATAACTTAAAGAATCTACAGGAATTTATTATTTATAAATCGAAATGAGTTTTTCATTGAAGTCTTTTGAATATTCTCTGAACTTAAATTTTGAAAAAGAACAATTACTTTAAATTCTCCCAGCAATCTCAAAAAATGATCTTTATTTTCCTAAACCATTCAAAGGTCCTGGAAAAACTTCAAAATTTTATCTTGAAATCTCCTAAATTTTGGATTGTTGATCAATTTGACATTATTCTAAAGATGTCCAGTCTAAATCCGATACGGAACTGAAGTTAAGTGCATTCCAACAATCGATATAATTATAATTTCATAATATCCATCGCTTTGATTATTAATGTGACAGTGATGAATGTGGCACTGAGTATTAATAACTTGGAAAATGAACTTACACACACTTTTAAATAAGGTATTTTCCATTAAAGTGCATTTAGCTGTCTGAATTATTTAACATGAAATTATGTTGCATAAGTCAAATTGCTGCTTGATCTGTGATTTATGATAACAGCGAAACTTATTTACAATTCTACATGAAGTACCTGTATTTACGTCATATCCTTAAGAACAGTTTTCAAATATTTCAACTGTTCTGAAATTTTGTATTCTTTGTATCAATTTGTAATTTTATACAATAATTTACGTGAAATTAGGAGTGTTCATATGACATCTAAGATCAAAATTCAAAAAAATGTTAAATCCTGTAGTCTTCTGTTATAGTTGTTGTTAGGTTCTCTAGATTCTGTATACGGACGCAAACCAAATTTCTCTCTAACTTCACGAAGCATGGTTGACCCTCGTGTTCGGCTTTGATCCACATCAAGCTTTGCACGATAGATAAATGGATTATCTTTTATTCTTACATATATGCAATCGGAGAATTCTCTCACGTCTATGTCCTTGAGTTGGATGGGTTCAAAACGCATAACTGATTCATACCAATTACCGCCTGCAATTGCCGTAATTTTCTCTGGAAAATCATGATCACGACCAGTAGGTCGGGTACCGACACGGAACGTTTCAAGCGGGCCGGGCAAAACATAATGAAACAAAAGTGTCTTCATATGAACTTTATATTCCGGAAAAGACTCACGAGGTTTGATCTCATGTGAGGTTGGATGGATCAACCAATCGGATATCTGCCTTGTAGCTTCCAGTGGACCGGCTAAAACTGCGCCACTCCTCATAGTTATCTGAATCACGCTAGCATCACCTAATTTTTGAGGAAAAATGGACATTTATGAATTTTGTACACAAATAACTCAATATTAAAAGAAATTTGTTTTATAACTGGTCACTAAAGAATGAACCATTTATTCAATAAATAAAAAATGCAGGAAGATTACGATATCCCTGGCGACAAAGGTTCATTGCGGATTCCTATAGAATTATTGCGAGAGACACGAATCCGAAAGCTCTTTATCTATATCTTGAATAGATGACGAGATATACACGGTGTTTCATTTTAACTTATGGATGCAAATATCCCTTAAAATACTCCATCTGTAAAAAACGATTCAGCCAAAAACGATACTGTACATAGGGGATCATTTAAAGGTACTATTGATTTGGACCTTGAGGTCAATTTTCAAGGTTATTTGAGGGTCAAGCTGTCTCATGAGAAATTTGCTTCTGTGACCTTAGAAAGGTATATCAAGGTAAAGTGTCTAAAAACGGTCGTATGCTCTGTTTTTAAATTAATTGGTTTTCTGAGAATAGCAAACGTTCAAGATGCTTTTAGCAAGTCGATCGAATGTAAAAGTGTGCACCACCTTCCCCATCTTGACGCTTCTCGATTTTCGTATTCTTCTTCATAGTACGAGTAAACATTCATTTGTTTTGCCATTTCAACTGTTTTAGCGACGACACTCACTTCATTCTCCGCTTTCTTCTTCGGTTGATTATTTACTTTTTTTTACAGAATATCAATAAAAGCTTTGGCGTTTTTTTTGTAATCGTATGTTCTTTATGTAAACTTGCTTTTATTATTAGAGCTTAATTTACTAGTAAAAGTTGGTATGCTAGTCTTCAAACAAATTTTGCAGTATGGCTGATTATCCACCTGCTGAAATTGTTGACATAATATTACTTTTAGGGGAATGCCATAACAATTACACCGCTACATCTCGACTTTATGGTGAACGGTATCTAGGCGGAAGACACCCGACTGATGCGACAAGAAGAAATTTAACTCAGAGAGCTTGTAATGGACATCTTGTTCGTCAACGCCGATATCATGAATACGACGAAAATGATGCACGAACTTTAACTATTCTAGCATCTGTTCATCTTGTTCCACAAATTAGTAATCGCCAGATTGAAAGTGAAATAGGTATACCAAGAAATACAGCTTCAAGAATACTTAGAGCTGTAAATTACCACCCCTATGATATTACTCATACGCAGGCTTTAAGGCCAAATCATATTTTAGCCAATGGGCTTTGCAAATGTTACAAAATGAGCCTCGTTTCTATTTATACGTACTATTCTCTGATGAAGCTAAATTCTACAGCGAGGGACAGCTCAATAGACATAATTGTCATTATTGGTCAGAAGAAAATCCCTACTGTCCAGCTAACACAGTTACTAGTCCGAATAGTCACATAATTGTAACAAGATTCAGAAAACCAGTCACTGGTGACTTCCCTGCCGGTCACCCAGTGACCATATATTTCCCACTGAAAGTAGTAAAAAATTACAAGCGGAGCAGGTAACATTATCCCGCCATTGTGATCACATGCTTGTAACAAAGTGATGTTTGGAAACGCAACGTGCAATGGCAGCTTAATCTCAAAATATATATCGTTTCGGAATTATAATTATAAATACTTTTGCAAAAATGTTGGAAAGGGACATAATTAAACGATAAATAAGTTCCAGAAAAGTGAAATAATATGTGAAGATATCTTTTATAAAGAAACAGATATTTATCAGCTGAACCCTTACGAAAAAGAAATAACATTAGAGGTTAGACCCAAAATGTATATGTATAAATGAAAATTAAATAACTAAGTAAAATATTGTAATAAATTCTTTCTATACAAAATAAGTATAATTATTATTATGATTAAATCATTCAAAAATGAATAATAATATGAAATGAATGCCTATTATTTGCGCATGCGCAAGAAGTTCTTCGTCCAGTAAGATCGCTGCCGGCTGTTACCACCATGTTACTAGTCTGACAGGGAACGGTTGCAAACAAGCCTTCCTAGTAAACTACGGCGATTATGCCGTTACCTGCTAGGAGACTGACATACAAGTAACAATTCCTCTGATAACATGTGATCATTCAGGAATCTTTCAGGATGGTAACAGGTTAGCTGGGTGGTACAGACCTATAGATCATCAACGTCGATGGAGTCTTATGGTATGGTGCGGAGTAATAAGTGGCTATTTAATTGGACCCTAATTTTTTGATGCAAACGATGACAGACATACCTACTTAGAATTGCTAAGAGACTACTTACCTACTATCTGTTTCAAAAATCCTGGCCCCTCTACAAATCATTCAATATCTCAATCAAGAAAAATCGCTAAAAAAAAAGGAAAATCATCTTGTCAATCCTCATTTCATTATGAATAAGTACAATATCATTTGATTGCGATGCGCCCATAAGTTTCGATGCCAATTCGCAGTGGAGGTGAAGAAACGTCGTTAAAAGTACCTGTTATACCTTGGTCAACTTTCGACCGTTCTACTTCGTGGAAAGATGTATGCATTTTTTGGCAAAAAATCGAGTAGTTAGCTTGAAGCTTTATTTATGAGTACGTTTTCAAAAAATTCAAAAATATTTATAACCTTGGTGTCGGCAGTAAATAAAAGCAAAGCATGCTAACTCAGCTCCTAATCAAACTGAAAGGCTCTACTAAGGTTTAAAATATTTCAATAAAATCAAAAAATGCAATGGTAGGGTTTTCAATACAGTTAATTACATCAATAACACGCTATTTCATGTTATTTTTTTCGGCTTTTTTTTAGACTGAGGCACAAAAGAAGTGGATGATACTCTCAGTAGGTTCCAGGATATCAATATCCTGCTTGATCCTTCGCATCATAAAGTGACCTTTTTTTTCTTCAACTTTCGTACATCTGGTAGAATGTGCCGCGTGGGTCAACCGACTATGACAATAGTGGGCGGCAACTCCTTCAACGTTTCGATTACAATTGTGGTCGACCACCGTAGAAAAAAAACAGAAGAAAATAATATGCAATAGCATGTTATTGATGTAATTAACAAATTTAAAAACCCCACCATTGAATTTGTTGACTTTTTTGGAAAATTGTAGGCCTCAGTAGAGCCTTCCAGCTTGATTAGAAGCTGGGTTAGCATCTTTCGCTTTTATTTACTGCCAATACCAAAGTTATAAATATTTTTGAATTTTTCGAAAACGTACTCATAAATAAAACTTCAAGCTAACTACTCGATTTTTTGCCCAAAAATGCATGCATTTTTCCACGAAATAGAACGGCCGAAAGTTGACCAAGTTATAAAAGGTGCTTCTAACTACTTTTTTTCACCTTCACTGCGAATTTGCATCGAAACTTATGGGAGCATCGCAATCAAATGATATTGTACTTATTCATAATGAACTGAGGATTGACAAGATGATCTTCCTTTTTTTAAGCGATTTTCCTTGATTGAGATATTCAATGATTTGTAGAGGGGCCAGGATTTTTGAAACAGATAGTAGAGTACTAGAGAACGTTGACTTAGCAACAAGGATAAGAATGTGGCTTCAACAAAATGATGCTCCGCCATACTTTGCACGCATCTTTCGTGAGTTTTTGAATAACAATTACAATTGTAGGCGGATCGGACTTAGAGGTCTAGTTCAATGGCCCCCTTGCCCACCAGACCTGATATCACCTGATTTTTCTTTGTGGGGATATCTTGAAAATGTTGTTTTTGCTCAACGGGTTACGACGAGAGAACATCTGATAGAACGAATTCGAACAGCTTGTGCGGCCATTCCTAGAGAAACTTTGCTTAAAACTGTAGGCAATTTTGAAAGACATTTACGTTTACGTCTTGAAGCCAGCGAAGAAAATTTCGAACAATTACTCCGTGGGTAATTGAATCCATAACAGTCATTGTGATAGGCAAGGATCTCACGGTAAATAAGCACCCCAAGAAACAGAACTTAGTACGTCCACGTCGTTGTTTCCGGGTAACGCTAAAACTAATGTTCTAAGAGCTTTTTGAACGGTTTTCCTTCATTTGACTTCTCTTCCAAAGACTTTTTTTGACTTTTAACCTTTAAATAACCTTGACGATTTACCTGCAGATCAAGATGGTGAAGGTGTTTCACACTTTTACATTCTATCGACTTGTTGAAAGCATCTTGAACATTTGCTATTCTCAGAAAACCAATTAATTGAAAAAGAGCATATGACCATTTTTAGACACTTTACCTTGGTATTTGACCTTTCTAAGGTCAGAAAAGCAAATTTCTCATTAGGCATTTTTGACGTAAAATTTTCCGCTCTTTTCAAATCCGAAGTCAAAAATGGAGGTTTCCATTTTAAAAAATCATCTTGACCCTCAAATGACCTTGAAAATTGACCCCAAGGTCAAAATTCATAGTACCTTTAAATGACCCTCTCCCATTTCCAAAGGTTCCCCTGTTTTTTATATCCCTTTTTGGAGGTAGAATGAATCCCCGAATTCCAGGAAATTATGAAAATTAAAAAAAGTCAATAATTTCAAGCCAAAAAAACATCAATATCTCTGAAACTATTCAAGGGGTCTATTTAAAAGTTTCAGATTCATATTACATACAAAATAGTGAGCACATGAACATTCTTTTAACACGGATATCTTAATCTTGGCAAAAATGTGGAAAATTTTTTTTTTTTCGAGCAAGAAAAATAAATTATCAACCAAGCAAGATGTATTTTCCATCATATAAGGGAGCGTTCACATATTACGTAACATTATTTTCAACCCTTTTTAACCCTCTCCCTTCAATGGGGAAAAATGATTTTTCAACCAAAAATTAATAATTGTCATCAAAATGTTCGAATCCTCAAACAAAACAGATTAATTTCCAACCAGACATTTGAATTTTTATCCGAAAATGATTAAAGATTAAATTTCTACAAGAAAAATACAAGAAATATTCAGCGAAATACATGTATTTTCAGTCAAATTTTCGAATTTTTAAATCGAAATTCATATTTCTGAATTTCGTAAACATAACATTATTGTTTACTGAAAGAACGTTTCAATTTACATGTTTTAAAGTTTTATATTTTTTTATAGCGAAAACTAAGAACAACAATATTTAACAATTAAGAAACCAACTGTTTTGAAGAAAAATCGTCTCCTTTTTTTGGTTGAATTGAACTTTTTTTAAAAAAAAATTTCGGTTAAATTTCTTTCCTTTTGTTGAAAATTTGTCATTTATTTGTTTTCGTTTTATTTTTGATGAAAAACTAATCTTTTTTATTTGAGAAATTATATGATTTGTCAAATTTTTTTCTTTTTAGTTAAATTCAACGGCACTTAATTTAAAATATTTTTTGGTTGAAATATAAACTATTACACTTTAAGTTTTTTGTTGAAGATTCATCTTATTGGTTTAAAATAAACTATTTTTATGAAAATCAGTTTTCTTCGTTAAAAACTGATACTCTGAAAATTTAAATTGTCCGTTTATTGGTTAAAAATGTGCATCTTTCAATTTAAAAATGAACCATTTAGATAAAAAGGTATGTATTTTACTGAAAATTCGTCTCCTATGGTTGAAAATTTGACTAATTTCTAAAAAATTTCTCGTTGCTTAAAAATTAATGTTTTAGGCGGAAACTCGAAATTTTTCTTTTTTGTATAAACTCAACTGTTTTCTTTTTCAATTTTTAGTTAGTAAAATAAGTTTCTAAGCAAATAAAATCAATTTTGAATGAAATAGTGGAATTTTCTACCAAACAAATTAATTTGCTACCAAAAAGATTAAAGGTCTATGAAAAAATCGATTAATTTTCAATAAAAAACTAAACTTCTGCCAAAAAAATAATGATTTTTAACAAAATACATGAATTTCCATCCAAATATTTTCACTATTGATAGAATTTTTAACCTAATAGTTGAATTTTCTACCAAAAAGGGCAGTAAGTCACCAAGAAGTTTAATATTCTACCAGGAAAGACAAAGTTTAAAAAAAATACATAAATTTTCAACCAAATAGTTGAATTTTCAATTGAAGGAGATTAATGTTCAAACAAACATGATGTAGTGAAATTTTCAGTTTAAAATTCAATTTTCAAAAAGAAAAAACTAATTTTGAAAGAAATAGAATTATGTTCTAACAGAAAAGATTAATCTTTAGTAAAATACATGAATTTTCAACAAAATAGTTGAATTTTCTTCTAAAGAAAATAAACTTACAACCAAACTTGGAATAGTTGAATTTTATGTTAATGGAATGTTTTTAAGAAATTTTAATAATATACTTGAATTTTGAACAAAGAAAAAAGGTTTTACAACTACAATGATGAATTATCAAACAAAAAAATGATTTTTTCACAAAGCAGTTCCACTCAGTAGATTTTTTTCTAAAGAACTGGTAATCAGTAGGCGCGCAGCGCAAAAAATGTTCTAGTTTGGTAAGGAAAGATAATGTTATCAAAATACGATCATGGCATTTTTTCTAGAGTAGGCAATAATGATGTTTGTAAAATTTAGAACTACGCAAGAAAAAGTGACCCGTAATTAAAATATTCTAATATTATTAAAATATATAATTATATAATATTATTATAATATTATACTTTTATATAATTATATACTTATATAATCATAAAATTATATAGAATATATAAAATATATAATTAAAATATCTCCAAACTGAATGACTTGCTCCTAGAATTTATTTTTCAAATGAACATGTTTTACAAAAATATATGTAGGTAGTATTCGTTTTAAATATTAATTCAAATATAATATTTCACTTACAAGTAAAATTGAGAAAACTCATGTGTATGAGCAGTAAAACGGAAGCAATATTTTTCATTTTTCTGAATTGTTTCGAAGAGAGTGAAATGATTGATGAAACTTATTTTGCAAGAATTGGGTGTAGAAAATGACTCGAAAAATTACTGCTTTATATATACCATCTTCTATGACTTTTATTAAATGACGCACTTTATTTATTCTTCAAAATATCAAGAGTGGGAAAAGGGAAGATTGTTGACCTCAGATCTCAAAACTTTCCTTATTTGCTATATTTATTACCCCTGGAACCATCTGAATGATTTAAAGAAAACAAAGAAAAATTATTAAATGAGATAGTGGCAACCGTTTTTCTAGAAAATTTTATATAGGATTTTCTAAAAAAAACCTGCTTTTAACTTTGTGTCTCGTTTTGGCAAATTGTTGATAACATACGATGCGACTATAAGCATTCAATTAATAAAAAAAATTTTAATTGGTCGCATTTAAAAAATGTATAATTGGTGACCGATTGCATTTCAACTCATGCAGTAAAGAGTTCCAGTTTAGGGAGTCAGAAGAAATTGCTACTGAAATAGGTCATTCTAAAAAAAAAAAAAATTGAAACTTACAGTTAGTTTTTTTTTTATTTGGGATCTACGTTTTAATTAGAACATGGTTACAAAGATGAGAATTATATAAAAATGGGCGAGTTTAATAGAAGAACGTGTACGATTTTTTATCTTTATGGAAATAATCGGAAGGCTGTGATATTGTGAAATTTGTAAATAAGCGGCGTCGCCGTAACCAAGGTAAAGATTTGTCAATGTGTAATAGACAATTTTTGATTGGAACGTTTTCTAAGAATCCAGAATTTTAAATTTAAACTTTTTCATTAAAATTTATTCAAATATCTCATTCCGAAGACGTTGAAATTTAAATTATTTGACCTAGAATGCTTCAAATTTCAAACTGGTCGTATTCGAAAATAAAGAATAATTTTTTAATTTCTTCGGGGCCTATAACTTTAAAAATGAATAAAACCCAAAAAGAAAAATACAACTTTTTATAGTTGAAAGTTCAAAATTTATTTATTCTGGTTGAAATTCAACAATCTTGTAAAAAAGTCATTCTTTTTCGTTGAAAATTCAAATTTTCTATTAAAAATTCGTCTTGTTGGCGTCAACATAACACAGTTTGACTTAAATTTATTTTCTTTCTTCATTACAAATTTTTTTTTGCAAATTTAACTATTTTGCAGAACGTTGCTCTCTTGGTTCAAAAATACATTTCTTTTAGTATAAATTGTATCTTTTTCTGTTAAAAATGCATTGTCTATTTGAGAAGCTATTTCTAATGAAAATTAAAATTGAAAATTCACACTTTTGGATTAAAATTTAATCAATTTTGTAGCAAATTTGTATTTTTGGCCAAAAAATTCAGCAATTTGGGAACAAATTATATTATGTGGCAGAAAGTTCAACTGCTTTGTTATAAATTCATTTTCTTTGCTTGAAGATTTATAATTTTATTTGAACATCCAAGTGTTTGGTTGAAAATTCGTAATCTTGATTGAAAATATGTTTTTATTAGTGAAAAAATAATCCGCCTGATTGAAAATTTACATATTTTGTGAAAGATTTTTTTTTTTGTGGTAGAACATAAATTTTTGAATTCAAAAGTACAGCTCTTTGTAAATTTGCATTTTTTGGTGAAATATCAACTATTACATTTTTTGTCGTAGAAAATTCAATTTCTCAGGTTGAAAATTTTACTTGCGGTTGAAAATTAAACAGCTTTTCAAAAACTCATTTTTTTCGTTGAAAATTCATATTTTCAAGTCAGAATTCATCTTCCTGATTAGAAATTAAAATACTTTTATGAAAGTTTTTTTCAAATATACTTTTTTCAGCTGAAAATTTAACTATTTTTTTGAAAATCTAAGTTATTTGTTGGAAATTCTTATCTTTCAGTAGAAAGTCAATCTTTTGGATTGGAAATTCAAATAATTTGTTGAGATTGTATGTTTTTCCTTGTGACTTCGTCTTTCTCAGTAAAAATTAATCTTCTCAGTTGAAAGTGCATTCATTTGGTTGGAAATTTAACTGTTTAGTAAAAAATTTGTCTTTTTGATTTGAAAATTCATCTCGTGTGGGATAAATTTAATTTTTTGTTTTTGTTCATGATTCAATTACTTTGTTGAAAATTCATATTCTTTGGTTTAATTCTAGTAAAATAATGTCGATGTATGTGAATGTATGTCAAATTGTGAACGTCACAGAAACAATAACAAGGCTATAAATATTTCGTAATTTGTAAATAGGCAGCCTCACCTCGAATCCAGATAACGTATCACAAGTAATTACTTCATAATCAAATATCAGACTTATTTAAACATTCAATTTTTCTGCTTAAAAGTTTCTGTTTAGAAATTATTCAACTGAGTGAATAATTTGTCCGTTTTTGTCATAAATTAATCTTCTTGGTCGAAGGTTTAACTAATTGGTTGAAAATTTATGTATTTTTTCTAGATTTCCTTTTTTGAAGAAAAATTAACCTTCTGGGTAGAAAATTTGATTATTTGCTCGGAAATTTAACAAAAAATTAGTTTCAATTAATTTTTCCTAAAAAAATATCTTCTTCCGCTCCGCTGGGAGTCGAACCACAGAACTTCTGATTTCCGGGCAGGTGCTTCCCCATGCTTTCCCATTCGTCTTTGGCTTGGAAGTTCAAGAACTTTATGAACTTTTTTTCATTATTTACTAGAATATATTCAGTTTTGAAAATTCGTCTCTTCTGTTAGAAAATTGAACTACTTTGTTAAAAATTATTTTTTTCAGCTGAAAATTCAAATTTTTGTCGATAATTCAACTGTTTGATGGAAAAATAACTTTTTTTTAATTTGCATTTTTGACTTTGCCAGTCAATTATTTTGCAAAAAAATTGTTTTTATTTTCAAATTGATTTTTTGAAAAGAAAATTGAACTATTCCACTATTCCTTTTTATTAGAAGAAGGATATAAAATCAGAATCGTGACAAGGAGGGAAGTTTAATAGAAGAACGTGTTTGTCTAAAATTTTTGTCTTTATTTGATTAATCAGAAGAATATTACCTGATAACATTTTTTTATGTGTAGTAGAAAATTTGTAATTGACACGTTCTCTAAAATATCCAATATTTTTAATTTGAACGTCTTAATTCAAAATATAAAATAATAATAACAATAAATAATAAATGAGAAAATAATATGAAAATTTCGAATAAGAAGAAATAACTCTTTACAGAATTCACACTCTTTCCCCTATTCCCTTTTCCCCTATTCCCTTTTCCCCTTCCTTTAAGAATTTCTTGAAAATTTAACTTCTCATGTTGAAAATTTAAGTCTCTGGTTGAAATTCAAACTGCTTTTCTGAAATTCATTTCCTTAATTGAAAATTTGTAATTCGAATTCAAAATTCACTCAATCGATTGAAAATTGAACTACTTTGATGAAAGCCTTTTTTCAGTAAATTATTTTTACTGAGAACTTCACTGTTTGGTTGACAAGTAACTTTTTCATTGCAAATTCGTCTTTTTGGCTCTTTGGTTGAATTGTCCTTTTTTAAATTTAACTATTTGGCCAGAAATTCATAATATTTTTCCAAAATGTGTACTTTTTATTAGAAAATTAATCGTCTCCATTCAAAATTCATCTAACTTTTTAAAAGCGTACGTGTTTCGTTGTGACTTCGTCTTTTTTAGTAGAAAATTATTCTTCTAGGTCCTGCGAAATTAGGCATTATTAAATTTTTAATTATGGAACTACAGTTCACTGTGATTTATTATTATAGCTAAATTTCTTGGCAAAAGTCGAAGTAAAAGTGTGATATTTTTTTGAAATTGTAGTTTCTTGTAGAAACTTATATATTTCATATCCTACAAAAATTGTGAAGTTCAAGCCGAAACCTATTAAAACGGATTCTAAACAAAATCCTTGTAGAAATTTCCATTTTTTTGTTTAAATTTATACAAATATATGAAAAAATTTCAGTGAATAAGTCTACGAAAAGAGTGAAAAAGTGAAGTTAAGAAATGGAATTAGTATAAATATATCTTTGAGGTATCTTCCTTTCAAGTTAGATTTTTCTTAACAAATTTTTGACATAACATTTGTTCTTAAGACTCAATAGTATATTAAAAAAAATTCAATTAACAATAATAGTTTTAGAAAAACCAATGTAAACAGAGATGAGAAAAAACTGTCGTTTCGTTCCACTTTTCAAACGAGAAAAAAAAAACATTAAAAAAGACAGAAATAGCAATGCCGTGTTCAGAATTTATGAAATGTAAGTCAAAAAATGTACTATTATTATATTTTTAGTTTAGATTTTGAAGAATTAGGTAAAAATTCACGATTTTGAAAAAAAATTGATCAATCATCAATTTTGATCGGATACCAAAAACCAGGGGAGCAAAGTGGAAAGGTTGCAATTAATTTGTCACTCGGGTTAGTTAAATTCAGTTTATTTAAAGAATTTTCAAATAGACTCCCGCATTTGCCGGATCATCCAAATTACCAAATTTCGTAATGGTTTTGCTTCAGATCCACCCGAACGGAAAAAAACACGTCGTGGAAAAACCTCCGGGAGGAGTCGTACATATTCATAATTACAATACATTCAATATAAATATTTTCAACAAGGTACAAGAAACTAAAACCATTTTTACAGAAATCTAAAAAAGAATGCAATAAATTACAAACATAATTACAACACGGAGAGAAGAATGTACATTTTTCACGCTATAATTTCAAAAGTGCAGAGGGAAATTTCCAAGAGCCTCCACGGACTTTTTCGGCCAGTCTCCTTGCGATTTGCCTTTAAGCCACGCCTCCTGGAACATTCAGTGGTGCGAACGTGTCAGCAGGCAGAAGGCGTGGCCTAAAGGCAAATTGCAAGGAGACTCACCGAAAGAGTCCGTGGAGGCTCTTGAACATAAAAAAGAGACGCCTGCGATATGCGCCTGATGAATAATCCATGCGTATTTTCGTGTTGAACTTGGTACATTTTATACAAAGAAGCACATTAAAAAAAAATTCCATTCGTAGGAATGTTGTACTTTCTTGTGAAATTTCCTTCCACCAGGGCTTCATTCAATTTTATAATATAGTAAGCAAGGTCAAATAAAGAATTCCATTGAATCAAACATTTCTTTGAACCAACATCGACAACGTAATGCAATATGGAAACAAGTTGAGGTAACTCCGTAGAAAGGAATAAATTATAATTATTTCGTATAAAAAATCAGGTTAATGTTACTTCGTATGGAATCAAGTTTATTTTTGTCGATTTTATATTAGGGCTTTTGGTGATAAAATAAACATAACCAGACCGTTCTACAGCAGGCAAACAATTGAATGGCATTCTTGGCAAAATTGACTATTGTATAGAACATGTTAATATTTTATTACGGGCTTCAGAACATTGTTTTCGTTTATTTTATTGCAAAAAATCAAAATATGAAAAAAGGCTTTATTCCATATGCAGAGCAACTCTAACCTAATTTTTTCATGGAATAACCGTTACTTGTTTCTTTATATGGATTCACCTAAACTTGATTCATATTGCACACTCAGAAAACAATTTGGTTGAATCAACAACATTTATGTTGATTGAACCATAGAATTTGGTTATTATATGGACAACAAAATATTTCGTTGACCCAACTAAATTTTTTGGTGGTTTCAACAAAATCTTTTGGTAGATGGAGTATTTAGCTGATTCAACCAAAAAAATTGGTTAGATCAATCAAATATCTTCTTGATTAAAATAATATTGGTTTCTTTTAACCAAATTTCCATGTATATCCAACAAAACAGTTTGTTTCGTTCAAGAAAAGTTTTTTTCTGAGTGCACGGGGCAGTCGATATCCAAGAAGAAATTTGCCTGATTAGAATAAAATTTGTTTAAATCGAATGTAAGCCAAATTTCTCTCTAACTTCATTAATCATGGTTGACCCTCGAAATGGTTCTTGATCTACATCAAGCTTCGCACGATAGATAAATGGATTATCTTTAATTCCTATATATATGCATTCCAAGAATTCATTCATTTTTATGTCTTTGAGTTGGATAGGTTCAAAACGCATAGCTGATTTATACCAAACACCGTCTGCAAGTGCCGTAATTTTCTGTGGAATATCATGATCGCGACCAGAAGGAGGGCTACCGACACGGAACGTTGTAAGCGGGTCAGTCAAAACAAAATGAAAGAAAGGAAGCTTTATATCAACTACATATTCCTTAAAAAAAAGACGACGTGGGCTCTGAAGAGTGTCTGGAGGGATCAACCAATCGGATTTCAGCCTCCTGGGTTCCATTAGACCGGCTAAAATAGCGCCACTCCTCATAGTTATCTGAATCACGCCAGCATCACCTAATTTTTTCAGAAAAAATTTACATTTATGAATTTTTTGTGCACAAGCAATTCAAAAATTTAACAATGTTCTATTAATAATTGGTCACGGAAGAATTAAATTAAGAAGAAATAAATGAAAAAATATTTTGATGTAAGATATTTTTTCCGTCATGCAAATATTAAAGTTGCCTAATGTAAGTACTAATTTAAAATCATCAATTTAAAACTTTTTTTGGACATTATAGAGAATGCAAAATAATATTAATAATCATAATATAACATACAAAGTTTAAATAACTATGTATTTATTTTTTTAAAGTTTCCAAACACTTTGATTCGAAATGAAATTAAATTCTGAGAATTGGGAACAACGAAACAAGTATTATCACTTTGTTTTTAAATTTATATAAATATAATTTTCATAAGGTTCTTGAGAAGACAATTGAATTTTCAACTCGAAAAGTTCAAAGTTCAAAGTTCATGTTCTCAAAAGTTTCATATTCTTTTAGTGTGAAAATTAAAAACAACAATATTTCAAAATTAAAAAAAAAACTGTTTTGGAGAAAAATCGTCTCCTTTTTTTTCGGTTGAATTTAATTTTTTTATTTGAATCTCGGTTGAAGTTTCTTTCCTTTTCTTGAAAATTTGTCCTTCATTAGTTTTTATTTACTTCTGGTCAAAAACTGATCTTTTTTATTTGAGAAATTACATGATTTGTCGAAAATTTGTTCTTTGTAGTTGAATTCAACGGATTTTAATTTGGAATATTTTTTGGATGAAATATTAACTATTACATTTCAAGTTGTTTGTTGAAGATTCATCTTATTGGTTTAAAATTAAATATTCTGATGAAAATCAGTTTTCTTCGTTAAAAAATCACACTCGGAAAATTAAACTTGTCCGTTCATTGGTTAAAAAGTTGCATCTTTTAATTTGAAAATGAATCATTTAGTTAAAAATGTATGTAATTTTTTTGAAAATTCGTCTCTGTTGATTGAAAATTTAACTAATTTCTAAAAAATTTCTCTTTGCTTAAAAATTAATATTTTATTCAGAAACTCGAAATTTGTCTTTTTTGTATAAACTGAACAGTTTTTTTTAATCTTCAGTTAATGAAATAAGTTTCTAATCAAATGAAGTCAATTTCCAATGAAATAGTTAAATTTCCTACCAGACAATTTAATTTGCTACCAAAAAGATTAAAGGTCTGTGAAAAACTATATTAATTTTCGATAAAAGACTAAATTTCTACCAAAAAAATAATAATTTTTAACAAAATACATGAATTTTCAACCAAATATTTTCATTATTGATAGAATTTTCAACCCTATGGTTGAATTTTCTATCAAAAAGGGCGACAAGTCACCAAGAAGTTTAATACTCTACGATAAAAGACAAAGTTTCAACAAAATACATGAATTTTCAACCAAATAGTTGAATTTTCAATTGAAGAAGATTAACGTTCAAACAAACATGATATCGTGAAATTTTTAGTTTAAAATTTGATTTTCAAAGCGAAAAAACTAATTTTGGAACAAAAAGAATAGTTTTCTGCCAGAAAAAATTAATCTTCAATGAAATACATGAATTTTCAAAGAAATGGTTGAATTTTCTTCTAAAGAAAATAAAATTTCAACCAAGCATGAAATAGTTGAATTTTATGTTGAAGAAATGATTTTACAAAATGTTAACAATATACTTAGATTTCGAACAAAACGAAATGTTTCTCAACTACAGTGATGAATCATCAAACAAAAGAATGATTTTTTTACAAAGTAGTTCCACTTAGTAGATTTTTTTCTAAAGAACGGTCAATCAGTAGGCGCGCAGGGCGCAAAATGTTCTAGTTTGGTAAAAAAAGATAATGTTATCAAAATACGAAAATTGAATTTTTTTACAGTAGGCAATAATGATGTTTGTAAAATTTAGAACTACGCAAGAAAAAGTGACCCGTAATTAAAATATTGAAGTTTTTCTCTCGAAACTGAAAAACTTGCTCCTAGAATTTATTTTACAAATTAACGTGCTTTACAAAAATATATGTATTTAGTATTCGTTATAAATATTAATTTAAATGTAATATTTCACTTACAAGTAAAATTGAGAAAACCCATATGTATGAGCAGTAGAACGGAAGCAATATTTTTCATTTTTCTGAATAGCCTCGAAGAGAGTGAAATGAATTATGAAACTTATTTTTCAAGGATTGGGTGTAGACTATGACTCAAAAAATTAGTGCTTTATATATATCATCTTCTATGGCTTTTATTAAATGACGCACTTTATTTATTCTTCAAAATATCAAGAGTGGGAGAAGGAAGATTGTTAATCTCAGTTCACAAAACTTTCCGTATTTGCTATATTTATTACCTGTGGAACGATCTGAATGATTTGAAGAAAACAAAGAAAAATTATTAAATGAGATAGTGGCAACCGTTTTTTTAGGAAAAATTATATCGGTTTTTCTGAAAATCCAGAATTAAAAATTTTTAATTTTTCATCAAAATTTTGTCAGATATCTCACTCCGAAGACGTTGAAATTTAGATTATTTGACCTAAAATGCTTCAAATTTCAAACTGGTCGTATTTGAAAATCAGGAATAATTTTATAATTTCTTCGGGACCTATAAATTTAAAAATGAATAAAACCCAATAAGAAAATACAACTATTGGCAGTTGAAAGTTCATTCTTTTCGGTTCAAGAGTCTACCATAAAGTTTCTGATTAAAAATTCAGTTTTTTTTGGTTTGAAAATGGTATTACTCAGTTCAAAATTTATTTGTTGTGGTTGAAATTCAACAATTTTGAAAAAAGTCATCCTTTTTGGTTGAAAATTCAAATGTTTTGTTAAAAATTTGTATTATTGGTGTCAACTTAACACAATTTGATTTAATTTTATTTTCTTCCTTCATTAACAAATTTGTTTTGATTGCACATTTAACATTTTTTGTAGAACGTTTTTCTTTTGGTACAAAAATACATTTTTGTTAGTAGAAATTGTATCTCCTTTTCTTAAAAATGCAATTACCTATTCATGAAGCTATTTCTAATGGAAATTAAAATTGAAAATTCACACTTTTTGATTAAAATTTAACCCGTTTCGTAGGAAATTTGTATTTTTGGCTAAAGAATTCAGCAATTTGGCAAAAAATTATATTATGTGATGGAAAGTGCTACTGCTTTGTAATAAATTCATTTTTTCTGCTTGAAGATTCATAATTTTATTTGAAAATCCAGATGTTCCGTTGAGAATTCATAAACTTGATTGAAAATATGTTTTTATTAGTGAAAAAATAATCCTCTTGATTGAAAATTTACATATTTAGAGAAAGATTTTTTTTTGTGGTAGAAAATAAATTTTTTAATTCAAAAGTACAACTCTTTTTAAAGCCTTTTTTTTTAAATATCAACTATTACATTTTTTGTTGTAGAAAATTAAATTTCTCCGGTTAAAAATTTAACTCTTTGGTTGAAAATCAAACGGCTTTTCAACAACTCATTTTCTTCGTTGAAAATTTATAATTTCAAGTCAGAATTCATCTTTCTGATTAGAAATTAAACTACTTTTATGAAAGTTTTTTTTTTATATATTTTTTTCAGCTGAAAATTTAACTATTTGGTTGAAAATCTGAGTTATTTGTTGAAAATTTTTCCTTTTTTGAAGAATAATAAATCTTCTGGGTAGAAAATTTGATTATTTTCTCGGAAATTTAACAAAAAATTCGTCTTAATTAATTTTTCCTTATAAATATCTTCTTCCGCTCCGCTGGGAGTCGAACCACAGAACTTCTGATTTCCGGTCAGGTGCTTGCCCATTCGTCTTTGTCTTGAAAGTTGAAGAATTTGAATGAAGTTTTTCTCATTATTCACTGGAATATCTTCATTTTTGAAAGAAAATTTGTCTGTTCTGCTAAAAAATTGAACTACTTTGTTAAACATAAATTTTTCTTTTTAGTTGACTATTCGTCATTTTAGTTGAGAATCCATCTTTTTGGTTGGAAATGAAACTATTTTGCAGAAAGTTAGTCTTTTTGGTTGAAAAATGAAATTTTCGGGGTGAAAATTAATATCTTTTATTGAAAATATATTGTTCTTGCTGAAAATTCATTTTTTATTTAAAAATTCTTGTATTTTTCAGAAATTTTGTCTTTCTTGTATGAAATATTCTTTTTCTTTCAAAATTCGTCTGTTTCGTTGAGAATTCAGTTTTATAGGTTAAAAATTCAACTATTTGGTTAAAAATATAACTAATTCAAGCGAAACTTTTGTTTTAGTTTATAATTCTTGTACTTTTCTGAAAATTCGACTTTTTGTATAAAATATTCTCCTCGGATAAAGATTTGACTGATTGTTCAAAAATTCAGTTTTTTAGGTTAAAAGTTGAAGTATTTAGTTAAAAATTTAACTATTTTGTTGAAAAATCAACTATTTTCTTAAAAATTCAACTCTTTGGTTGAAAATTGAACTAATTACTAAAAAGTTGCTTTTTTGTTGTTGTTAAAAGATAATTTTTTTGGCTGAGAATTCAAATTTTTTTCGACAATTCGAAAACAGTAAACAGTAATAAACATTGTAGAGTACACTAATTGTACCAAAACAGTTTGGTTAAAAAATAACATCTTTTTTTTATTTTACATTTTTGACTTGACAAGTCAATTATTTTGTAGAAAACTTGCTTTTTTTCAAATTAAGTTTTTGAAATGAAAATTCAACTATTCCACTATTTGTTTTTATTAGAAGAAGGATATAAAATGGGGATCGTGACAAGGAGGGAAATTTAATAGAAGAACGAGTTTCTCTAACATTTTTGTCTTTATTTGATTAATCAGTAGAAAATTTGTAATTGACACGTTCTCTAAAATATCTAATATTTTTAATTTTAACGTCTTCATTCAAAATATAAAACAATAATAATAATAAATAATAAATGACAAAATAATATGAAAATTTTTATTAAGAAGAAATAACTCTTTACAGAATTCACACTCTTTCCCCTATTCCCCTATTCCCCAATTCTTGCTTAATTCCGAACTCAACTATTGTGTTGAAAATGAATGTAATTTGTTGAAAATTTATATTTTTTTGTAAAAAGTTAATCTTCTGGTTTTAAAATCGAACTAATTGATTGATCATTCAACTAATTGGTTGAAAATGTATGTATTTGGTTAAAACTTCATCTTTTTTATTAGAAATCTAATTATTCTTGGTTTATTGATCAATAATTTGTTTGAAAATTCATCTATTTTAGCGAAAATTCAATTTTTTCAGTTAAAAATGCAACTGCTTTTTTTTTTTAAATAAATCTATATTGATTAATGATTTAATTTCATTTTGGATAAAATGTTCTCTTTTTTGGTTAAAAATGCAAGTGTTTGGCTTAGAATTTCAACAATTTGAATGAAATTTTTTCTTTATTGACTGAAAAATAATTATTTGTTGAAAATTCGTCTTCTTGTCAGAGAATTAAACTACTCTTTTAAAAGTTGAACTACTTTGTTAATAACTTTTTCAGTTGCAAATTCATCATTATAGTTAAAAATTCGTAATTTTGGTTGAAAATTGAACTATTTTGTTGAAAATTCGTCTTTTTAGTAGAAAATTAATCTTCTTGGGCTAAAATTCTTCTCTTTGGTTGAGAATTCATTTTTGTAGGTTGATCATTAAACTGTCTGGTTAAAAATATAACTTTTTGGTAAAAAATTAATTATTCCAAAAATAATTTTACTGTTTTGTTGAGACTTAAATTATTTGGTGAAAAATTCGAATATTTAGATAAAATATCATCTTTTGTGTTCAAAATTCAGCTGTTTTATTGAGAGTTTGTCTGGTTTCTCTGGTTGTACATTTTTTGTTGCAAATTCGTCTTTTTGGGTGAATTGTCTTTTTTTAAATTGAACTATTTGATTAGAAATTTATAGTATTTTTCGAAAATTTTTACTTTTTATTAGAAAGTTAATGGTCTCTATTCAAAATTCATCTAACTTGTTGAAAACGTATGTGTTTCGTTGTGACTTCGTCTTTTTTAGTAGAAAATTATTCTTCTAGGTCCTGTGTAATCAAGCATTATGACATTTTCAATTATGGAACTACAGTTCAATGTGATTTATTATTACAGCTGAATATCTTGGCAAAAGTCGAGGTAAAAGTGTAATCTTTTTTTGAAATTGTAGTTTCTTGTAGAAACTTATATATTGCATATCCTACAAAAATTGTAAAGTTCAAGTCGAAACCTAAAAACGGATTCTAAAAATAATCCTTGTGATATAAATAAACCAATGTGAACAGAGATGAGAAAAAACTGCCATTTTGCTCCACTTCTCAAACGAGAAAAAAGAAAAAAAAAACATCAACAAAGACAGAAATAGCAATGCCGTGTTCATAATTAATTTAATGTAAGTCAAAATTGTACTATTATAGTATTTTCAGTAAAGATTTCAAAGAATTAAGTACAAATTCACCAATTTGAAAAAAATTAGAAGATTATCTATTATCAATATAAGTTGTCTATTGTTGTGAAGTTGAGAAAGAAGAGAAATTTGAGTAAATTTATTTTCGTTAAATTAAGAGTTAGATAATGTTATGAAACCTACTTAGTTGAATTGATTAAAAATTATTTTCATATTCTTTTCACTTAATTAGTTACAAAATTCAAATGCTATTAATTTTGTTTTGTTTGAATTAGAGAATCCGAAATTTTATTCTGAAGTATGTCATTCCTAACATCTCAACCATTACATTCTTTATGAATTATATCACTCAGACGAATAATATCGCTTTCCAACCAAAAATTACAGTTGTAGAAATGTTGTACTTTCTTGTGAAAAATTTTTCCACGTATTTTCCTATATGATATTTCTAAATTAATAAATCAAAATGAAAAATTTTCCTGTTTCTTGTTTTATCAATCATCAATTTTGATCGGATACCAAAAACCAGGGAAGCAAAGTGGAAAGGTTGCAATTAATTCGTCAGTCGAGTTAGGTAAATTAAGTTTATTCAAAAAACAATTTTCACGTAGACTCCCGCATTTGCCGGATCATACAAATTACCAAATTTCGTTATGGTGTTGCTTCTGATCCACCCGACCGGGAAAAAACACGTCGTGGAAAAACCTCCGGGAGGAGTCGTACTTATTCATAATTGCAGTAAATTCAACATAAGTTTTTACAGATAATTTCAACACATTATATTCGATATTTTACATTGAATAGCAGTTATTTTAGCAGATCACAGTCTTTATATCGGAATCCTACAACAGATTATTCAATGAATTTGATCTGTAATTGATTGCATTTATTTGTAGATTCCTGCAAAAATGGTTTCAGTTCGTTCGTTTACTTTCTTGCTAAAATGTTTCCACCAAGGATTCTAACAAAGAAAAAATCTTCGCTTCATTAAAAAAAACAATCTCCGGTGGAAAAGTATTTGCCAGAAGGTACGAGAAACTAAAACCATTTTCACAGAAATCTAAAAACGAATGCAATAAATTACAAACATAATTACAACACGGAGAGAAAAATGTACATTTTTCACGCTATAATTCCAAAAGTGCGAGCGAAATTTCCAAGAGCCTCCACGGACTTTTTCGGTGAGTCTCCTTGCGATTTGCCTTTAGGCCAGGCCTCCAGCGAACATTCAGTGCAGTGGTGCGAACGTGTCAACAGGCAGAAGGCGTGGCCTAAAAGCAAATTGCAAGGAGACGCACCGAAAGAGTCCGTGGAGGCTCTTGGACATAAAAAAAGAGACGCCTGCGATATGCGCCTGATGAATAGTCCATGAGTATTTTCGTGTTGAACTTGGTACATTTTCTACAAAGAAGAACACTACAAAAAATACAGTTGTAGGAATGTTGTACTTTCTTGTGAAATTTTCTTCCATCAGGGCTTCATTCAATGTTATAACGTAGTAAGCAAGGTCAAATAAAGAATTCCATTGAATCAAACAAACATTTCATTAAACCCACATTGACAACGTAACGCAAAATGGAAACAAAATTTGTTTAAATCAAATGTAAGCCAAATCTCTCTCTAACTTCCTTAATCATGGTTGACCCTCGAATTGGTTCTTGATCTACATCAAGCTTTGCACGATAGACAAATGGATTATCTTTAATTCCTATGTATATGCATTCCAAGAATTCATTCATTTTTATGTCTTTGAGTTGGATAGGTTCAAAACGCATAGCTGATTTGTACCAAACTCCATCTGCAAGTGCCGTAATTTGTTCTGGAATATCATGATCGCGACCAGAAGGACGGGTACCGACACGGAACGTTGTAAGCGGACTCGTCAAAACAAAATGAAAGAAAGGGAGCTTGATATCAACTACATATTCCTTAAAAAAAGGACGACGTGGGCTCTGAAGTGTGGCCGGAGGGTTCAACCAATCGGGTTTCAGCCTTCTAGGTTCCATTAGACCGGCTAAAATAGCGCCACTCCTCATAGTTATCTGAATCACGCCAGCATCACCTAATTTTTTCAGAAAAAATTGAAATTTATGAATTTTTTGTGCACGAGCAATTCAAAAACTTAACAATGTTTTATCAATAACTGGTCACGGAAGAATGAAATAAAGAAATAAATGAAAAAATATTTTGATGTAACACTTTTTAACGTTCTTTTAATATTTTTCCAGTCATGCAAATATTAAAGTTGCCTAATTTAAGTACTAATTTGAAATCATCAATTCTAAACTTTCTCTGGACGTTATAAAGAAAAATAATATTAATAATCATAATATAACCTACGAAGTTGAAATAACTATTTATTTTTTTATAGTTTTCAAACACTTCAATTCTAGTTGAAATTAAATTCTGAGAATTTGGAACAACGAAATAAGTATTATCACTTTGTTTCTAAGTTTATATAAATATAATTTTTATAAGTTTCTTGACAGGACAGTTGAATTTTTAGCTCGAAAAGTTCAAAGACGGAAATTTATTAAAATAGTTGAACCGTAGCCAAACACATTGAGCTTTATTTAAGAGAGCTGAATTTCAAACTTAATAGTTGAAATTTCAACTGAAATTTTTTTTTTCAATAAAAAATGGAAATTTTCCAAATTTTCTGTTCAAAAAATCAATTTGAAGACAAAACGTTCAAGTATTTGAATTTTTGACACAAAAAGAAGACTTTTTAATGAGGCTTCTGTCCAGGAGTGTTTTGTATTTCTACATCATCTTTGAATTATGTGATTGAAAAAAGTGTTACTATAAAAGATTCATTTTTTAATTCATAGTTATGAATTTCACAAACATAAAATTACTTTTCACAGAAAGAACGTTTCAAAGTCCAAGCTTTCAAAAGTTTTATATTTTTTTATTTTGGAAACTTGAAACAACAATATTTCAATTTCAAAATTAAAAAAAGAACTGTTTTTGAGAAAAATCGTCTCCTTTTTTTTTGGTTGAATTGAACTTTTTTTTTAAATTGAAATATTGGTTGAAGTTTCTTCTCTTTTGTTGAAAATTTTTCCATTATTTATTTCTGTTTTATTTTTGGTCGAAAACTGATCTTTTTTATTTGAAAAATTACATGATTTGTCGAAAATTTGTTCTTTTTAGTTGAATTCAACGGCTCTTAATTTGAAATATTTTTTGGTTGGAATATCAACTATTACATTTTAAGTTTTTCTGATGAAGATTCATCTCATTGGTTCGAAATAAACTATTCTGATGAAAATCAGTTTCCTTCGCTGAAAATTGATTAACTGAAAATTTAACTCGTCCGTTTATTGGATAAAAATTTGCATCTTTTAGCTTAAAAATTAATTATTCGGATAAAAATGTATGTATTTTATTGAAAATTTGTCTCTTTTGGTTCTAAATTAGTCTTGATGCTTGACAATTAATATTTTTAGTTGAAAATCTAACTATGTGTTTGAAAATTGACTTTTTTTTTAATTATTACTTTTTTTCAACTTCCTCTATTCTGGTTAAAATTTCATTTCTTTGGTTCAAAATTAAAACTACTTTGTTTGGAATATTTTTTTTTTGCTCAACAATTAATTTTTTAGTTAAAAACTCGACTTCCTAGTAAACGAGTAATCTTCCAAATGAAAATTCATGTTTTTAGTTGAAAATTCATTATTTTTAGTTAAACATTTAGGTATCTCGTTCAAACCTCCATTTTCTTGGTTCAAAATTTTTTTTTCAACTGTAAAGTGAACTATTTCATTTTTGGTCATTAATTTTTTTTAGTTGCAAATTCATTTCTTCCGATTGGAATTTAACTATTTTATTGAATTCTTTTGTGTCAATGTCATCAATGTTTGTTGAATATCAGTTTTCTTTTAGTAGAAAATGTACCCTCTTCAGTTAGAACTTCAAATATTTAGTTGAAAATTGATGTGTTGATTAAGATTTATCAATTAAAAATCTTATTACTAAATTTTTAGTTAAAATAATTAATTCTCAACCAATAAAGAGATAATCTACAACAAAGTAGTTGAACTTTCAACAATGCTGATGAATCTTTGATAAAAAAATGAATTCTCAACAAAAAGTATAATGGTTAGTAATTCCATTTTTTTTTAAATTTTCAATGAAAAACTGTTAAATTGAACTAAAATATGCCAACTTTTGAACAAAAGTGTTAAATTTCCAACCAAACAGATTTTCCATTTAACAGAGAAAAAAATCTCATCCGAAATTTTGAGATTTAAGTCATGAAGACGAATTTTTGAAACAAAAGTTGAATTAACGACCAAATTTCCTACCAAAAAGATTAAAGGTCTATACGAAAAATTGATTAATTTGCAAATAAAAACAAAATTTCTACAAAAAAAAAATAATTTTTCACAAAATACATGAATTTTTAACCAAATATTACAATTTTCAATGAAATTGTTAACCTTCCAGTTGAATTTTCAACCAAGACGGTAAATAAGTTACCAAGAAGTTTAATATTCTACCAGAAAAGGAAAAGTTTCAACAAAATACATAAATTTTCAAACAAATAGTTGATTTCTCAATTACACGAGAATAATGTTTAAACAAACAATAAATATTAAAATTTTTAGTTATAAATTTTATTTTCAATAAAAAAACTACTTTTGAAAAAAAAAATTATTTTGTCACAAATTAGTTCCACTTAGTAGATTTTTATCTGAAGAAAGGGTCATTAGTGAGCGCCTAACGCGCACTATGTTTAAGTTTGGTAAAAAAAGATAATGTTATCAAAATACGAACATTGGATTTTTTTTAGTCGGCAATAATGATGTTTGTAAATTCAGAACTACTCATGAAAAAGTGACCTGTAATTATAATATTAAATTTTCTCTCTTCAAACTGAATGACTTACTTCTTGAATTTATTTTACAAATGAGCCATAGCATTTTTTTACTAATTTATATAAAAAAAGCTATTTTCGATTTTTTTGTTACGAAAAATGTGTGCCGACATGTTTAAAACTGTAATTTCAGGTCCTTTCCAAGGCATATTCTAATTATAGAAATAAAATTAAAACCGCTGAAGACTATGTTGAGTTTTTGAGTATCTTTGACATTTTTTAAAAATAATTTAGCTGTCTTGTAAAATTGTTAAAATTTAAAAATTGTTAAAATTTAAAAATTGTTAAAATTTAAAAATTGTTAAAACGTATCATTTACGGTATAACCTTAAAAATCTCATAGGAAAAGTTCCTTGAGACTATATAATTATTAAACTACATTTTGTAATATTGCGGTTGACGAGTCCTAGTCTATTCAAAAACTCATGATGTTTAATAATTATATAGTCTCAAGGAACTTTTCCTATGAGATTTTCAAGGTTATACCGTAAATTATACGTTTTCACAATTTTTATATTTCAACAATTTTACAAGAGAGCTGAATAATTTTAAAAGAACCCGTACAGAAATTTCGGCGTGGCGCGGGTCGGGCCCAGATGTGGCAGAATGTGGGCCCAGTCGGGCAATCCTTCCAGCGCCAGATTCGAAATGAAACGCCTAGCCTGCTCAGGGCCAGACTGGGCATCCATAAGGACGGTCGGATCTGGCCCAGAGCAGCGCCCTTTTATTTTTTTATGTTTAGCCATACTATTATCTAAATTTTCTTGCAGTAATAAATAAACAACAAATTGAGAACTTTATACTTTATTAAAAAATATTAGAAAATCAAAACAGAACATTTTTCATATTTTTCAGTCCAACTTAACATAAATTAAACAGGTGTTCAGCATTTTGCAGTCCTGTTCATGCAACAAAGACTAGCAAAGTGAGGTTATGACACTGAAAATTCTAAAGTAACTATCCGTACCTTTGCAATACACTAATGTTGTAGATAGAAATTGTCTCAATTATCACAATAATAGTATACTGAAGAATGTTGGATCGGTTAAATATCCAAGCGTTATTTGTGCAACAAGCAAAACAAAAATTTGTTCAAATTAAGTGAACTTTCTCGATTGCACTGTCGGAAATTTGAAAGAGAGAAAGTACCAATTAAGACGTACTTACACGAACGTTTCACTGTCGTTGAAAGGTTTATTTTGCTCATAGGTTCATTGTAAACTTATTTTCGTGTAGCAGGTTGCACTAGAATTATTAGCATAATTAATTAACATAAACTTAAGCGAATGAATCACATGGCTACACGTGGCTTTGCTGTCTACCCTTGTACAAAGTTGCCTTCTTTTCCAAACAATCGAAAGGAAGAGTTTGTGAAATCACAAACAAAACCTCTGCTAACGTTCCTACTTTTAAATTAATGTTTATATAGCTTTCTCAAGTTATTATTCTCAATTTATTTTGGGGTTAGGTTTGCTCGACCGATTTTAATAGATCTACTTACCTTCATCCTCATTGCGCACTAGGGAATGACAGCAATGGACCTATATTTCCGTACCCGCAAGGTACTTTTTGTTTTTGGCATTTTAATTATTTTTGAAATCACATTACACTCAAAACCGAACCGTATTGTGGAAAATATAAAATAAAACATCAGATATATCAGGCGGTCGGCACAGCAGATGGCGCTGCAATTTACAGCTGGTATTTTCTCGATACGTGGTTCCGACCCGAACCACAAGAGTAGCCATGCGACAGCCACAATGTGGCAAACCCGATCGGGGACACATCGGAAATCGGGACAAAATTGGGCAATTTCTGCACGGGAATGTAAAAGATACTCAAAAACTCAACATAGTCGCCAGCGGGTTTTCTTTTCTTTTTATAATTAGAATATGCCTTGAAAAGGACCTGAAATTGCAGGTTGAAACAAGTCGGCAATATTTTTTTGAAATAAAAAAATTTTTTAACACCAGCAAAAGTGGAATAGGTCTTAATGAGCATTATTTATCATATACCGCAAAAAAAAAATACATTTAGCTATTTACGATTTATTAAATTTAAATTTCCGCAGAACTCGGACCCGAACAGATCGCGTACTCTGCTGAGTGGTAAACTCCCAAATTCAAAGTGGATGCTTTCAAGTGAACATGTTTAAAAATAAAAATATGAATTCAGTATTTGTTATAAGTAATAATTTAAATATAATATTTTACTTACAAGGAGAATTGAGGAATCCCATATGGATGAGCAGTAAAACGGAAGCAACATTCTTCATTTTTTTTTTGTCTCGAAGAGAGTGAAATGAATGATGAAACTTATTTTTCAAGAATTAGATGTATTAAATAACTCGATAAATTACTGCTTTATATATACCATATTTTATGACTTCTATTAAATGACGCACTTTATTTATTCTTTAAAATAAATAGAGTGGGAGAAGGAAGATTCTTGATCTGAGATCTCAAAATTTTCCTTATTTGCTATATTTATTGCCCGTGGAACCATCTCAACGATTTGAAGAAAACACAGAAAAATTATTAAATGAGATAGTTGATAACAGATAACAGATAAAAGTTTGATCTTTTGGTTCGAAAATTAATTTCTTTCAGTAGGAATTGTATCTTTTTCTGTCTATTTAAGAAGCCATTTTGGTTGAAAATCATATTTTGTTGAAAATAGTTTAACTACTTTATTAAAAATTTTTCTACTTGAAGATTCATAATTTTATTTGAAAATTCAAGATTTGGGTTGAAAATTCATATATTTGATCGAAAATATGTTTTTATTAGTAAAAAATAA
>CAKNXH010001217.1:164494-179349 GCA_932178445.1 Andricus quercusramuli
ACCTTGGATTCGAGAAAATGCTACTGGGAGCAGCGAGTTTGGTGGGTGGTCAGGTTTTGGGGACAGTGATGGAGAAGCTGTATCCATCGGGAAGACTCCAGGGAGATTCAGGGGTCCTGGTTTGGGTCTTCTTCGCTCGGGCAAGGGCTGGAGCGGATAAACCATTGAAATGTGGCTTGGACCAAAGCCCTTTTTTTTTTTTTTTTTTTTTTTGTTTGAAGGGGACGAGGAGGGGGAATCTTCAAAAGACACCCATGGAAGATGGGTAGTGTCGGATTCGCCCGGTGCGCCTACCGACTAAAAACCCCTCCCCGTTAGGTTACCAACCCTGAAGGTTATGAACCCAGTAAAAGAAAAGAAGGAGCATCGAATTTGGTGGACCGAGACAGTTTTTAGACTGCAAGGACACTCGCGCTTGAAGCGAAACATGGAATAAAAATAGAGATGGATTCAATTAAATTAGTACGGCGAAATGAGAAGGCAAGGCCTTCTAAAGCGGTCGGAAGTTTTACTCACGTAATTTGCGAGTGAATTGATGCTGGGATTTGGGTGGTTAGCCACTGAAGAACGTAGGTTTGCAGCATATGAATGAGCTGCATCGGTGAAAGAAGGAAGCTTGGTTTCCGCGAGGATTTGTTTATTGCGAATGAACCAGGGAATATTTAAGGCGGAGCGGAGAAGGCGCATGTAGGTACCTTCAAGTTTTGAAAGAGGATTTGGGGCGGCAGAGCCCCAGATAGGAATTGCGTAGGTGCAGATGCTTCTTATTATGGCGTTGAAGGCACGAGCTTTGGTGGCTCGCGAAACTGTGGAGTTATTGAAGAATGGTTTTAGTAAGGTAAAGGCTCCATTGGCCTTGTTGCGGGTGGCCTGGATGTGTTTGGACCAAGTGAGTCTCTTGTCAAAGATGACGCCGAGATATTTTGCGGAGGTACTCCATTCAATGGGAAAAGAGTTTACAAAGAGCTTGGGAGGTGTGCGTCGGCGCCGGGAGAAAAAGATAGCTTCAGATTTGGAATTGTTGATTTCAAATCTCCATCTATAGTACCAGTCGAGAACGATTGGAGTGAATCTGTTTAAGCGAGAGGAGCAATGACTGATGACCTTGGAGGTTTGAAGAAAGCCAATATCATCAGCGTATTGTACTGTGAGAATTTTTTCATCAACAGGGATGTCGTAACAAAACAAGTTGAAGAGAGAGGGTGAGAGTTTGGAGCCCTGAGGGACACCGGAGGTGATAAGTTGAGGGTCCGATAAGAATTTTCCAACGCGAGCTCTAAAGCTCCTGTTTGAGAGGAAGGATTTGATTAGACCGATAAGATATTGAGGAAAATTTAGCTTGATGAGTTTATAGATGAGACCGTCGTGCCAGACTCTATCGAAGGCTTGTTTGCAGTCTAAAAGAAGCATGGATGTGTGCCTACCCTTGTTAAGATTTTCGGCAATGTATTCGGAGACACGGAGAAGTTGATGGGCTGTTCCATGACGCTTGCGAAAACCGTGCTGGAAGTCAGGAAGAAAGTTATTTTGCGAGACAAAGTCATCAAAACGAGTGAGAATGATGTTTTCCGCTAGTTTGCTGAGAGTGCAGAGTAGACTGATAGGTCGATAGCTGGATGCTGAGCTGGGAGGTTTACCCGGTTTTGGAAGAAATATTACAATAGCCTCTTTCCAGGCTGGGGGAAAGTATTGTAGTCGCATTATAGCGTTAACAATGTTGCAAATGGCCACGATGTGTTTGCGGGGGAGAATTTTCAATACATTGTTGCTGATGGTATCATTTCCGGGAGCTTTACGGTTTCTCAGAGAGCGGATTGTGTCGGAGACTTCTTTAGGAGAGGTGGGTATGAAATCTGTGTCTGTAACTGTGAAGTTTTGAGCAGTCTTTGAGACATGGTCATGAAAGTGCGCAAATTTGTCGAGGCTAGGAAAGGGAGAACACTGATCTTTGAGAGAATTTGCGAAAATGTTCGCTTTTTCCTCATCTAGAGAGAAAGATTGACCGTCTTTGACAAGAGAGGGGAGGTGGGATTTTCTGTTACGCAGGGATTTTATGACTTTCCAACATCTTTTGGGATTTAATTCGGCTTCGGCTATGTAGGAGTCGAAGGAAGACTTATCGATGGGTTGGAGGATGGTTTTTAATTTTCTTTGAAGATAGTTTAGACGCTGGCGATGTTTAGGATTACGGTAGGACTGCCAATGTTTGCGGGCTTGGTTTTTCTTGCGAATAAGAAGGCGGGTGGCGTATGAGAGTTCGGTTTTGCGTGCAGAAGTGGGGTTGATAGAGGTGGCAAGCTGGACCGAGTTTTGGATATCATTAGTGAGAGCTGCAACCGCTGCATCCAGGTCAGAAGTAGATTGGATTTGGCAGCATTTGAGGGTGGAAGTTTCGAGAATATATTTGAGATAGAGATAATCGATTTTTGATTCAGTGGGAGGAGAGAGCTGGGGGGTACCCGACAACTCTAGAAGTACTGGGTTGTGGTCGGAACTTAGTTCAGAAAGAGTCCATGGGTCTTTGTCGATGGAGATATTCTTTGTTAAAAAGATGTCGAGGATGTCAGGTAGGTGCTTAGAAGAGCTGGGAAAGTGGGTGGGTTCTGAGGGGGCCTCAATGGTTAGATTATGGCGAATCGTGGTTCTGAGGAGAGCGTTACCCTTGGTGTTATTTTTAAGACAGCCCCAAGCCTTGTGTTTGGCGTTAAAATCGCCAGCAACCAAAGTTGGGATATTATTGTTGAAGAGGTAAGGTATTTCAGAGATGTCATTGTTATCTGGAGGGGAGTAAAGTGAGAGAATGCGAAGAGGACCAGAAACAAGATGGATTTCAACTGGTTTTGGACTTGAGATAGAGGACGAGCTGAGACTACGTTAGCGAAGGAGCGTTGGGGGCGAACGGGAATGGAAGCGCTACGGGGTTTAGGAAGGGGAGCAGGGTTTGCAGAAGGTTTGGGTTTAGGATGTTGACGGCTTGGGTTCGACTTGGAGCCAGGTTTTTGGGGAACTTTAGGACATCCGCGGTAGGTGGCCCAGTGAGGGCCTTTACAATTGAGACAAGATGGAGAGGCATCCTTTTGGTTTCTGACGGGGCAGGAGGCCGTGGCATGGCTGCGTGCGCAGAAGGCGCAAGCCCAAGAGGCATGGCAGTAATTTGCCGTGTGAAAGAATTTGAGGCAACGTCGGCACTGGGGAATAATATTAGATTTTCGCTGGCTTCCACTTGAACGCTGAGGCCAGCTAGAAGTTTGATATCGAAAATTGTCTTAGCTGTGGGGGCGGTTGGGTCGAGATGAACGACCACCAGAGGCCAGATTTTTTCACCTTTTTTCATACGGTGAACTCTTTTAACGGACGGAATTTTTGTCCGAAGTTCATCAATGATGGATTCTTCGGTAAGTGATTCGTTAACTCCTCTGATAACGACGACAAGGTCTTTGTCCTGTTGGAGTTGGTTAGTGGTGTAAGCGATCTTGTGCTTATCAAGTTTGAGGGTAATCTCGCGAAAAGCATCAACGGTTTGAGGATAGACAATTATAGCATCGGTGGTATTTTTGGCAGAACGAATCGGAATGTCAGCTTTAGTGAGAGCTGAATGAATTTTCGGCCAAAGTTCTTTTAAAGCCCGTGGAGATCTGTCTTCTTGGTCTCGCGGATCGTATTTTTATGGGCTTCGCTTCAGCGGCGGCGCACCACTCGCAACGCAGGCGAGTGGGGGTTCACTAGCGAGGATCGTTTCATCGATGTCGCTGGGAGGGAGCTTCGCGCGATTGGTTCGCTCTCGCTACGTCAAATTTCCACGAATGTTGGACGAACAGCGTGCCACGCTTGCGCTGTGAGTTGCTAGAAAGACTTTAGCATTTTTTCGAGACTGCGCGACACGGAATTCCAAGTATTCTGACAGCTGAGGCTAGAATGCCTTTTCAGCGAAAGGAAGAAGAATTTTGGATGTTGAATGAGTATAATTTATAATTATAATTTACAATTATAAATGCACTCAGCGGACATCCATTTTGGTTACATTTATTTTTGTTAAATTGAATGATAGCTGATATTATAAAAACTACTCAGGTAAATTAATTAAATATGAATTTCATATTCTTTTTATTCAATTAGTTTCAAAATTCAAATTTTATTAATTTTGTTTGTTCGAGTTGAAGAATCCAATATTTTATTCTGGAGAATTTCATTTCTAACATCTCGACCATTATATTTGCTATAAATGATATAATTCAGACAAATAATATCGCTTTCCAACATAAAATTGCAGTTGCAGATATTTCTTCCTTTATTGTGAAAATTTTTTCCACGAAATTTTCTATATAATATTTATATATAAATAAATTAAAATTTAGAATGTTCCGGTTTCTTATTTTATTCTTTACAAACGACCCCCGCTGGGAAGCGTTCGCAGGAGCAATCTGGTGGTCACTCAGCTTAGCCAACGTAATTCAAATCAATTTTGATCGTATATCAACAATCAGGGAAGGAAAGTGAAAGAGTTGCAATTAATTTGTCACTTTTGTTAGGTAAATAGAGTTTATTCAAAGAATTTTCAAATAGACCCCCGCATTTGCCAGATCAAACAAATTACCAAATTTCGTTATGGTGTTGCTTCAGATCCACCCGACCGGGAAAAACACTTCGTGGAAAAACCTCCGGGAGGAGTCGTACATATTTGTAATTACAATAAATTCAATATAAGTTTTTACAGATAATTTCAACACCTTATATTCGCTATTTTACATCGAATAACACAGTCCTTCTAGATTAATCGGAATAGTACAATAGATTATTTAATGAATTTGTTTTGTGATTTATTGCATTCATTCGTAGATTTCTGTAAAAATGGATCCAGTTTGTTCTTTCAGTTTCTTGCTGAGATTTTTTCACCAGGGATTCTAACAAAGAAAGAATCTTCGCTTTATTTAAAACAACACTTTCTGGTGGCGAAATTTTTGCAAGAAGGTACAAGCAAATAAAACCAATTTTACAGGAATCTAAAAACGAATGCAATAAATTACAAGCAGAATTACAACGAAGTATAATTTTCTTATGATTGCGAAACATTTGGTACTTTCTTCTTCTTTTTTGCATATTGCTGTATTTCATTGTATTTTCAATTTCTTACAATGATTTGCAATTGGAAGGACTACAGGAATTTACAGATTTTGTGGACAAAGAGTCATTCTTTTTCGGGCTATGATAACAAATATCTATAATATTGCAATTAGATGATCTTAAACAGGCATGTATAGATCATAATTATGTCAAAAAAATGCTTCTATATTTAAAGTTCAAAGAAGTGGTATAATATTGAAAGATTAAAATATGTTTATTGAGTGGAATGATTTTAAAATTGAAACTTTCAGAATTGAAGATTCAAACAGTTCAATTATAACATTTTTTTTATAGAATGTATTTTTTGTTGTATTTTGATATTTAATTTGGAACATTCTTTACACCCTTTGAAAAAATTACAGTTGTAGAAATGTTGTACTTTCTCGTGCAATTTTCTTCCACCAGGGATTCGTTAAGTTTTCAAGTCTATATCAAAGAAGAAATTTGTCTGATTTAAAAAAAATTGGTTCAAATCTAAAGTACGCCATAGTTCATTCTAACACTATGAATCATGGTTGACCCTCGCAATATGCTTTCATCTCGTTCAAGCTTTGCACGATAGATAAATGGATTATCTTTTATTCCAATATATACGCAATCGGGGAATTCATCCATTTTTATGTCCTTGAGTTGGATAGGTTCAAATCGCATAGCTGAATTATACCAAACACGGCCTGCAAGTGCCGTAATTGTCTCTGGAAAATCAAAATCACGACCAGTAGGACGGGTACCAACACGGAACGTTTCAAGCGCGCCGGACAAAACAAAATGAAACGAAGTTGTCTTTATATTAACTACGTATTCCCGAAAAAAAGGACGAGGTGTGGTCTCAAGTGAGGTTCGATGGATCAACCAATTGGACATGTGCCTTGTATGTTGCAGTGGACCGGCTATAATGGCGCCACTCTTCATTTTTATCTGAATCACGTCAGCGTCACCTAATTTTTTCAGAAAAAATTGACATTTATGAATTTTTCGTACAAAAATAACTAAAAAATTGAAAGACTTTTTTTTTATAACTGGTCACCAAAGAATAACTCATGTATTCAATAAATCAGAAATGCAGGAAGATTGCGATAAATTATTCTTCTGAAACAACACTTAAACACTTCCCAGGAATCTTGAAAAAATCAATCTCCTCAAATCTCTTATAATTATTAAAAAGCTTCTAACTTTTTTCCGAATTCTTCAAAATAACTTTGTATCCATGATTCAATTTCTTTTATCTCTTTAAAAATGAAAGAAAGCTTGCAAATTATAGTGTGGTAGCGAAATGTTAAGAACAGAAATCTTTCACGTTATCGAACAATCATTTACAATCACAATTTTCTCTTCTATGAATAATGTTTAGAAACATTAAGAAATCAATTTTATGATAAAGTAAAATTATTTATTAAATTCGAATTTATTCAGAAAAAAAGATCTCACTCCTCTCGCTCCACTGGGATTTGAACACCAGATCAACTGATTTCCGGGCAGGTGCTCTACCAATTGAGCTACAGAGAGATCAGAGAAAGATACTGTTTTTCTGATATACGCTTATTTAGCAAAGTGTTACACAATCAATATTTTAAACAGGAATCTGTATACTGTGAATAATGGAAATCTGCAATATCGATCAGAGATAAATTCCTCTAATACAGAAAAATTATTTCGTCATTACAGACTAGATGGAGATATAAATTAAAGTTTATTAAATTCAAATTTATTCAGAAAAAAGGATCTCACTTCTCTCGCTCCACTGGGATTTGAACACCAGATCAACTGATAGAGATATTGCAGATTTCCATTATTCACAGTATGTGTTATTGGATTTCGCAACGGATCGATAATTATAACCTCCGATGATAATACAGATTCCTATGTAAAATTATTCATTTAGAAATTTTGATATACAAATTTTGATGGTGCAGATAATTCATAAATTAAAAATGTTACGTAAACGGGTAGAAATCCCCCCCCCCCCTGCAAGGTCAAGTAAACTCGAAAAGGTCAAAATTAAAAAAAAAAATTATAATTCAACCAACAACAGTTGAATTTTCCAGCTAAAAAGGCGACATTTTTAGAAGACAGTTGATTTTTCAACTGGAAAAGGTCAAAGGGTCAATTTTCTACAAAAGGACTAAGATTTATTAACATAGTTAAACCCGTAACCAAACCGATTAAGCTCCATTTAAGAGAGATGAATTTGAAACTTAAAAGTCGAAATTTCAACTAAAAGATATTTTTTCCGAATAAAAAATGGAATTTTCCAATATTTTCAGTACAAAAAATGAATTTTAAATAAAATGTTCAATGAGGAAAAATGATTTTTCAACAAAAAATGAATAATTGTCAACAAAATAGATGAATCCTCAAACAAGGCAGGTTAATTTTCAACCAAACATTTGAATTTTTATCCAAAAATGATTGTGTCCCTGAAAAAAGTTTTACTATAAAAGATTCATATTTCACTTTATAGTTCTGAATTTCACAAACATAACATTATTGTTTACAGAAAGAACTTTCGAAAGTACATGTTTACAAAACTTTTATATTTTTTTCTAGCAAAAACTAAAAACAAAAATATTTCGAAATTAAAAAACCCACTGTTTTGGAAAAAATCGTCTTCTTTTTTTTTGGTTGAATTGAACTGTTTTTCCATTAAAATTTTCTCGGTTGAAGTTTCTTCCCTTCTGTTGAAAATTTGTCTTTATTTTTTTTTTTTTATTTTTCGTCAAAAACTGATCTTCTTTAATTGAACAATTATATGATTTCTCGAAAAATTGTTCTTTCTAGTTAAATTCAACGGCTCTTAATTTGAAATATTTTTTGGATAAAATATCAACTATTACATTTTAAGTTGTTTGTTGAAGATTCATCTTATTGATTTAAAATAAACTATTCTGATGAAAATCACTTTCCTTCATTGGAAAATGATTAACTGAAAATTGAACTTTTCTGTTTATTGGTTGAAAATTTGTATCTTTTAGTTTAAAAATGAATCATTCAGATAAAAATGTATGTATTTGATTGAAAAATCGTCTCTTTTGGTTTGTAATTAGTCTTGATGGTTAACAATTAATATTTTTCGTTGAAAATTTAACAAATTTAAAAAAAAATCCTCTGCGCTTAAAAAGTAATGTTCCAGTCAGAAACTCGACTTTCTAGTGAAGAAGTATCTTCTTATATGAAAATTCATGTTTTTGTTTGAAAATTAATTATTTTTGATTAAAATTTTAGTATCTTGTTAAACCTCCTTTTTCTTGGTTCAAAATTATTTGTTTAAACTGAAAAGTGAACTATTTCATTTCTGGTTATCAATTTTTTTAGTTTCGAATCCTTCCAAGTGAAAATGTTTAATAAAAATATATGCATGTAGTATTTGTTATAAATAATAATTTAAATATAATATTTTACTTACAGATAAAATTGAGGAAACCCATATGTATGAGCAGTAAAACGGAAGCAATATTTCTCATTTTTCTGAATAGTCTCGAAGAGATTGTAATGGACGATGAAATTTATTTTTCAAGAATTGGGTGTAGAGAATGACTAGATGGATTACTTCTTCATATATACCATCTTTGAGAATTGTGTTAAATCGGCGAGTTTAATACAAGAACGTGTAAGATTTTTATCTTTATGGAAACAATCGGAAGACTGTGATATTGTGAAATTTGTAAATAGACGGCGTCTACGCAACTAAGATAAAGTTTTGTCAATGTGTAATGGAAAATTTTGAATTGGAACTTTTTGTAAGAATCCAGTATTACAGAATTTTCAAAATCCAAAAGAAGGAACGAAAATTAACATTTTCAGCTAAACAATGGCACGATACGAAAAAAAGGCAGGAAAAGAAAAATGTTTCCTTTTGCGCGCTCTGCAAGATTATTTTGACGAATTTTTTAATTTTCTTGAAAAATCGAAAATTCACATTTTTATTGCACAAAAAATAATGAAAAATCAAAAATTCAATTTTACGGTCAAACCATGCAACATGGGACAAATGATGAGTCAACAAAAATTATGCATCCAAAAAAGATCTACAAATTTGTTATTGGTCACTTTTCGATAGGAGGTGTAGTTTTTGTTTTATTCGTAAAAATAACATTAGCAGTGAAAAAAATAGCGCGGAGCGCGAGGTTTACATTATAGATCCAACAAGTGCCGCGCCCTAGGCGTGCTGAAATTCCCGAACGAAAATTCAACAATCTTATAAAAAAATTATCCTTTTTTTTCGAAAACTCAAATGTTTCATTCAAAATTCGTCTTTTTGGGTTCAACATTAAAGAATTTGATTCAAATTTTTTTGTTTCTTTATTATAATTTTGTAGTTGTTGCAAACTTACCTGTTCAACTGTTCCAATTTGGTAAACAATTATCTTATGTGGTCGAATGTTCAACTACTATATTAAACATCTATTTTTTAAATTGATTATTAATAATTTTATTTGAAAATTTAAGTGTTTAGTTGAAAATTCATATATTTGATTGAAAATATGTTTTTATTAATAAAAAATAATCCTCTTGATTGAAATTCTATATATTTTGTGAAAAACTCATCTTTTGTGGCAAGAAATCAATTTTTTTATTTACAAGTGTAACTCTTCGGTTGAAAATGCATCAGTTTTAGTTAAAGATTCAATTATTTTGTTGCGAATTCACCTTTTTTGGCGAAATATCAAATATTACATTTTTTTGTATAAAATTGAATTTCTCAGGTTGAAAATTATACTCCTTCGTTGAAAGTTAAACTGCTTTTCTAAAATTCTTTTTTTTTTTTTTTGTTGGAAATTCATAATTTTAATTCAAAATTCATCTACCTGGTTGGAAATGGAACTGCTTTGATGAGATTTTTTTTCAAATACATTTTTTTAACTGAAAATTCAACTTTTTGGTGGAAATTCAACTTTTAGGTTAAAAAATCGCCTTTTTGGCTTGAAACTTCAAACTATTTTGTAGAATGCTTTTTTTAGTTAAAAATAATTTTTTGAAAATAAAATGTAACTATTTCATTATTGGTTATTTTGTCCTTTTGAAAAAAATTTTGGTATGAGAATACATTGTTTATACTAAAAATTTAATTTTTATTAAAAAATTCTTGTGTTTTTCTGAAAATTTGTCTTTTTTGTATAAAATAATCTTCTTGTTTGAAAATTCGTCAGTTTCGTCGAGAATTCAGTTTTGTAGGTTAAAAATTCAACTATTCAGTTGAAAATTCAACTAATTTAAGGACAATTATTTTTTTAGTTCATAATTCTAGTACTTTTCTGAAAATTCGACTTTTTGTATAAAATAATCTTCTCGGATCAAAATTTAACTGATTGATTAAAAATTCAATTTTTAAGGTTAAACATTAAAGTATTGGGTTAAAAATTTAACTATTTTGTTGGAAACTTAATCATTTTATTGAAAATTGAACTCTCGTGTTGAAAATTGAACTATTCAGTGAATTTTTTTTTTCAAAAATTAATTTTCATAGCTGAGAGTTCAAATTCTTGTTAAAAATTCAACAGTTTAGTTAAAAATTAACTTTTTCCTTGAAATTTTCATTTTTGACTCGAAAATTTAATTATTTTGTAGAAATTTTTGTTTTTCAACTTACGTTTTTTAAATGGAAATTTAACTATTCAGTGAAATTTTCTTTATTGTTGAAAATAAATTTTTCTAGCTGAGAATGCAGATTCTTGTTGAAAATTCAACAGTTTGGTTGAAAATTAACTTTTTTCTTAAGAATTTGTATTTTTGAATCGAAAAGTCAGTTATTTTGTAGACAATTTTGTTTTCAAGTTAGGTTTTTTAAATGAAAATTTAACTATTCAGTGATATTTTTTTATTGATAGAAATTAAATTTTATAGCTGAGAATTCAAATTCTTGTTGGAAATTCAACAGTTTGGTTGAAAATGACCTTCTTTCTTGAAAATTTGTATTTTTGACTCGAAAGAAGAAAATTTTTTTTTTTTCATGTTACGTTTTTTAAATGAAAATTTGACTATTCAGTGATATATTCTTTATAATAAATCAAAATTAATATAAAAATTTCAAATTATAAGATATAAATCTTCATAGACTTCACATTCGAAATTCAACTATTGAATTGGAAATGTACCTGATTTATCAAAAATTCGTCTTTTTTTAATAAAAAAAAAATCTTTTTGGTCGGAAATCCAACTAGTTGATTGAGAATCGACCAGTTGCTTGAAATTACATCTATTTTATGGAGACTTCATCTTTTTCACTAGAAAAGAATTTTTCTGAGTTGAAAGTTTTAGTTAAAAATTTGTATTTCTGGTTGGCAATTAAACTATTTTGTTGGAAATTAGTCTCTTTGGTGGAAAATAAACATTTTCGAAATGAAAGTTGATCCCTTTGATCAGAAATATATATTTTTTTTTACTCAAAATTGATCTTTTTTAGGTAAAAATTCTTAAACCTTTCTGAAAGTTCGTCTTTTTGTATAAAAAAATCTTCTTCGTTGAAAATTGAACAAGTTATTGAACTTTGTTGTTGAAAAATAATTTTTTTTAGCTGCAGCTTCAAATTTCGGTTCAAAATTTAACCGTTTGGTTGAAATTTTACTTTTTTATTGAAAATTTATATTTTTGACATGAAAATTTAATTATTTTGTGAAATTTTTTTTTATCGAAAATTAATTTTTTTGAATGAAAATTTAACTATTCCATTATTTGTTGAATTTGTAGCAAAATTTAATGGAAGAACGTAATTGCGTACAATTTTTGTCTTTATTATTAAAAAATAATTGTTCTTGTTCTGATTCATGATTCCACTCAAAGATGCATAAAATTTTCTTTCTTTTGGTTGAAAATGCCACTGTTTGCTTGAAAATTTAATTTTTTTGTTCCAAATTTATATATTCGAATCAAAAATTCAACTGTTTTACTAAAAATTTATTGTTTCTTCTTGTCTCGATTTTCAATAATCTGAACAAACTTATTTTTCTCTATTGACTGAAAAATCTTTAATTGTTGAAAATTCTTCTTTTTTGTAAGAGAATTGAACTACTTTGTTAATAATTTAATTTTTTCTTAATATAGGTTACTTGAGTAAAAAATATGTATCTTTGGTTGCAAATTAAACTGATCTCTTTGATTGAAAATATATTTTTATACTGAATATTTAAATTTTCCCTTTTTGATTGAAAATTTATCTTTTCGAGTTCAAAATTCATGTATTTTTCTAAAAATTCGTCCTTTTGTAGAAAATTAATCTTCTAGGTTGAAAATTGTTCTCTTTGGTTGATAATTCATTTTTACAGGTTGAAACTTGTACTATATGGGGAAAAATTAACTATTTTGTTCAAAAATTATCATTTTTGAAAGAATTTAATTGCTTTGATGGAAATTTAATTATTTTGTGGCAAATTCTAGTATTTAGATGAAAAGTCATCTTTTTCGTTAAAAAAATTCAAATTCTTTTTAAACATTCATCTATTCGGATAGGAAATGCGCCTTTTGGATTGAAAATTCTAATATCTTCTTAGAAATCAAAGTGATTGAAAATGCAACTGTTTTTGTTTGAAGCTTAATTTTTTGTTTGAAAATCCGATCATTTTTTTGAAAATTCATATTTCAGATGGAAAATTGAGCAGTCTGGCTAAAAATTCAAAAATGATCCTGTATTTAAAATATGAAATGAATTTATTTCTGGTCCTTGATTATCCATAATAATGATAATGACAATTTCGTCACGAAAAAGTCAGGGAAATTCAAAAATGATGTTTTCCGACCACCCTGCCAATGGAAAATTATAATTCACCCAAATGTCCTTTTATTTTTTTTTATTCAAGAATCCTATTAAAAAATTGAAAATATCGAATATGCCTCCGGTAGAATGTTTAAATGTGATTTTTTTTTGAACTTCAGTAGAAAAAAAGTCCCTGCGGGCAACATTTTAGAAAAACCCTGAGTCCCAGCCGCCACGCCGGGTATCGACATGGTCAACGTATGGGGCAATAATTTGTCAGAGTTTGTGGCCGCCCTTTAGGTGGTCCGATGGTAGATGTGGGCTGGGGGGGGGGGGGATTCAGTGGCGTCTGGAAGCTCGAAAACACTTTAGTGCTTCGAATAGGGTTGGCCAGAGACGCATCAATCGAAATCCAAACGCTGCAACGAAATCGTGCTTCCAGCAGCGACTTGGTGTTTCCAGCAGTCTTGGTGTTTCCAGCAGTCTTTGTGTTTCCAACAGAGTCTTGGTGTTTCCAGCAGTCTTGGTGTTTCCAGCAGAGTCTTTGTGTTTCCAGCAGAGTCTTGGTGTTTCCACTCTCTCCGCTTTGCCCGGCAAAGTGTCGTTAGGTGATGCGATGTTTAAAGCTCCGGCTAAAGGTGGGATGATGAGTTCCTGCCAAAGTCAATAATGTCCGTACACAGATCGTATCGCGGTCTACAGTTTAAGTTCCAATTCCCTCTAGTGAGATGCAAATCAACAGTTTCGTGTCGCATGCAAGTACCAAAGGTGAAATGAACTTTGCGAACTCTAACACCCACAAACTATCTCCAATCCTTTTAATCAATTAGATTGTGTGCAATGTAATTGCGTTTATATCAAAACCTGTTTCATGTTATTTTTCATATTTTTCGTTAAGATTTTTCTTGTTTTCAAGAAGATCACCATTTTATTATTTGTATGCTAAATGCGAAGCGAATTAATAGAATCTAATTAGAAAATCAAACTTTTTTCGGTCAAAAGCTGATTCTGTTCAATTAAAAAAATAGAGTGAATTGAAAAATCCCAAAAAATACAATTGATGACCCTGTAATATTCCCGAATTGGTGAACTCCCGAAAAATAACATTTTTGGATTGTAAAATTCCCGAACAGTTCATATTATTACGGAATTGTAAAATTCCCAAATAATAAAATTCTAGAATTTAAAGAATCAATCTTTTTTCCAAGAAAATATTAGATTATCTAATTTTTGACAAGTAAACTTTATTTATAAAAAAATTTGCGTTTGTTTAAACTCGAGAATTTCATTATTCAAGAAATTTTCTGAAGCAAGAATTTTATTATTTGAGAATTTTATTATTGGGGAATTGTATTATTTAGGAATTTTCCAATTCGGGAATTTACAGTGTCAGGAATTTTACTATTCAGGATTTTTCATTCGTCACGAAAAATTATTTAAAATTTGGAGAAAAAAAAATGGTTATCAAAATTCAAATTTTTGAATATTTCAAAAAAAAGTTGAAAGTTTTTTAAGAAGTTTTAAATAAACTGTTATTTTTAAAAATAATTTTCAAAACAATTTCAGAATGTTTCTAAAAATTGTTTGAAATGCCGGAAAAATCTGGAAGATTTCAAAAAATGTTGTTAGATTCAAAAGATATTTTGAAAATTGTAGAAAAGATTCAAATCATTTTCAAACTTTCCAGCAGTTTTGAGGGAATTTCGAAAAATAATTCAAAATTTGAAAGGATTTCAAACAAATTTTAGCAAAATACAATTTTCTCGAAAAATATTTCGAAGCAGAGGAAAAAAATCTTTTGATGCTTTAAGCAGTGCAGACTTCACACTCTTTCCCCCTTTATTTAATCAGAAAAAATCAAACTTCCTTGGGTTGGAAGCAAATTCTTTTTAATTGAGAAAATAATTTGAAAATTTGAAAAGTTTTCGAAACTTTTTAAACTATTTGGTTGAAAATTATATTTTTTGTTAAACATTAATATTTTTAGGTTGAAAATTAAACTTTTCTGTAGAAATTTTCTCTTTCAGTTTAAAATTTTAGCTATTTT
>CAKNXH010001217.1:187219-217087 GCA_932178445.1 Andricus quercusramuli
TGGAACACTGAATGGCACATTGGAATCAATAATTGGACAGCACATGAAAAATTTTGGTTATTTCTACCATATTGTATTGCTCGCTCGGCTACAAACATATTGAATGCTAATTTGAGGCATACCAGTATGATTACGTATTAATAGCTAGACAAAGAATATTTTATCCTTAAAGTGTGCTAAATCGTATTCCTGAGTTATAGACTTGTGTGGTTAAATCTAGCAACGTGTCAATTTTGAATTAAGATTATTGATCCTGCTGACATAACACTGGATGGTACACTGGATGCAATAATTGGACAGTACACGCAAAATTCCAGTTATTCCTACCACATTGTATTGCTTGCTTTGCTAAAACCATATGGAATGCTAATTCTAGGCATATCATTATAATGATTTGTTAATAGCTAGACCAAGAATATTTTATCCGTAAAGTGTCCTCAATCGGATTCCTAATTTATAGACTTGTTTGGCCAAATCTTGTAGTATGTCAATTTTGAATTAAGATTAGTTATCCTGCGGATAAAGCAGTGGATGGTACACTGGATGCAATGATTGGTCAGTACATGAGAAATTCTGGTTATTTCTACCATATCGTATAGCTTGCTCTGCTAAAACCATATTGAATGCTAATTTGAGGCATACCATTATGATTAAATATTTATAGCTAACCAAGAATATTTTATCCGCAAAATGTCCTAAATCGTGTTCCTGAGTTATAGATTTGTGTGGCTGAATCTTGTAACATGTCAATTTTGTATTAAGATTATTGATCCTGCTGATGGAACGCTATAAAGAGATATTGTTACATCTTTTCATGTGATTAAGGCTAGAGGGGGGTCGTTTAATGAAGGAAACTGTTTGAACAACACGACGATTGACCGTCACATTCAGTGTTATATTGTGGTTTTATTAAAGTGTCCTGATAAACGTTTCTAAGCGATTCAATTATTCTACAGCGCGGAAGGTTTTGATAAATTGCTGGCATATGAAGTTTTGTATGAGTGTGAGTTTCTCTCTAATTTAAAGCACACGCATATAAGCCCCAGTTTGTTATCCAATAATGCTCTTGGTCCTTCTGAGGAAATCATGAGGCTACTTTATTCCATGTCTCAAAACTTGAGAGACATGAAGAGGAAGCTGATAAGTATGTTTATGGATTACTCTAGATAAAACCTCTTTGAGACATGTTGTTCTTTTGGCCAATTTCATTGTTCTTTTATTTATTCGAATATATTTTCACATTATTTATTTAAATGATCGCACTTTTCTATCATTTCCGCTCTTGAAATTGATCTGATATATGTGTATCTATATTCATTTGTATTTCATCTGTGTCATTGGTTTTTATAATATTCTATGGGTATTGAAAAATTTAAAGCAATTTAGCCAGTATATTTCTATTGAAAAAAATTTCAAATAAGAATTCATAAAGTAATTCTTGAAATCTTTCATATTAGAGTTTGCATGATCCAGCTATTGGATGACTTTCATGATAAAATGTAGAACCATGTAGCATCAAACGAGTCGTTCTAAAAAAAAAATCTGGTGAAATCTTGAAGAAAAACATTTAAAATTGAAGAAAATATAAATACGATTGGGAAGAACAATTCTTTACAAATCTGGAGACACATAAAAAGTTATTCATATCTTAAAATTCAAATTATTCAAACAATTATTATCTTTTTTTCTATCTTTCATTTCATTTGTATGTGAATACTGATCATTGTAGTTGAAAATTCCTTAAGTTTGAAATTTATTTGTTCTTGTTCGAAAGTGTACTTTTATATTGTGGTTGAGAATTATTATTTTTTGGTTGAAAATTTTATCATTAAATTGAAAATTTCAATATTTTCTTCAAAAATCCACGAATTGGTTTGAGTCCTTTTTTTGGATGACCATTTTGGCTTGGAAATTTAACAATTTGGGTGAAATATTTTTCTCTGTTGACTGAAAAATCTGTATCTTAGTTGAAACTTTAATACTTTTGATGAAAATTCGTCTCTTCGATTGAATAATTTATTTCATTTGGTTGACAATTTATTGAAGATCAGTTGAAAATTATTCTATCCCATTTTTCATTGAAAATTTTTGTATTTGCGTTGAAAATTCAGCTATGTGGTTGAAAATTTACATTTTTAGATGAAAAGTCAACTATTTGGTTGCAAATTATGTAGTTTGTTGGAAGTCCGTCTTTTCTGATTGAAAATTCACCTATTTTGATAGAAAAATGTTTACTGAAAAATAATTTTTTCTACTGAAAATTTAACGATTGTATTTAAGGTTGGAAACTGATCTTTTTCAGTTAAAAATCCAACTATTTGGTTGCAAATTATGTAGTTTGTTGGAAATTAATTTTTTCTACTAAAAATTGAATAATTTCAATTTAGGTTCTACTAAATTCTTCTATTTGTTTATGAAAGTTAATTCTTTTTAGTTGAGAATTCTACTTTTATATTTTGGTTGAGAATTGATATTCTTTGAGAAAAAATGTAATTATTTGCTTGAAAATCTAATTATTTTGTTATAAAATCCAGCGTTGAAAATTTATCAATTCCGTTGGAATTTATTTCTCTATTGATTGAAGAATCTATCTTGGTTCAAAATTTAACTCGCTTCAAGAGAATTCGTCTCTTTGGTCTGAAAATTCATCTTCCTTGGTATGAAGTTGATCTCTTTTGGTAAAAATTATATTTTCTGTTAAAAAAACAATTATTCAATTGATTATCGAAAGTTGAACATAAATTTCTTCCTTTTTCCTTCAAAATTCAACTGTTTTAATAAATCAAACTTTTTCGTTGAACATTTATTTGTTTAACTGAAAATTTAACTATTCTAGTTGATGATTCAACATTTCAGTTAAAAATTCATCTGTTTATTTAAAAATTTAACTATTCCATTGAAACTTCTTTTCTTAGTTGAAAATTAATTTTTTAAACAAAGAATTCAACAAATCCATTTTTCGTGTAAATTATTATTTTCTCGTTTGAAAACTATTCTTTTCATTTGTGAATCACCTATTTGTTGGAAATAATTGTATTCCATTGAAAATTCTTCATTTTGTAAAACATCTTCTGTTGGTCCTAGGAAGTCTCAAATCTGTCAGAAGTTTCAGAAGAAAGTAGGTAAATCTGGAGAAACAAATTGAAAAAAAAAGAATTTTTAGTACAATAGAGATTTATAGCCTAATATCGGAAAATTCAAATTTTCCTCTAACCATCAAATTCGAAGTCTTCTGAAACATTCCTTATTTTATGAATACTATGTAAGGCATAACTAAACTCATTTCAATTAAAGTATAACGATTATCACTCGGCAGATATGAAAAAAGTTGTGTAAAAATTAATTCTGGGTCCGAAAAAATGGATAATTTCTATCTGTATTTCAAAATTTGGATGCTATCCAACAATTTGATATCCCAAAGTTTCCTCTACCTGCATTGAAATCAGTTTGAATTCAAAAATTTACAAAAAAATGCCTTCAAAATGAAACGCTGTTGAAAGCTTTGTTGCATCCGAGGGACTGAAATTCTGCAATGACCACGAAATTGCCCTCGAGTCTTGTCAACGATTTGGCGAGAGTCAAGTGGTGGAATTTGTTGCTCAAGTTGAGTTAAAACCTGCATCAAAGCTTGATAGTAAGCCTTTAATTCTTGGTATAGCTAATTTTGATCTCTAACACAAACCGGCCATTAAACGAAGCCGATTGATCCGCAGAATCAAGCTCTCCAATTCGATTGCCTATTACCTAATTAAGCCATTTGCAGAACCGTTATCGATTGCAGTACCAACTACGAATGTTAAACAAATTTCTCCGTCCGAACTCGTTACGGGCTGCTATATTTTTGCCCCTTTTTACAGAGGTTCAAACTGAAATGGTAGAAAAAAGTTTCTCAGAGCTTTGTCAGGGAATGCAAAGGCTGTTACTCAGGGTGGCTGAAGTCAAGGTAAACTTGGAAATCAAGAAAAAATCAGTCACTCTTAGTCTCTTTTTTTCACAAATCACTTTTAGTCACTTTTTAGAGTTTTTCGGCTCTGGGCAGGTAACTTATAGTTTCGATCGAGAAGTTGTGTGATGAGGGAAAATGAGGGGAAGTAGGGAAAGCGTGAAGACTAAGAAGCAGAGGATAGAAGGGGAAATGAGAAGTTGGAATTTGTGTGGGTTAGTAGGGTAGTGAGGATTAGTAGAAGAGGGAAACTGACGGCTCGGAATGGGAAGTAGGGGAAGGTCTAACATAATTCTTCCTTGGGAGGGGAAATGAGAATAAGGAAAGTTGAGAAAGTTAGTTGAAATAAAGAAAAGTAGAGAAAGTTAGAGAAAATTAGAGGAGTAGGAGTAGGGTCAATTAAGGGAAGTGAGAGGAAGTAAGGGGAGAGACAATATGTGAATTGAGGTGAAATAAGGAGTTGTGAAATGAGGGAAAATGAGGGGAAGCAGGGGAAATGAGAAGAGTAAGAAGCAGAGGTATGGAGGGGATATGAGATGTGGGAACTCGTGTGGGCTAGTAAGGTAGTGCGGGTAATTAGAGGAGGGAAAAAGATAACTTTGGAAGGGAAGTAGGGAAGGGATGAGAGGAAGAAGTGGAAGAGGAAGAAGTAGAAGAGGAAGAAGTTCGGGAAGTAAGGGGTAGCGAAGAGTGAAGTTAGGGGGAAGGAAGTTGAGGAGAACATGAGAAGAGGAGGAGAGGAAGAGAGGGGAAAGTTGGAGGATTAGGAAAGGGAATTTATAAAAGGGAAAGGTTTAAACATCTTAATTAACCTCCTAATAGCCTACAAAATCTTGTTTTGTATACGTGCGGCGTTTACATTGACTAATTTCCAAATAAAATGATAATTTTATTCCCTTTTATCTGAATAAATTAATCCATGGGTTAACCACAGAAATCTTTAAAGCTATTTTTGAAGATTCTAAATAATTTCTTAGAAGATTTCCACAATTTGAAGGGATTTCAAAGGATTTTCAAGATTGAAGGGTATTTTAAAAGATTATAAGCCATTTTTAAAAAGTTTTCAAGAAATTTCGAAAGATTTCAAAGGATTTTACAAATTTCAGATAATTTTTCAGAAATTTGAGAAATCTCAAAGGATTTCAAAGGTTTTGGTGACTTTAGTGGATTTAAAAAATTTCGTGTGCGGTTGTAAAGAATTTCCTAGATTTTTGAAAAGTATGCAACTATTTTAGAGGACCTATATGGTTTAAAAAAAAATATTTCAAAAGGTTCTAAGGAGCTTCATAAAACCTCCGGGGATTTCAATGATTTCAGAGGATTTAAAGAGCTACGGAGGTATTTCAGTACATTTTCAAGAATTTCAGGAAATATTGTGATATTATAATGGATTTCGAAGAACTTATTCACATGAATTAAGGAATTATGTAGGATTTCAAAATTTATAATATATTTCAATGTATTATTAACGATTTAAAAAAAATTTGGATAATAAAAAATATTTGAAAACATTTCAAGGAATTTTTAATTGGTTTCCATAACTTTATACAATTTCCAAGAATTTTAAAGGATTCAGGATATTTTTAAAAATTTAAATAAATTAAAAAATCAATAGATTTGCAGAATTACGATAAATTTCAAAAGATTTCACAAGATTTAAAATACCTAAGGACCTTTTTAATAGTTTTCAATAACTTTTTGAATGATTTCGGAAAGTTTGAAATATTTTGGAATATTCCAAAAGATTCCAAGGCACCTTCAAGAGGTTGGAAAAAATTGTAAGGGTTTTTAAATACTTGAAGGTATTTAAAAAAATTCGAAGGGATTTTCCAAGAGCTTTAAAAAGTGCAAAGGGGATTTCAGAAGATTTGAAAGGATTTTGCAAATTTTTGGCAATTTTCAGGATGTTTGAAAAATGTCAAGAGATTTCCAAGGTTTTGATGAATTTTAATGGACTTGAAAAAATTGGCATTCGGTTAAGAAGTTCCTAGAATTTTGGAAGATATTAAACAATTTTACGGGACTTATAAGTTGTAAAAATATTTCAGAAGATTCTAAGGGACTTTTCAAAACATTCAAGGATTTCAATTGATTTAACTCATTTTCTGAGATTTTCAAGAATTTTAAAGATTTAAGGGTATTCTTAAAAATTCTAAAGAATTTTCACGAGCTTTAGAAAATGTCAAAGGATTTCAGAAGATTTTACAGTATTTGGAATATCCAAAGGTATTTTTGATAGGTTTCAATCATTTCAAGGGATTTCAAAGGATGTTCAAGATTTTAGGATGTTTTAAAATATTCCAAGAGCCTGAAATATTTTAATATTTAAGGATATATTGAGTGATTCCAAAGCGTTTTTACCAACTTTGAAAAGTTTCAAAGCAATTTTCAAGGATTTTACAAAGGTGAGGCAATTTTAAAGAAATGAAAAAAATGTCAAGGTATTTCCAAGGTTTTGATGATTTTGAGGAAATTGAAATTTTTGTATGTATTTTTTAGAGTTTTCAGAATTTTTTCTCAGGATTTTTTAGAATTCCGGATTTTTTAGAATTCCAATTGGCTTTATGAGACTATCGGAGATTTAAATGATTTTCAGAGATTTCATAGCCTTACAAGGTATTTCAATGAATTTTTTGGAATTTCAGGAAATATAATCAGATTTTATGCAATTTTCTCGGGATTTTAGGATATTTTAATGGATTTTAAAGAACTATAATTCTAAAAAATGTCAGACATTTTAAAGTATTATCAACGATTTTGAAGAATTTCAAAGTTTCAATAACACATTTTGAAAGAATCAAAGGAATTTTCAATCAATTTTAATTATTTTATGGAATTTTCAACAATTGTGAAGATTTTAGGGCATTTTTAAAAATTCCAGAGAATTTTCAATCGATTGAAGGAATGTCAAGGAATATCACAAATTTTCACAGGATTAAAAAAAACAATGTATATATATATATATATATGTATATATGTATATGTATATATGTATATATGTGTGTGTGTCTCTCTATTTAATAGATTTTAATAATTTGAAGGGATTTCAAAGAGATTTTCAAAGATTTGCAAAAATTTTAATAATTTCAGGGGATTTCAAAATCTTTTAAGGTATTTTGAATTATTTTCCAGGATAAGAAAGAAATTTAAAAAAAAATTGTTTCCAGGAAGTATTGTCAGATTTGATGTAATTTCACGGGATATCATGATCTTAATGAATTTTGAACAAGACATTCAAAATAATTGAGGGATTTCGTGGAATTCAAAAGAATTTTGAATATTTCAAAATATCATAAAATATTTTGAATGATCTAAAAGAGTTAGGAAAATATTTCATAAGATTCTAAGGCATTTTCAATTGGTTTTAAGAATATTATGGGATTTTCGAGTATTTTTATGATTTTAAGGTATTTAACAAAAAATTACGAAATTTTGAAGAGCTTTGGATAATTTGACGAGATTTCAAAAGATTTTACAGAATTTGAAATATCTGGGATTATTTTCAATCGATTTCAATAATTTAGTGGTATTTTAAAGGATTAGATCTGTTTTAGAGTATTTTGAAAGATTCCAGAGCATTTTGGAGAGACTTCACAAATTTTGAAGTATTTTATTTTTTACAAGATTTCAAAGCAGTTTATAGAGATGTAAAAAATTTTAAGAAGATTTATAAGACTTCCGAGGATTTCTATAATTTTAAGTGATTTCAAAAGCTCGCAAGTAGAGTTGTTTTCAATTAACTTAATTTTTTTAATTCGTCATGAATTTCTATAAACTTCATGAAACATCTGTTATTTCCCTAAAATTGCCTTTTACTCACTTCAGTTTCACTGAAATCAATGTATTTTTTTCAAATTATGTAAATTCTTTTGAATTTGATTTTAATTGTTTCGAAATCATACGGATTTATCCTGAATTTTTTTACATTCACTTAGAATTTCCATTGAAAGATTCTATATTAATGGCTGCTACAAGAATAGAATTTTGGTCTTCAATTACAAACGGTAATGGAAAAGAAAAAATTATTCAGGGAAAAGTCAGGAAATTTTGAAAATGAATTTTTTGCGGTCATATTGTGTTTTACTATAATTAAGTATACATATTAGTTGGGGTAGTAATTATAAATTTTATATCAAGCATTCGTACATTTCATATTTCTAAGGAATTAGAGAATCCATATATCATTGCGGCACCTATTCAATTTCAGACGAGATTGACATTTCTGAATGCAAAGCTGTTGCTTGAGCGCTTAGATTATTCCAACTTTTAACGACTATGAGGACTTTAGTACTCTTCTGCATAACGATTATTCTACATTAAACATAGTATGACACAAAAGGGTTTCGCTATTCTCCTTTTGAAATTGAATGCCTTTGAAGCGATTATGCTCGTTTCTGTTTGAACTTCTGTATATTGTGAATTATTTGCCCTGGGAAAATATCCTAAAATACGTAATAACTGTTATATGAATGTTAGAAAGGGAATACGTGAGAGAGTTGCTGTATAAGGGTCGCTGCTAGGTCGAGAAACCGGAAATGACCAGGAATTTTAGATTTTTGATTCAAAAATGCTTTTAATTGCTGAGAAAGTCCCAAATAGTGATTAGTTGAAATTGTTCGAATGTTTCACTAACTTCAAAATCTATAATATGAATCAATTTTAATCAGACCAATTATCGCAATAATAATTTATTGTATTGCTAAGTTCCTAGAATTTCTCGGATAATGTCACAAAAATATATCGAGTAATTGGGACGAACGAAATTTGCGTAAACAGATTCAAGGTTATTTGTTATATCAATTATTATTTAAATGAGAAAACCGAGGATGATTCATTACTTCCTTATAGATGGTACATTTTAGTACAAAATTCTTTGATTTGATCAATTTCTTTCTCTCGGAATGAAGAATTTCAGATGAAGTTGATTCTAGAACCTTCAAGAACTTCAAAACAAAGAGGGACACACATTATTAGGGATCACGAAACATCCCTTACTGGCTTCAGGAAAATTTTACCGCTGAAGTGGTTTGCGTCCGTGCTCAATTTCTAAAAAATTCTCAATGACGTAATAAAATTATATTGAGCAATTCCGACAACATGATTTTGCGTGAACAGCTTCAAGGTCATTTATGATTTTGCAACATGCCTCACATTGTTACACGTTGCAAGACCTTTTAAAATCATGAATAACCTTAAAGCTCTTTACGCAAAATCCGCTTCTCACAATTGCGCAATATAATTTTATGATGTCATTGAAAATATTCTAGAAGCTCAGCATGTAAAGAATTCAATTCAGCTCTAAAATTGTCTCGAAGTCGGTGAGATAGGTCTCATGATTTCTAATTGTACATACATTGTTACACGTTGCAAGACCTTTCAAAATCATGAATAACCTTGAAGCTGTTTACGAAAAATTCGCTTCTCACAATTGCGCAATATAATTTTATGATGTCATGAAAAATATTCTAGAAACTTAGCATGGACAGAATTCAATTCAGCTCTCAAATTGTCTGAAAGTCGGTAAGATAGGTCTCATGATTTCTAATTGTACATACATAGTTACACGTTGCAAGACCTTTTAAAATCATGAATAACCTTGAAGCTGTTTACGCAAAATTCGCTTCTTTCAATTGCGCAACATAATTTTATGATGTCATTGAAAACAATCCAGAAGCTCAGCATGTAAAGAATTCAATTCAGCTCTGAAATTTTCTCGAAGTCGGTAACATAGGTCTCATGATCTCCAATAATATATGTACCTCTTCGCGTTGAAGTTCTAGAAGATTCTAGAATCAATTTCATCTGAAAATTGTTAGTTATAGAGTAAATATTAAATTGAAGAACATATTCAACGTTTTCAACGCAAAATAGGACGAGCCTTAAGCGCTGCTTAAAATTGATCGTCTTGAGTTTTACTTGAAAATGTCGAGGCCTCGAAATTCGAGGCCTTGCCTTTGACTTGATTCGACGGCTTGAGTTTTCACTGCTCGATTTGGGAACACCAGCATTGGATGAAAATCCCGTACTCTTAGGCTCCAGCCTCCCTGAACCATCTCAGCAGGCGTCTTCTGTCTATAAGCTGGCCATAGGTACAAGAGTAACTTTTTTTTCAATTTTGGAAATAACGATATGTAAATATAATATATGAAATCTAGAAGCTTTCGCGATTCCAGAATATGCAAATTGTCCAGAAAAGTTAAGAAATTGAACAAACTTAAGCCTACGAAACGAGGGCAAGGCAAGGTCTTGGATTTTCAAGGCCTTGTATTTTCGAGGCCTTGAATTTTGGCCGCCTTGCTTTGGTTAAAAATGCGAGTTCTCGAGTTATCCTGCCTTCCTTTTCTCGACCTCCGCCTTGCCATTTCTCGTCTTGAACAGCATTACTTAGGTAAACAAAGAGAAAAATTTGAAAATTAATTATGCAATCTATGAAAAAGCAATAAATCGTCCTTTTTCTCATAACCAGGAATTGCCCGAAAAACAATCAGGAATTTTCCTCTGGATAGAAACGGTCACCATGTGCATACTAAAAAAAAATGAGTGAAAAATGTAAGACAATTTATAAACATTCAAGAGTCTATCTAACTAGGGCAGCGTTGATCTTAACGTGTCTCTTGTTCGCCATATCCTAGGGCGAGGTTCATTAATGCACGAGGCAGATACGGGGTACCGCTTAGTCGCCAGTTATAATTCACTGGTGGCTACCACAGTATTTTTATACTTTGCATACGTGTTAGTGAAAAAGACGACGTGGGGCGTCAGGACGCTCCTTGTTACGTATGCGTCCCAAGGGCCGCCCGTGGATGAGACATCGTCGGAAAGGAAGGACTATCCTCTAAATCAGGACAACCGCACCAACTGCCCTGGGAGTATATTAGAGTAAAAGTAAATTATTATGGCACCCTGCCCCGAGAAGGAAAAAACGACACGGAAGTCGGCAAGATAAGACGACCCCTGTAATGTGAATCGTCCGCGCCCAGAAGAGGTCACTCGGGTACGCGAATATTTCCAGTTGGCGATAAAGAAATGTCAAATTCTTATCGCTAACCACACTGCTATTCCAACTCGTTTCTTTTTTGCGAAAACCTTTTTCTTTTACCAGATTTGAAGCAGTTTTTAGAATGTGGTAAGAGAAGAGACTCAGAGGATAAATTAATAACAAGGACGGGAAAGAGGGCGTGGAAATTGGAAGAGAAACAAAGGAAGGGAAAGAGAGGGGATTAAGCGACTGAGCGTTACAAAGAGGTGGGAGAAAGAGGGAAAAGGTTTGTAGAGTTAATGTAATGGGAAAAAGAAAGAAGAGACTTTTAAGAAATTGAGGAATAGGAGAAGGAGGAAATATAGACTTTAAGGAATTGGAAAAAACGGATAGAGAAGGAGAGGTAATAGCTAATTGGGAAAGGATAGGGTAATCGAGTTACAATAACTGGTATAAGCTAATGTAAATAGAAGAATTGCCAAAACATCTGGAAAGAGGATAAGGAAACAAGAAGTGGGCAACAAGAGCTATATAAAGAATAGGAATTGAAGTAAGAAAATCAATGGGTAGTGGAGATATGAAAGCATAGGGTTGTATGAGAGGAAAAGAGGAGAGGGAAGGATGGCAAAAAAAATGAAGACGATGCTCCTTCAGGAGGGTCTGGGAGAAGAATAGATTAGGTAGGTGTAGAATGTTGGAGGAGGTAAAGAAGAATAAGGGAGTGTAGGGGTAAGAGAATAAACAGCTTGTCCGCTCTAACACACCAAACTTTTAACTTCAAGAATTAGGAATTTTATGTTTCAAATTAGAGAATAGGTTGAATTAGGTATTAGGATAATCAAGTCATAAGAGATGTAAAAAGTATGTATTAAAGATATGAAGGAAAAGAATTAGGAAAGTAACGAGAAAACTAACGTTTAATTGGTTCCAAGATTTACAGATTTGATCTGGAAAACCTGGGAACGTCATGGAATTTTTGGAAAGGGACTACAATTTCATTGGTGGGTGACATCTATTTTAAAGTTTTAATAATACTCGAGGACTTTGCTGGAATTTTTCAAAATAAAAATTAGTCAAAGTAGGCGCCGCGCGTCCAAAAAAAAGGTTTTTGTATTTTATTAAGAAGTTAATTAAGTCGTTTAAAACTTCTTGTCTCATAATTACTCTCCCCTACTCTCTCCTATTTCCCTTTTTCCTTTTCGACTTCCTCTTCCCTTACTTTCCTACTTTCCCAACTTCATTTTGTATTACTATCCTTTTCCTCACTTTCCTTCGCTTATATTTCTCCACCACGCTTTCCCCACTGCCTCTACTTCCCCTTCCCCCGCTTCCCGAACAATAAGTTTTCCTCACTTCTCATAGTTCTCCTCACCTTATTATCTTTCGCTTCTACCTTCCCCACCCTAACTTCCCCTTACTTCCCCCCTGACCTAAACCCTAATTTTCCCTAGATTTGAATACTTTCCAAAAAGACGATATTTCTACAAAAAACTTGAACTTTTAACTGAAATAATAATTTTCAACAGAAAAGTTAATTTACAACTTAAATTTAAAGTTTACAATTTAAAGTGGATTTAAAAAATATCAATTTTCAACTAAACGATGGCATTCAAACCCCAAAAAATTGATTGTCTACCAGAAAATACGCATTTTCAAAAACATACATAAATTTTTGAATAAATAGTTCAATTTTCTATAATAATGTTAGTTTTCCAACAAAAACTTTAATTAACAACAAAAAAGATTAATTTTCAACTCAAAAAGTTGAATCCTCAATTATGAAGTACGAATACTCATTATTTGGATGAAGATTCGGCTCATTGGTTAAAAATTCAACTATTTTCTTGAAAATTCGTCTCATTTTTGGTTAAACATTACGAAGTTCCTCGTCGACCCAAAATTCAGGAACTGAAAATTAATTTTTTAGACTGAAAATTTCACTTATGGATTTTTGTTTGAAAAATGCATCTTTTCCAGTTAAAAATTCGACTATTTAAGTGAAAATTCATATTTTCTGTTGAAAATTGAAGTACTTGGTTGAAAATGCATGCATTTTGTTGATAGATGATCTTCTTTGGTAGAAAATTAATTATCTTGGTCAAAAAATCAACTCTTTGGTTGAAAATTTAACTATTTTTCTAATTTTTTTTAGAATCAATTTTCTTCAGTAAAAATGTGAATCTTCTATTTTCGGTGGAAAATTGATTTTTTGTCGTGAAGCCTTCATCTTTTTTAATGAAAATAATCTATTTATTTGGTGTTAAGTTAACTTTTTAGTTGCAAATGCAACTGTTTGGTAGAAAATTCTTTTTGACTTGAGAGTGCAACAACTATGTATAAAATCTCACCATTCATTAGAAAATAAACCTTTTTGTTGAAAACTAAACTATTTTGGTGAAAAATTAAGCTATACATTTAAAAATTTCATTTTTGATGACATTGTATTCTTTTAGTTCAAAATTGAACTATTTCGTAGAAAATTCATTTTTCCCGATTGAAAATTTAGTTTCTTGTTGAAGATTCTTCTAGCCTGGATTAAAAGTAAACTTTTTCCAAAAACATTCGTTTTTAGAAATGATTCTATTTGGTTGAGTATTCAATCATTTTGTTAAAAATTCGTCTTTTTTCGTTGACTCCGATGCTTCCGGTTGACAATTCAGCTATTCGGTAAAAATTCAACCATTTTGTTGATAGTCTATTCATTTTCTTGTAAATTCAACTATGTTGCGTTAGTTATCTTCTTTTGTCGAAATTCCAACTATTTTGTTGAAAATTCTTTTTTTGCGACACTTTGTGACTTTCGGAAGACCCCTTCCCCCCTTGTGGTGTCACGTAATATGTAGACGCTTCCTAATGGGTTCTCTTAATTCAGTTGGTATTTGAGCCAAAAAAAAAAAAAAAAAAAAAAAGAAGGGTAGCTTCTCGAAAATGTAAAAGGAAAATTGGAATTTTTTAAAGAAGGAAAAAAGAGGGGTTGATTTTTTATTATAAAGTAACAGTATCGATTTCTCCCTCCCACATAACGGATTGTAACTCCCCCCCCCCCACCCCCACCGCCACCTTCAGTCTGTCATGTAATTTATCAGTGGTCCTTAATCTGTATAAATTCAAAATTAGCAAAATGAGGAAATTGATTATGTCTATATTATGGCATTTTCCGTGTATCTGCCTTGATCATAATCCGTGTGATTAAATAGCTGTCGTTCAAGGATAATAAAACGGAACGCAAATATCGGAGATTAAAATGGAAGCAGAAACTGACGCGACGATCGACAATGAAAAGGATGAAAAATGGGTGAAAAAAGTGATGAGGATTATTTTGTCGGGACTGGAAACGACGGCACGTTGAGCAGCCAGGAGCGTTCGTTAAATTCAAATCGGACGCATGAATATACATATCCAGTAGATTGCGTGCGAAATCGAAAGTATGAATTCAACCTGACGATTTCATTTTTAACGCCCGATTGAACTGCTCGATTAAAACGCGACTGGACCCGAAGCAAGATTCGCATGGAGGTGGAGGTGGAGGTTGATCGCAGATGGCAAATTGAACATTATTTGGTGTCAATAATGCTCGCACCTGGCCTTATCCGCTTGTTATGAAATTGCATGAAATATTCGTTATTTTCCTGTGATAAAGAGAATTTCAAATTCTGTCCGTTCAATCCTATATTCGCAATTGATCAAAACCTTCATATACATACCAAAAATTCATACCGAAAATAATACAAATGGCTTGCCGCCGAGCGAAGCTTAATGAAACCAGGCCTCGAACACACTTCAGAGATCATTGATCGAGGGGTTAATTACAGCCAGCCCTGGATTTAGTGATCCTCGATTTAGTGTTTCTGAGAATTGATGTCACGCCGCGGGGGTGGGTGAGAGGAACTGCGGTAAGGCGCTGTATGCTTACTGCCTATCTTTGTTACTGCGTCATGACGTTGCGTCAGTTCACTCGAAGCGGGAGACACGGTTTTATATACCCAATAAGCACAATGGCTAGCTCGCGTTGACGTATGAGTATATAAAAATCACGTTTATAGTCTACACCCAAGGCTGTTCAGCATTGATAAAAAAATCATGAACATCCCATAAAAACGGACGAGAGATGCTAGAGGATCTCTACAAAACTTTCATTGATACCCAATGGAAGGAAACAGTAGGCCAATTCAAAAAAAAGATATAAACGTTCTTTACCTAAAAATTTAAAACACTCATTGAGGGAAGATTATCATTTATTTAGATATTGTAGATTATGTCTTAATATTAATTAGAGAGATCATCATTTAGAGGTTTCATCTTCTTTTTTACTATATAACCCTTCTTCAACCTAAAATTTGAAACATTCTTCAAGACACCTAAAATTGAGAATTTGGCCCAATTTTCCCCCTTTTCCATTTTCTTACAAAATTGAAATAACTTTTTAGGAACAATAATTAGAACTATTTTCCACAAAAGATATGAATTTTCAACTCAAACGATGAATTATGAATCAAAAAAATTAATTTGAAATAATTTGTTGAATTTTGAAACAGAAAAAAATGAATTTTCAAAGAAAAATGTAACAGTTGATATTTTAACCTCGAAGATTCTACGCAAAAAATGTAGCAGTTAATAATTTAGCAACCAAAGATTCAAAAAAATTTTTATTTTGAATTAGATTAAAAGCAAATTCAAAACCCCTTTTCATGTCCTATACTTGAGATGATATATATCGTTCCTGAAAATGAAGCAAGAATCTAAAGATCAAATTTTGACAACCACCCCAAAAAAGCTCCTATTGCAATTCCTGAAATCAAAACAAAAAATTGTTTGTTTGGACAAAAATAAAAAAGAGGAAAGAAAAATGAGAAGGCAACCAACCAAATTCTCTTCCTTCTCTTTTTTATTTCTTCCGTCTTCTTTAATTTCATTATTATTAAATCACAATATGAAAGCATTCGCAATATTTACCAACGTTTCGGTGCTGATACAGCACCCGTATCAATCTAACTTCAAAACAGTTCATCTCACCAAAAAAATACCAATTTTCACAATAATAGTTGATTTTCCAATCAAAAAAGATTTTTCAGTCAAGGAAGAAAAAATTCGTTAATAGATTGGAATGTTGTTGTTGATAATTGAAAAAGTACTCTCATTTGCCTGGCAGTTTGGCCAGAGCCAGGAAAACTGCAGAAAACCACCTCCCGAGTTCAGTCAAAACTCCAAGAGGAATTTGCAAACAAAAAGTAAAATTTTGGAACAAGTAATATTAAACCTAGACCAAAACCAGTTGCGGTTTCGACCAAATAGTTAAATTTTTAAGCGAATGTTTGAGAGGACGGTGAAACGTGAAAAAAAATAAATCAACTTTGAACACAAGAGCTGAATTTTGAACAAAAGAATTGAAATCTCAACAAAATAGTTTCATTATTAATCAAATGATGAATCTTCACAAAAAATCTAATTTTTAATAAAGAATTTCAATTTTCAATTACATAGTTGAATTTTGAATCAAAAAAGATTAATTTTCTGCATGAAATCTAAAAGTTGTTATTACTACGGAAATAATTTTTGTATTTTACACTAAATACAGTCGAATTCAACGAAGCATATGAATTTTCTACCAAAACTTGAATGAAAATAAAAATATGTAATAGTTGATATTTCAACCAAAAAATAGGAATTTTTAACAAAATAGTTAAATTCTTAGATAAAGAAAATTAATTTTCAACCAAGTTGTTGAATTTTGAACTGAAAAAAATCAATTTTCAACCGAAAGTAGAATTATAAAAATTCGTCTTTTTAAATGAAAATTTCCACTTTGTTTGTAGAAACTTATTTTTTGTTAAAAAATTCATATCTTGATCTTGAAAAGTCAACTGGAATCTTTTCTGGATGAAAATTCAACTATTTTTGGAAATTTTTTTTTTCAATGAAAATTCATCTGTTTGAAGAGAAATTTGATCTTCTTTTGATAAAAATGCAACCATTATTCAAATAATTCAACAATTTTGTTGAACAGTGATTTTTTTCAGGTGAAAATCCGATTTTTTCGTAAAAACTTATTCCCTGATTGAAAATTCATATTTTGTTTGCAAAAAGTCAACTGAAAACTTTTTTAACAGCGATGTAAACTACTTTTTTATAATTTATCTTTTCGATTTATAAATTCGTCAGCTTTGGTAGAAAAATATCTTCTTTTTTATGAAAATGCAACTTTTTGGTTAAAAATTATTCTTCCTTGCTTTAGTATTCAACTATTTTGTTTGAAAGATTTGGCTCAATCACTTTGTTAAAAAATCATTTATTTTGTTTTGAAGAGTCATAAATTCAGTTAAAAATTCATCTCTTGGATTGAAGGTTTAACTATTCTGTTGAAAATTAATTTTTTAATGTTGAAAATTCAACTACTTCAGTAAACGTTTAACTGAATTGTTGAAAATTTATTTTTCTGGTTGAAGGCTCATGTCTTTGGTTGAAAATTCAACTGTTCAGTGGGAATGTCTTTTTTTTTGGTTTGAAATTAATTTTTTAACTGAAAATGTTACTGTTTCATTTTTTTAAGATTGATCTTTTTCATTGCTAATTTTTCTTTTTTGATAAAAAAAAAATAATTTTCATAATTAAAAATTTTAATTTTGTTGGGTAAAAATGCATCAGTTTCGTGTACAAATAATTTTTTGCTGAAGTCGTATTTTTTGTTTGTAAATTCAATTCTCATAGAGAACATTTCTCTCTTGGCTTGAAGGTTCGACAATTTAGGTAAAATTTTCTTTCTTCAGTGAAAAATCTTCATTTGTTGAAAATTCGTCTCTTTGGTTTTAAAACACTTTTTTTTTGCATAAATTTCATCTTCTTTCATTGAAATATAAACTATGACACTTTTTGTTGGGAATTCATCTTTGTAGGTTGAAAATGCAAGTATTTTGTTAAACAGCCATCTTTTATAGGAGAAAAAACATTCTTATGTTTAGAATAAATTTATAAATTTGACAATTTCAAATTTGTGTCTGAGATACAGTTTTATTATTTTCATAAAATGAAAAATTAGACAAGGAAAAATAAGAGAATTTTGAAAATGAAGTTCTCGTACGCCGTGCCTAATTCTACTATTAATAACTATTAAGACATTTTTGGAAACTAAAAATTACGAACAGAAAGATTGTGGGGGGGGGCGGGGGGGTAGAAATATTTTGTTACATATATAAGAGTGTTTAAAGTCCAAGAATCCAAAATAGGAGGAAAAAGAAGAACAACAAAGGTGTATCAACTCTATCGGACAAGTTTATTAACTTTATGAGAAGACCCAACGTTTCGGAAACACACTATTTCCATAATCCGGGAAACCAAATTATATAATTCTAAAAAGCAGTAGGACTTCCGTTTCCCGCGTGAAAGTGTGTGGCAGTGGTGAAATTCGGTGCTGAGTTTTTCTGATAATTTTGGTGAAATTTGAGGTGAGTGGATTGTGGATGTATGTAGAGGGGTTCGTTTGTGAGGGATTGATTGAGGGATTGAAAGATTGACAAGAGGGTGAGGATAGTTTTGGGGATCAAGACAGATTTGTGTGCAAGTTGAGGTTAGGTGGGTTGCGGTTTGTGACTGGGTGGGAGGGAAAAGAGTAAGGGGAAGATTACCAAGAGGTTACAAATGGCAGGTTCAAAATGCAAACAGGAAGAATAAGAAGGGCAGAGCAATGGGAGGAATGGTGATGGAAGTAAGGAACGAATGTATGAGAGAGAATGATAAAAAAGAGTTGAAAGAACATAAAGAAGGATTAATAGTAGAAGAGATAAATATGGGAGGAGAAAGGTAGAAGACAGTGGGGGTTTATGTGAACGGTGATATGCAGGAAAAATCGGAGGATATGAGAGAACTGATGGAAGAAAATAAGCATGAGAGTAGGCTAATAATAAGAGGTGACTTTAATGCGAGAACAGGAGATAGAGGAGGAAGGGAATGGGATGGAGAGCGAGGAAGAAAATCCAAAGACAAGATACTGAATGGGGAGGGAAAGAAGTTGTTAAAGAGCCTAGGGGAGATGGGATGGTTTATCCTAAACGGAAGTATAGAGGGGGATGAGGAAGGGGAATTTACACGTTCAGGAGGAAAGAGGGGAACGGTAATTGATTATGTGATAGTGGATGACGAAGTAAGAGAGAAGGTTAAGAGACTAGAGGTAGGCAACTACATAGATTCAGATCACTTTCCCGTAATAGTGACGGTAGAGGGAGAAATGAGTAATAACAAAAACGCTAAAAAGGAAGCAAAAGTGAAAAGAGCAGGAAGAGGGGATTGGTCAATGGAAGGTAAAGAGCAGTTTAAAGAAAAAATCATGAATATCAAAATGGGGGAAGGGAATTTAAACGAGGAAATGGAAATAATGGTAGGAGAAATAAAAGGAGCATTAGAGTGCACAAGCAAAAAAGAAGTTAGTGAAGGAGGGGATAGAAGTGAACGGGATGAGGATTGTAAACAGAAGAAGAAGGAAGTGAGAAAGGTATTAAAAAAATGGAGAAAAGGGACAAGTAGTGGAGAAGAATATAGGAGAAAAAAGAAGGAGTATACTGAGATGTGTGATCAAAAAAAAAGAGGAAGAAAATAAAAGGTTTGAAGAAGAAGCGGAGAAGGCTAGGACGGAAGAAGAGGTTTGGAAGGTGGTAAATAAAGAGAGGAGAAGAAGGAAAAGAGTAAACCAGGATATTGAGATGTTAGAATGGAAAACATATTTTATGGAATTACTAGGAGGGGTAGAGAGGAAAGTTAGGAAAGAAGGGAGAGATGGTAGGGAAACAGATGAGGAGGAGGATATTACAAGAGAGGAAATAGTCAAGGTATTAGGGATGATGAAAGATGGAAAGGAACCTGGTATAGATGAGATTCCAAATGAAGTATGGAAATATGGTGGGACAGAATTAGAGGAATGGGCGTGGATAATGTGCAATAGAGTATGGAGAGGAGAGGGGTGGCCAGCGTTATGGAAAGAAGGAGTAGTGATACCAATAGTGAAGAAAGGCACAGGAAAGGAGGTTAAAGATTATAGAGGAGTGACACTAATGCCAACACAGTTGTGGAGAAAAAGATAGAACCACCGAATCAGACAGGGTTTAGAAAAGGGATGGGGGTAATGGACAATATATATGTTCTGAACTACTTATTAAATAAGGGGATTAAAAGGGAGAAAGGGGCAATGATAGCAGTGTTCGTGGACTTGAAGGCGGCGTTTGACTCATTAGACCGAGGCGAAATAGAAAAAGTTATGGTGAAAAAGGGGATAAGAGAGGGATTAATAAAGAGAGTATCGGAAATTTTTAGAGAGCCAAAAAGCAAGGTAAAGGTAGGAGAGCAAGTGGGAGATAGTTTCTGGTTGGTGAAAGGGGTAAGGCAAGGATGTCACTTGAGCCCGCTTTTATTTAATATATTAATATCAGACTTGGAAGAAGAAATTAAGAGAAAAGGGTGGGGAGGAGTTAGGATAGGGAACGGAAAGATATATACACTGGAATACGCAGACGATATAGTGTTGATGGCAGAGGATAAAGAAGGGATGGCGGGCCTAATTACCGGACTAGAGATACTTAGATGGAAAGAAGTTGAATTTAAATGTAGAAAAGACAAAGATAATGAGGTTTAGAAAAGGAGGGAGAAGAAAAAAAGAATGGACGGGAAGATGGAAGGGAAAAAAATTAGAAGAAGTAAAAGAGTTTAAGTAATTGGGATATACCTTGCAAGCAAATTGAGATCATAGAGCTCATATAAGAGAAAGGATAAAAAAAGCAGCAGGGGTAATGAAACAGATATGGGGAATAGGAAAAAGAAGATTAAAAAAAATTGGAGAAGGAGAATGTGGTTATTTGATACGCTGGTATGGCCGGTATTAGGTTATGGAGCAGAGATATGGGGATGGAAAGAAAGGAAAGAGATTGAAAGTTTACAAGAAAGGTATATAAGGTAGACGATAGGGGTAGACTGGAGGACGCCGGGATATATGGTGAGAGAAGAAGCGCAAAGGGATAAATTAAGTACTAGAGCGGGAAAAAGGGCATGGAATTTTGAGAAGAAGCTGAGGGAGGGAAAGGGAGGGGAGTTGGCGAGAAGGTGTTTGATGGAGGTAGAAGAAAGGAGAGGGAGGGCGATTGAATCAACGAGATGGGAGGAAGAAAGGAGGGAGTTCTTTAAGGCTAGAGATATAGGAGACGGGACTGGAGTCAACTATGAAGAAGTGGAAAAAAGGGAGAGAGAAAGACAATTAATAGAAAGATGGGGGATGATTGAGGAATCAAAATATAATATATGGTATAAAATGATAAAAAAGGAAGGAGTACCAAAGTATTTAGAAAAGGGATGGGGAGAGAAAAGATGGACAAGAATAGCAAGATTTAGATTGGGAAACGAGGTAAGGGCAAGTATGTATTGGGAAAAGAAAGATAACAGGAAATGCAGAATATGTGAATGGGAAGAGGAAACATGGGAGCATGTATGGGAAGGATGTAGGAGAGGAATGGAAGATAAAGGAACCTGGCAAGAGAATGTGGTAAAGATTCTAGGGGAGGATGGTTTGGGGGAAGAGTGGGTGAAGGAGTTAGAGGATGCTAGGGGAGCAATTGAAAAAGAATGAAAGAATGGATGCAAAACATGGTAAAATGGAGGTACAAGAGAAGTGAATTAAAAAGGAAACGGAAGTCGCTTAAATAAGAAGCGTAAAGATTTATAAGTAATAATTATGTAATAGCATAAGTAGATTAAGATGCGTTTGCGTTACCGCTCTCTCTCTCTCGCTTGCACTCTCGCTTTCGATCACTCGCTCACTCGTTCGCTAACACGTCCCAAATTGCGCTAGCGTCAAAAATAGAGTTAAGGCGTTCGATATAAGATTTTATGTAAATAGGTGTAAATAATTGTAAATAGTAAGGATAAGATTTTTAAAAAAATGTAGAAGGAAGTGTTGTAAGAAATGGAAGTCGTGTAAACCCTTAGGGGACACATTATGAATAAAGAAGAAGAAAAAGCAGTAATAATAATCTATTCATATAAATATGTATAATTTTGAAGAGGTGTAAAATCATAAACTCACGGAATAGTAACGAGTAAAGTAAATTATAAATGATTTGCTAATAAGAGAAATAATAAAAATGGAGGTTAAGTTCAAGTGATAAAGAGTTATAGTTACCATGTTTCACTTAAAGACAAATCTTCAAGAAATTTGTGTAGGGAATGAAATTAATTCTAAAAAGAACTGTCAACAATGTGAAATTTATAAATTTAAAACATATATACTTTTATAAAATTATTATGAGAGCAGGGTGGAGAAACATCCTGCTCCCATGAAGATGACTCCAGAAGTGACTGTCAAGGAAAATCAACTAACCTAATATACAGTAGAGTGAAGAAAAAGGCGCTGAAATTCGAAAATTAATACAACAGTAGTAGAGTAAAAAACGGTTGTTAAGAATTAGATTATTAATTATATTAGATTATTAATTGTAAGATTTTTTTACAGTTCGTTACAGAAGGGAGGGTGGGTCTCAGGAAGGGCCTATAATCCGTTACATAATTTGAGTACGGCCCCTTACCTAAAATTGAATACGGAACCGCTCTGATCCCTGTAATGGTAAAATTGTAATTACGAATTCCAAACTAGAATTAATGTTTACTGCTCGTTTCAGACGAACTTTGTTGCTACTTCTGAACATGTTCCTTTCATCCAATTACGTTAGTGCTCTCTAAAATGATTTCGCCTCCAGACTCCATTTATGTATCTCAACAGTCTACAGACATTTTGAAGTTCCCTTTGTAGGGTTAGCTTTGCGAAAACAGAATTGCTAAATTCTCCTCTTGAAGGTAGGATATCGTATTTGCGATAGTTACCAATATTTCTTGAAACGTGGGCAAAGGGTTTCTCTTTGAACAATTTCACCTATGCCCTATATAAGTCGGTTCAGTTCGATTGCTTTTGTCGGCTCGATCATTCCTGGATTTTCTAAAGATTCCAGGAACAAACGTGCTGAAAAGGAAAACCTACCTGGTAGGAGTCTTTGTGCAAAGGAATTTTTCATCCTGTTCAGAAGGAAATTTATGGCGAGTTCACAGCTTGGGAAGCCAGAAACGGTGCTTGTTCGCCAATACCCTTCTTTTGGTTCCTATATCGATTGAGCTGTACGCAGTTGGGTCTGTAATGCTTGCAAAAAGTCACGTGCGCAATATCGTTCTTGAAACATGCAGCTGGCTCGATTCAATCTCGGTAATCGGTACGTCAAAGCAGCAAAACTATATCGATTATACGATATTACCACGTCAAAGAGTTCATTTTCTTCACACTGACTTTATACAGTTTTCCGGTCAAATTAAGGTCTTCAAGATAAGGGGGAAAATTGCTGGTATTAGTTTCTTGGGGAGTAGGAAAAATTTAGATTAAAAAGTTCAAAGAGAAATTGAACACTTAATTAAAAAAAAAGTTGACTTCATTTTTATTCTGACGAGTTTTACCCACAGTTTTTAATTATAGTTCTTAAGGCCATGTGATGAGTGGGTCACGTGACTGGATTCCTATCTTACCGACACTTTCTTTATTTCCTAACTTATTTTCACACGAAGCGCCACATCGAATTAGAATTTGGATTAATAAATAACGGGCAGTGAAAAAGGTGGGTCTGGTCCTAAATTTTAATAATAATGAAAAAAAAAATTATACACAAAAAAGAAATCTTCTGATTTAGTATCCCAAATTTTTAACTCGATGTGGCGCTTCGTGTGAAAGTGAGAAAGGAAATAAAAAAAAGTGCCGGTAAGGTAGGAATATGGTCATGTGACCCACTCATCACATGGCCTCAAGAAATTTTTATAAGAATTCAATAGCTTGGAAGAATTTTAAAGGGTTGTAAAGATATAAGGGTATTTTCAAACATTTCATGGAATTTTCGAGAGCTGCAAAAAGATTAAAAGGAATTCAAACGATTTTTGAAGGTATTTAAATAAATTTCAAGAAAGTTTTAAAGGAACTTTAACAGATTTCAAAGATTTTGCAATATTTTAAGGCATTTTTGAAAGATTTGAAAAATTCGAGAGGACTTCCGAGGATTTTAAGGATTTTAGGGTATTTTCAAACAATGCATATCATTTTCAAGAGCTTTAAAAAGATTGAAGAAATTTCTAAAGATTTCAAACGATTTAAAATATTTCAGGGTATTTTAACAAAGTTCAAGACATTTTTAATAGATTTCAATAATTTAAATTGGTTTGAAATGATTGCAATGATTTTAGGGTATTTTCAAACATTTCATGGAATTTTCAAAAACTTTTTAAAGTTGTAAGGGGTTATGGTATTTAGAAAGATATCAAGTAATTTTTAAAAGATTTTGAATGATTAAAGGGTGTTCCTAAACATTCCATTAAATTTTCAGAAACTTTAGAGAGATTTAAGAAATCTTGAAAGATTTCAAAGGATTCAAAAAATTTCAGGGCAGTTTTTGAAATTCTATGGAGTTTACAAGACCTTCAAAAATATTCTGGGGTCTTCAAAATATTTCAAAGGATTAAAAATATTTCAGGGTACTTCGAAAGATTCCAAGGATTTTCCAAACAATTCCAATAGTCTGAGAAATTTCCGAAGAATTTTAAAAATGGAATTGTACTTTTGAACATTACATTAAATTTTCGATAGCTGTAAGAAGATTCAAGGGATTTCATAAGATTTCAAGGGATTTTAAATTGTTTTGGGTGTTTAGAAAAATTTAAATGAATTTTCAAAACATTTCAACAACTTGATTTAACTTCAAGAAATTTTTAACATCTTAGGGTATTTATAAATATTCCAAAGAATTATCAAAAGATTTCAAGAGGATTTAAAGTTATTTCAAAAATTTCGAGGAAATGAAAAATGTCATAAAATTTTCAAAAACTCCAGCAAAAGAATGTAAGAAATTTGGAGAGATTTCAAAGGATTCAAAAAACTTTAAAACATTTTAAAAAATTCTATGGAGTTTACAAGACCGTAAAAAATATTCTAGGCGCTTTAAGAGATTTGAAAGTATTGAAAATCTTTCAAGGTGTTTAGAAAGTTTCCAATAAATCTTAAAAAGATTTCAACAATTTTATGTAATTTCAAAAAATTTGAAAGATTCTATGGTAGTTAGAAATATTTCAAGGAATTTTTAGAAGATTTCTATAATTTCAGGAAACTCAAAGTGATTTTAAAGATGTAAGGGATTTAATAAGATTTCTGAGGATTTTGAAAATTCACAGAAATTGAAAAAAAAATTGACTGTATTTTAATAAATTTTTCAGTTTTCCAGGAAATCTGATTTCATGTCGTTTCACGTGATTTTGAAGAAGCTTAGAGTTTTTAAAAAATTTTTAAGGAAGAATTTTTAACAGATTGTAATAATTTTGAGGTATTCCAAAGTATTTTAAGATTCTATTTGAATTTTTATTTCATTTTTTTAAGATTCTATTATATTTGTATTTTTAAAACTTGAAAGGAATTTTGAAGAGCTCTAAATGCTTTCAAGTAATTGTAGAAGATTAAAAAAAGGATTTAAGATATATCAGGGCAATTAGGAATATTCTGAAGCATTTGACAGGGATTTGAAAAATTTCAAGAGATTTTCCAGCAGTTGAATTAATTTATTGGATTTTAAAGTTCCTGAATGTATTGTAATAAATAAAAAAAAATGAAATAATGCTGTTAACAAATTAATAATGTACATTAGTCACATTTAGTTATTTTTTTGTTTAGAAATTATTCACCTCTTGTCACTTTTCGTGAAAGATTATATGTTATGAATTTTTCACGATCAGAATTTTGGTGTTTGAATATCACAAGTCAGTAGAAATAAAAAAAAAAAAGGAAAAATCAGGGAAAAGTTCAGGAATTTTGAAAAAAAAATTTTGCGGCTGCCCTGTTATTGATTTGTTAAATAAAATAACGCAAATATATAAAGTCCATCATTGACTTGCGAGATGAAATTTAAATGTTTTGAAAAATTAATTCGAAAAGATGAAACCTGAGAATCCACAGTTAACATTTTTTATCTTGAAATATTCTCAAACTAATTGAAACTTTTCGCGTTTTAACTTTTTTTATTTTTTCTAGAGTACTTGGATAAGAAATTCCCATTCTTGAAATAAACGACCGAATTTCCTTCTTCACGAATTTACCTAGAGTGATAAATCCAGAAGTCGAAAAGTTGAGTCGTTTTCTGGACGATTTGAGATTGAAGTGTTCTATTTTTTGTGTCGCTGACAGAAATATAGAGCGGATGATGGCCAAAAATTCTAGAAAATTCCTTTTTTTTATTCTGACAAATAGTTATTCATAAAATGGGACTTTTTTGTATTTTTGTTCTAATAGCAGTTTTCCTCAACAGGCCTATTTTTTAATATTTTTGTAAGTATTTCAGCAGTAGATTTTAGGGACCTGGAAAAATCAGGAAATTTTTGTGAGCCTGTTTAAATGTGTTTAAAAATTATAATATTGAATTAAAATACTTCTTAATTTTTGTGGAAGTAAATTCGTAGTACTTGATTTATACTGAGTTAAATAAAATTCATTTTCATTTTTTTATTTATTATGATTCCATAATAAATTAAAATTTTTTATATCAATTTGAATTTATTATAATAGTTTCATTCTTTTATTTTATTTTCTCTTATTTTTATTTATTTTTTGAAAGTGAATTCGTAGTACTGGATTTAAACTAAGTTAAATAAAATTTCTTCAGATCATTTTCACTAAACACAGTAAAATATATTTTATTGAGAATAACAAAATGTTAATTTGAATTTTCAGTACCTTGAAAATAATAAAACTTTCTAAAATTATTTATCAAATTAATTAATGGATGTCCCGCAGACGTATTATATATTTTTGCCTTGAACATTGAAAAAAATTATTATTATTGAACTAAATAAGGTTTATTTATTTTGTGTTTCAGGTACGTTTGACTCATACAGTGGATTATTTTCTATAAACAATGGAATTCGATGATCGTAATGGTATGTAAAAGATGATATTGGAAATTTTTCTTTCAATTTAGTCAGATTTATTTATACGTTTTGATATACCATGTAATATTTGAAATATTCATTGCACTTTAAGAATGAAAATGAAATACAAATTTGTTTCAAATATGATTAAAATTCATGGACATAGGGAACAAATTAAGGAAATGATTTATTATATTTTTCTAGTATTAATAATTTATTCTAATATTCGATAGTGAGTAACAAAGTTTCCAAAAAAATCCCAAATTTAAGACGTTCCGAATAAAAACAATCCCAAATAGGAAAATTTCGGAACAGTTTATAATATTATCGAATTTAAAAATTCCCAAATAATAAAATTTCCGACAGAGAATTACCGAATTATAAAATATCCAAACCAGAAAATTCCCGAATTCAAAGAATTGGCATTTTCTTGATAATATTATTTATTAATTAGAAAAACAATAATAAAATAATTTTATGAAAAAGGTTATAACGATTAAAGTTTCTAAAACTATTTTTTGAATTTAAAATTACAATAATTGGAGAGGAATATATTTCTAGATTAGGATTTTTTTTAATTATTGTTATTTTAAATTCAAACAATAATTTTGCAAACTTTAGGTATAAAAATATGTTTCTATAAAATTATTGTATTGTTATATTTGAACTAAGTAAATAATATTAATAAAGGTAAATTTTGATTGTTTAAGTTCGGGAATTTTATAATTAAGAAATTTTCTAGTTCAGATATTTTATAATTTGAAAATTTTGTGTCATGTATTTCATTATTTGGGAATTTACAAATTCAGTAACATTATAAGCTGCCGGGAATTTTATAATTCAGTAATTTTATCATTCGGGAATTTCCCGAATCGAAAATTTTATTAGTCGGCAATTACTTGTCCTTATTTACACAGTTACATAAAAAAGGGGGAAAATAGTTATTTAATTTTACATCTAAATAGTACAGTTTTTACAAGTTAGGATATAATTTACAAGCACTTTTTAATAGAATAATATAAATTTTTTTAAATCAAACTTTAGTTGGAATGGAGCTAAAATTTTAAAGTTTTGTGATATTAGGATCTTCAATTTTTATTTTTGAGGACCACGATAATTTTTTTGAATCAAATTTTCTTAATTCTTATTCGGCATCCCCATATTTCAGGAGCGAGTTTTGATTTTTGAAAAAGTTCAAAATTCAATTTTTATTCGTTATCCAAAGCTGACTTTTAAAACCCATGAAAATTTATCTTACTATTTTCAGGAGATTTTCTTGAAATTGGCTACAATTTAAAATTAAACTGTGTTGAGATTTATTCAGATACTCATAATCTCGGACAATTGATTCATTTTTTAAGGAATCTGTATTATCATTAGAGAAGACCATAAATTTTTAACGTCTTTTTCAGACTAGATGGAGCTATGAATTAAAACTTATTTTAATTAATTTCTTTCTTAAAAAAGATCTTCTATCGCTCCGCTAGGATTCGAACCACAGAACTTCTGATTACCGGCCAAGTACTCTCCTATTAAGCTACTAGAGAGATCAAGAGAAGAACATATTTTCAGAAATACACAAAGTTCTATGGTTCGTCTCCCAGCGGAGCGGAAGGAGAAGATCTTTCTTCAGAAAAAAATTAATCAAGATAATTTTTAATTCATAGCTTCATCTAGTCTGAAAAATTCGTTAAAAATATCTTTCATTCTCTAATGATAATACAGATTCCTTGAAAATTTTGATTTGTACCATCTAGCATAATAATGCGTGTATTTCTGGAAATAGTTTCTTCTCTCGATCTCTCTAGTAGCCTAATAAGGAAAGCTCCTGACCGGAAATCAGAAGGTCTGTGGTTCGACTCTCAGCGGAGCAAAAGAAGAAGTTCTTTTTTCAGAAAAAAAATTAAAATAGTCTTTATATTTTATTTTTACTAAAAATTTAATTTCCATCACAATACGCAGCCGGGCCTGCTCGAATTTCAGGTTGGTGGGACAGTGAAGTTTTCAGCTTCCACATGCTTCTTCTCGAACCTGGGTAGCTTTTTTAAATTAAAATTGCCAAGACATTTTTGGTCAGGATTTGACCAGACACCGTGTGAATCATGCGAGCTCTTTCCAGAATTAAAAAAATAATTTTGATCTCTTTCTAGGCTTCATCTCGAAAAATGGTTGTTCTTATAGCTTTTTCTGACATAAGAATTTATTCTTGAATTTCGAAAAAAGTTTGTACTTTTGTACTTGTTCTTCTAATATCCAATACATGGTTGAGACTTTATTCTGAATTCCAGTGAAATTCCAATTTCACCTTTTTTATAGTCGGGTAATATTTGTTTGATAAACTATTGTTCGTAAATAGGATATGACATAGCATATAAGTATGTATAGAGCGTATATTGGGAAGGAGTCGCGTGCCAAGTTCATTGTTCGAGTTAACTTCATTAACGGTATATTCATGCCGATATAATACTCCAGATAGGAATGTCTCTTCTCTAAATTACGTTTGCACCCACCTCCATTCTGAACTTGCCTCTTCAGGCTTTATCATCTTATTGTACAGTATATGGTCTCATCGTTTCTTATATTCTTCCTCGTGTTCTCTTTAGATAAAACTTCTCTGCTCTCATAAACAATGTTTAATCGTTTCAGAAAAATACCCTTTTCAGGGTTTCGTCCTTCGTATTTTTTCCTAGGAGCGGAAATATGGACAGGGAAAGTAGGAGAAATGAAGGGTTGAGAAGTAGGGGAAGTAAGGGGAAAATTAGGGTGGGGTACTAGTGAGAGTGTGTTGAAAAGAGGTTGGGAAGTGGGAGGTAATGAGCGGAGGAGAACTAGGGGAAGTGAGGAAAGGAAAGAGGCAGTAAGGTGGCATTAGGGTGGGAAAGTGAGGAACAATGAGAGATGAGGATGAAAATGATGGTGATGATGAGGATGAGGATGAGGATGAGGATGAGGATGAGGATGAGGATGAGGATGAGGATGA
>CAKNXH010001217.1:217487-238234 GCA_932178445.1 Andricus quercusramuli
GATGAGGATGAGGATGAGGATGAGGATGAGGATGAGGATGAGGATGAGGATTATGAAAATGAGAAGAAATGAGGAGGTGGGAAGTAGGGGAAGGAAGCGGAAAATTAGGGTAGGATTCACTGAACGAAGAATTCTCGAGTGAGTCGGGTTTACACCCCTATAGTTCGGGTGGTCTCTCTTTTTTTCTGATTCAAACGAAGGAATGGTGCGCTAGCACGACTGAGTCTTGCGAGCACCCCAACCATTCAGGTGCTCACTCGAAACAGTAGCGGCCGAACTGGTGGGGCGCCCGCCCGAATGATTGGGGAGCTTGCACGAATGATTCGGGAGATTCGATTCGTCAACCGCGTTGGATGTTGCGCGTTCGACGATTGCCCATTTTCGCCAATGGACGCAGCTCTTACCTTCGTTAATGATTATCCAAAGAAAAACCAGATAACTAGTTACACCTTATTCCATTGACATTGACTCACATCTCGCACATGAGCAGTAAGATCGACATAAACTAGAAACAGCGACAACCCGGAAGAGCCTGATGTTCATCAGCTGCGGCCATTAGCGAATATGCACAAACGTCGAACGCGCAACAACCAACGCGATTGACGACTTGAATCTCCCGAAACATACGTGCAAGCTCCCCAACCAAACAGGCGGGCGCCCCACCAGTTCGGCCGCTGCTGTATCGGGTGAGCACCCGAATGGTTGGGGTGCTTGCACGACTCAGTCGTGCGAGCGCACCAATCCTTTGTGTGAAACAGAAAAAAAGAGAAACCGCCCGAACTATTGGTGTGTGAACCCAAACCAGACGGGAATTCTTCGCTCAGTGTACTAGTGAGAGTGCGTTGGAAAGAGGTTTTGGAAGCGGAAGGACATTAGCGTGGGGAAGTAAGAACAGTGCAGCTAGGAAAAGTAGGGTAAGTGAGGGAAAATGAGGGTATGGGGGTGTATGGTAAGTGATGGGAAATCAGGTGTAGTGAAAGTAGAGGAAATTATGGTCGAAATTATGCTAAGATGGCGAAACGTGGGTAGGAAAAGAGGGGAAATAAGGGAAGGAACAAGTAGCAGAAGTAATTGAATGTTAGGGACGAGGCAATAAGTGCAAGTTGGAGAAATCATTTGAAGTGAATAAGGGTACTGAAAAAAGTGAAGGTAGGGCTGATAGGGTAGTGCTGGTGAGTAGGGGAGGGAGATCAAAGTCTATGGAATGGAAGTTGGGGAAGAAAACTGTTAGCTGGGGAATTAAAAAAAAGGGGGAAGCAGGAAAGGAAGATGTTATGGATGGGATGGGGAAAAAATGGTGAAGTGAAGACAGAGAAAGTGGGGATAGTGTCGCGGAGAGGGGAAAGTAGGAGGTGTAAGGTAGGAAAATTATGGACGGACGCGTCCATTTTGACTAATTTTATCTAAAAGTCTTGGACGTAGTGTCAGTTTTATAAGGAAATCTAAAAGTCAGGGTAGTGACACCAATGGCGGGCAACTCTTCAGTAGTGGGGACGCTGGACCGGAAATCGGGAATTCAGTTTTTGTTACAACTGCAGGGTGTCTAATAACCGAGAAAACTGAAAAATAGTCAGAAATTAAAATGAAAACTGAAAAGACCGTTCAGGGAAAACTGAAAATTGGTCGGGGAAATTATGGATTTTTACAATAAAGTTTTGCGGCCACCCTGAAATAATATTCTTATCAATAATTAATTTTGCTTGTATGTTTATCCAATTTTCTTTGCAGTTTCGTCCTCCTTAAGATCATATTTTTAGTGAAAAATAACTTGTGAAGCATTTTTTTCTGTTCAAGATCAATTTTTAAACACAAAACTTAATGGTTTCAGTAGAAGATCAATCATATGAATTATATTTGAAAATTCATTTATTTAGTTAGCAGCTTAACTATCTTGTCATACATTGATATTTTTTAATTAAAAATTCTAATTCATGGATGATGGTTGAACTTTTTTGTTCACAATTTATTCTTTAAATTGGTGGCTTCTCTCCTTGGTTGAAAATTCAACTATTCTGTTGAGAATTTGTTTTTTTTTTGTAGTTTAAAATAGAATTTTTTATCTGAAGATTAATGTTTTTGGGTTGAAAATTTAATTATTTTACATCAATTTCGCCCCTAGGCTCGCAATTTTCAAGATTTGGATTATGTTTCCCACCCTTGTGGACTGCAGAATTTTTCTTTGTGGAAAATTCTCATTTTTGGATGGTAAATTCATTATTTCAGTGGAAAATTGGTTTCTTTGGTGGAAAATTTGACAGCTTTGGTAAAAATTCATTATTTTGTTATTGTCGATTATTTTTTCAGCTCACATTTGATTGATCTTTGTTGAAAGTGAAACTGTTTTATTAAAATTGATCTTTGATTAAAAATTTAACTATTTTTTTGAAAAAGTTGTCTTTTATGCTTAAGTTAATTTTTGTAAATTATAATCTATCTCTCAAATTTTTGGTTGAAAAGTGTTCTGTTTTTGTTGAAAACTCGTATTTTTTGATGAAAAACGAATCTTATTGATTTGAAGTTTCCTCTTTTTTGGTTACAAATTCAAGGCTATGTTTGAAAATTAATTTTTTTTTGAAATACATGTTTTTGGTAAATTTAACTGCTTTACATCAAATTCTCATTGCGGCTTCGAATTTCAATAATTTTGGAGAACCTTTTTCACTTCCTTGACTGAAAAGTCTTTATTAATTGAAAATTCGTTTTTTTTTCATTAGAAAATTCATCATTTTAGTAGGAAAATTATTTACCACGTTGAGAATAGGACCATTTTGTTGAAAATTTTTTATTTTTTGAGTGGAAATTCCTTTTATTAATTCAAAACTTTATAATTCCAGTTGATATATTATCCCAGTTGATATATTATCTCTTCGGTTGAAATTTAAACCATTTTGTTGGAAATTGATAATCTGTAATTGAGAATCTAACTATTTATTCAAAAATTAATATGCTTGATTGAAAACTGGTATTTTTTTGGTGAAAAAATAACCTTTTTTTAATTATATTGAAAACTAGATTTTATCCAATGTTTGTGGCTCGCGTAAAAATCAGCCAAATGTGGGTTGATTTGGATTGCTAGGCACCCTTCAAGTAAGAAAATTGTAAAAGATTTTGAAAAATTTGAGAGGCCGGCTCGTAAGTGTCTTTTGCTTCATCATAGAGAAAAAATTGTGTTGGTAACATTTTTCAAAAATTTTAAATTCATTTAATTAAACCTATTACATACTATATTAATACATTTTATCAAAGAGTAGGGAAGTTATAGTAATTTATATATTTTGAAAATCGTTTTTTTTATAGTGAAACTTTTTTCATTAATATAATTCAAAGTTGCAATAACAGAAAATAGGTGTTGATTCGAGACGAATCGATTGACCTATAATATTAATACATTTAATTGAAGAGTAAGGAAGCTATGGTAATACATAATATTTGGAAATACGGTTTTTGATAGTAAAACTTTTTTCTTCAAAATAATTCAAAGTTGATGCAAGAATAGAGAAAATTCGTTGGTTCGAAACTAATCGATTGACCTGCAATATTATTACATTTTATTAAAGAGTGGAGAAGTTAAATTGATCTATATATATTTTCAAAATTGATTTTTACAGTAAAATTTTTCTTATTCTCATAATTTATAGTTGATGCGACAAGAAAAAAGTTGTGTTGATTCAAGACCATTCGATTGACCTATAACATTGATACATTCTATTGAAGAGTGAGGAAGCTATATGGTGATGCATGATATTTGAAAACACGGTTTGTTATAGTAAAACCTTTTTCACTAACATGATTCAAAATTTATGCAAGAACGGAAAGGATTCCTTGATTTGATGCAAATCGATTGACCTAAAGTATTAATACACTTTATTGAAGAGCAAAGAAGTTATGATCATTCATAATTTTTTAATCATCTGTTTCAAACAGAAAAACTTTTTTCATCAACATAAATCAAAGTTGACGCATGAATAGAAAATACTTTCTGATCATAAATTTTCAAATCGAATAATTCTGACAATTTTTGTGAAGAAACCATAAAGCTGGGAAAGGGATAGGGAGCAAAAGAACTTCTCACTTCCCTTTTCCAGCTCGAAAAATCATAATTTCGAATATAAAATTTAATTTCCCTGATTTGTCTTCGTATTTGGCACATTTCTTGTATGATTTTATAATTTCGTTTCTTTTGTTATAAATTTCTATTTCCAAATTGATCTTAATGAAGACTTTGGTTCGTCTATTATTAAAAAAATAACTAATGCTTCCTCTGTAAGGAAGCAAATACATTTGCTAACGGGAAGCAAACTGCTCCTGAATTGCGCACCATATAATTATAAATCAAACAAAAATGGAGATACTCGAGATCGAATTCACAGCACACAGAAACTTGGGGTATCAAATTGTTGCAGTTATTTTGATCTAGAATTTCAACTCAATAGGATTCGCTTTAGAGGATCAATGAAAATTAAGGAGAACAACTTCAACGCGTATCAGCATCAGTATACAAAACAGACAGTTTACGATTTTCAAAAAACATTCTTTTCTGCCAAATTCAAGTTATGCAAATCGATAGTCAATCCTTGATCGAGATTCGCTGACATCTGTAAGCAAACATCCACAACCTCAGTAATCATAAATTTGACCAAACGGAACTAAGTAAATGATTTTTTTTCAAAATTTGATTAACAATTGAATTTTAAACGATTATCCACAATTGATCGTCATTCAGGTAAGAGGTTCAAATAATTGTATAATGTGTTGAGTAGCTGAAATTTTAAGTCAGATAATCGATCTCGAAATTTGAATCAAGTTGATCATGAATATAGGTATTAAAACGTTGCATCCTTTTGATCAATTTGCCGCATCAACTTGATACCTGGTAGTTTTGTGTGAGCTAGTTTATTTTATTTTGCTGAAAAAAGATTTCAGTTCATTTGAGATTCAGTTCATTAGCCATCTCTGTCGATGATTTAGGTAACGTCCTCGGTGCACCACGTCCCGGTATCGTATAGTACAAGTACGCTAGCGTTCCTAGTAACAGTCCTGGCACGCTCAGCATTTCAGCAGAACATCTGGCTACGATGAAATCAGAATTCCGTTCGAAATACCTTCACAGAATCTGAATGTAGCAACATGAATCTCGAGTCGTATTTCGAAAAAACCTAATCATGTTTCGCTAAATTTATTGAACCTTGAAAGAGTCAAAAGGATGAGAACGTAGCCAAGAAGGATTTTCAGATTTACAGATTTCCCGCTCTTTCCCTTATTCCACTTCTTTCTCTTTTTTTGAGAGAATTCCTGTTTTCAACCTGTTTTCATTGAAGTTTCCCCTTTTTTTTTCGCTTAGATATGAACTTAATTAATGTAACGAAATATGTGTGAAGTACTATAGGTGTATTTATTCGTTCTCATTTTGTGAGCACTTTGCTTCCTCATAGGTATAAAATAAATTTGCTTTCTCATTCAGGGAGTCTTTTCTCTAACAGAATAAAAAAATGGACTTGCAGAGTATTTTTCAAGCCTATGTTTCTACCTTCTCGAAAATTTTATTTTCAGAAAGACAGAGAAACGGTTAAAGGTCATTCAATGTGTTCTGTTATAAAAAAAAAACTTCTTAACGCGTCTCGAAGACGCGAACAGTTGCATCAAATACAGCAATGTTATGCTCTTTATAGAAAAACATGTACTTTTATAAACCAGGTGAATAGTTTCGTAAGATGGATGAAACCGGTATCGATAGGTTATGAAAGGTCATGAAAGGTTACTCAGTAGGTCAATCGATGCATCTCGGAAACGCGAACAAATACATCATGTTGTATTTCTAATATAAAAAAAGTTTGTCTCATACACACATGGTGAAACATTTTTTTCCAAAATCAAAAAAAGCACACTTTATTGGGTGATTCGGGGCAAGATCCAATCAATCCTGAACATCATTTGTAGCTACAATGATTTTAGGTGTTATGACTACCCGTCATATCAAAAAGTGAATAATAACAAATTTGTATATCTGTTTCAGGAGAACGATTTTGGTTGATTTAGCTTTTATCGTATCTTGCATAGTATGCCAGCAAGATGGAATTTTTGATTATTTCTTTGTGCGATCAAAAATTGAATTTTTGATTTTCCAAAAAATTCAAAAAGTTATTATAAGAATATTGTAGGGTGTTCAAGAAGCAACGTTTTTCTTCTCTTGGCTTTTCTTCATATCGTGCGTTTTTCGGCTTGACATGTTCAATTTCAGTTGTTTTTTGGAATTTGGAAAATGTTATAACTCCGGTATTTTTATTATCAGGAAAAGTCATGAGAATATTTTTTTCATATTTTTGCGTACTACTAATAACCGTATATAAAATTCTCAAATCTTCGAAAAAAGTACACAGTCTCAAAAATTTTCACAATGTGCTCATTTTCGAATTTTCATCCAAAATAGCTGGCCAACGAACTTGTTCTTTCTTTTTAGGCTATACAAAAGTGTGCGAAAGCAGAATCCTCTCAAAACTAGATTTGAGGAAAACTGACAATGTCAAATTTTACATAAATTTAATACCTTCTCATTACAACGAGAATGTAAAATATAAAAATTGTTTAAATTGCTTCTCCAAGTTCCTGAGGTGAAATTATATCGAAATATGTCAAAAAAGAAGATTTTGAATTCAAGGTAATTAAAAACCTTCTAATATGGGGAAGCAAAAATATTACTATTTTTGTTTTGAAGTTAATTCTTTATTTCTGTTTGTTTTTGAAGTCTCATATGATTGAAGAATTAACAATTTTCTTCAAAATTCCTTTTTTTTCTTATAGATGCCATTTTTTTTAACTAAAAATTTAACTATTTGATGTTTGGCTTGAAATTGATCTTTTTGAGTTGCAAACGAAACTAATAAATTTCTCGCAGTAAATTCATCTTTTCTGGGTGAAAATCCAACTACCTACTTTGTTCAAAGTTGAAATACTTGTTTGAAAATCCATTTTATTGGTTAAAGAATAAACTATTTCGTTGGGAAAAAATTTTTAATTGAAAATTTATCATTCTTAGTTAAAATTAACCTAATTCGGTGAAAATAAACTCTTTCATTGAATCTTCATATCTTCGGGTCTGGGAATTATATCACATTGATCAAAAATAATCTTTTTGGCTTGAAAATGTTGTTAAAACTGCATCTTTTTGAGTGAAAATTTTTTCATTATTTTGGTCGAAAATTCAACTCTTTGGCTTAGGATTGAATTTTTAGATAAAAAATCATATTTTCGGTTTGATAATTAGACCATTCTTAGATAAATCACCTTTTTGGCTCGCAAATTTAGCAATTTGTTTAAAATTTATTTTCCCTCTCGCCTGAAAATTCAACTCCTGCTGAAAATTGGTCTTTCTATTTAGAAAATTTACATTTTCTTGTAGAAATTTTTCCTTCTCCTATAATACATTTTTAATATAAATACCAGATTTCTATCAAAAGTAACAATAAAACTTTCTGATTAAAGTTTAAGCTATTTTGTTGAAAGTTTATCTTTTTTGTTTTAGTTCAACTGTTTTTATTTGAAAGTAAAATATTTTTTGCTTGAATTATCAATTTTATCAATTTTATTGAATTATTAATTATCAATTATCACTTTTCGTTGAGAATTCATATTTGGCTGCGGAATTTTCAGATAATTTGTTGAAAGTTATTTTTTGTGTTTTCGGAAATTCATCGTTCATCGTTAGATTGATCTTTTCGGATGAAAATTTTTCTTTTTTGTTGAAAATTCTTTTTTTTTCGTGTTGGAAGTTCGACTGTTTTGTAGAAAATTCATCTCTTTGGCTTAGAATTTCAACAATTCAGTTCTAAATTTATTTCTCTCTTGAATCAGAAATCATCTGTATTTATGGTCAAAATTTCGTGTGGTTGAAATAAGACTATTACCTTTTCTGTTGAGAAATTATCCTTTTTGTCGAAAATTCAACTATTTTCTGGAAAATTTTTGTTTACAAAAATCAAATTTTAGGCTGAAATTTTGAAAGTTTCATTTCTGCTTGTTAATTTATCTTTTTCATCTGAAAATCCAGTTGTTTAGTTGAAAATGCAACTATTTTTTTGAAAATTCGTAATTATTGATTGAAAATTCAGCCTGTTTTTTTTAAGCTTAAAAAAATTGTTCAAGAGTCTGTTTCATTGATAATGAACTTTTTTGTTGTAAATTTAAATATTTTGTTGAAAATTCATGTATTTGGTCCAAAATTCAACTATCTTGTTGAAAGTTCAACAGATTAACAGATTTTCTCAAAGATTCACTATAATGTTCGTAATTTTTTAAAAAATTATTTTGTATATTCAAAATTCAAACTATTTCAATTCAAGATACATAATTTTAGTTGCAAATGCATTTTTTTGGTTCAAATCATTTTGTTCAAATGGAACTTCTTGAATTCAAAATTTACCTATTTATTTAAAAATGTATGTGCTTCTTTAAATATTCGCCGTTTTTGTTAGAAAATCAATACTCTTGGATGCAAATTTGTCATTTTATTTTTCAAATTTATCACTTCTGGTAGAAATTTCATCTTTTCAGATTTGAATATCAATTTTTTTTGTTTAGTTGAGAAATTATCTTTTGTTTAAAATTTCACTTTTCTGGTTAAAAATTTAACTGCCTTCTGAAAAAATTCGTGTTTTCGGCTTCAAAATTTAACGATTTGATCTCTTGAATATTTTTTGTTTGGAACTGATATTTTGTGTTTAAAAATCTAATATTTTGTCGGAAACTAAAAATTTTATTTGAAAATGCGACCATTCAGTTTGAAGTTAATTCTTTTTAGTTGAAAATTGTAGTATTTTATTAAAAGTTAAATCATTCTGCTAGAAATTTAACTATTTTTTAAAAATTGCATCTTTTTGGGCCGCAAATTCAACTCTTCTGTTGAGAATCCGGCCTTCGGTACTAAAGTTCATCTTTCATGGTAGAAAAGTGAATGCTTTTTGGTCGGAATAAGTTAACGAAGTTGAAATTTTATTTTTCAATTGTTTTTGTTTCGCTTATAAAAGTTCCACTTTTAAATATATAACAAGATCAAAACGCTGCTTTTTAAATAATAATAGTCAGGGAAAATGAAAAATTGGTCATGCAAAAATCAGGGAATTTTGAAAATGAAATTTTGCGATTACCCTGAAGTGAAATTCTACATTTTTATTAATTTTCTCAAAGATTCACTCTAATGTTAATAATATTGCTAAAATCTTGAAATAAAATTTCCGTATGCTTGGAAAATTTATAGTCGAGCTCGAAGAAACGTCACGGAATGAAAGGATTGAATACCGTTAATCGAAAGCCGACTATAAATTTCGCAATCTCAGTAAATGCTTTCGTCGAAGCTCAACCGTCGAAACACTTAAAGCGCTTCCAACCTAACCAACCATTTTACTCAGTTCTCGCCCTCTAATTAGTAATGGTAATGCAATAATGGTAATGTTCACTTAGATTCTGCGGCACTTCACGAACCCAAGTCGATATTAAATAAATTTAAATACTGTAAAATCCATGTCGTTCGAGTGGAAACGACTCGAAGAAATCCTGCTGATTTTTTTTTCAAATCGTGAAAAATAATTCCTGTCCTGTTTAATCAATTTTACTTCATGCGCTTTTAAATGCAAATTTGATCATAATTTCAACCCTTCAATGAGATTTCTGGTAACAGGAAGTATTAATTAATGCAAATTTGGATGTTGAAACGATTACTTCGAGAAAATAATTTTTGAAGAAGAAGAAAAAATCTGCCTCAGCCCGGATTTGAACCGTGATCGCCCCTATACACGAGTGGAGCGTTAACCAATTATGACACCGAAGCCTCAGCAGATCCGTATCTAGGGACCGTACTTAAATTACGTAACAGCTCAAGAGGGAGGTGGGGGGTGGAGAGATTTTGTTACGATTTGTTACGGAAGGGGGGGATCGCTTTTTCATTACGTAATTTTTGAAAATTCGCGAATGATAGAAATAACTTACAGGAATTATGTAGAAGTTATCTTGGATGAAAATTCAACTATTTATGTGAAAACTAGTTTACTTAATTTGAAAATTCATCTTTTCCAGTAGAAATTTCATCTATCTTGGACAAAAATGCAACTATTTGGTAGAAGATTCAATAATTTTATTAAAAAGTCATTCTTGTTGCTTGAAAAGTCATCCCTTTTGGTTAAAAAATTCAACTTTTTTGTTGAAAATTCGTCTTCTTGTGTTGAAAAATCCATTATCTTCGTAGAAAATTGACTTTTTGTTTAAAACCCATATTTTGATGTTTAATAGAGGAACTACATTTTTTAAAATTAAAATTTCAATTTTTTTCAATTTGATATAAAAATCTATCTGTTTTAGCAGAAATTTCAATCTTCTTGGATAAAAATGCAACTATTTGGTAGAAGTTTCAATCTTTTTGTTAAAAAATCATTCTTTTTGGTTAAAAATTCAACTGTTTTGTTAAAAATTCAAGTGTCTTCGAAGAAAATTTACTCCTTACATAAAACTCATATTTAAATGTTGAAAACTCAAATTATAACGTTTTTTGGATGAAAATTCAATCTTTTTCAAATTTTTCTTTTCGATTAAAAAATTCAGCTGTCTAAGTAGAAATTTTATCTTTTTCAGATTAAAATCCAACGGTTTGTTTGAAAATTAATGCTTTTCGCTTGAGGGAACTATTTCATTTTAAAATTTTGGTTAAATCTCTTTGTTTAGAAATCACTTTTTTGTTGTGAACTCATTACTTTCAATTGAAAATTCATCTCTTGGTTGAAAGTTTGAATATTTTGTTAAAAATGGATCTTTTTTGACGAGGAATTCAACTGCGTGGACACAAGCTGAAATGCTTTTCTAAAATCTTTTTTTCAAAGAAGGTTTATCTCCTTGGTTGAGAATTGTCCTACTTTTGTTGAAAACTAATTTTTTGCTGAAAATTCATATTTTTTTATTAAATATTTAATTTTTACATAGAAAACTCGTCTGTAGCTTGAAGATTCAAAAGTTTAGGTAAAATTTCTTCTAATTGGCTGAGAAATCTTTATTTGTTAAAAATTCGTCTTTGCGATTGTAAAATTCACTGAAATTCTGTTGAAAATTCCAGTATTTTGTTGAAAATTTTATTATTATGTTGCAAATTTAATTATTTTGTTGAAAATTTGAGTATTTCGTTACGTCATTTAAGTACGGCCCTCTGTGAAGAGGGTATAGTGGTGTTCTTGGTTCAAATCCGGAAAATTGGTCAGGGAAGAATCAAGAAATTTTATAAATGAAGTTTTGCAGCCACACTGTTGTAATGTTGTTGGCTATAATTTATTTGCCTTGTATTTCCATTTCTCTATTTTTTTTTCTTATGAAGATTATATTTTTGGTTACAAAATTTATTATTTGATTGAAAAGTAATTCTTTTTTGTTGAAAATTTCAATGCTATATTGAAAATTCGTCTTCTCATGTGAAAATTCAATTAATTTGGTATAAAATTGACTGAAATATTTTTTTATTGAAAAGCTAACAAGTTTTTCGGAAAATTCTTCATTTTGGTTTGAAAATTCAGCTGTTTCAATGGTTCCATCTTTTTTCCTCAAAAAATGCGACTGCTTCTTTGGATTAATTATTGTAGTTGAAAATTCCTCTTTCTCATTGCAAATTTTTTTTATATTAAAATTAATTTTTTTAACTCCTAGTTTAACCATTTTAGTAAATATCCATCATTTCATTTGAAAATTCATCTCTTCGATTGGAAGTTTAACAATTTTGTTCAAAATTGATGTTTGAATTGAAAATTCAAATTCTGGGGTTGAAGTTGAACTTCTCTGCTTAAAAAAAATTTGTTCAGTATAGGTTTCTCCCTTGGCTTGACAATTTAACTATTTAGTCTGAAATGCGTTTTTTTTGGTAAATATAATTTTTTATCATCTAAAAATATAACTTTCATATTATTGGTTGAAAATTGATATTTTTCCCTTGAAAATTAGTCTTTCGTTGTAAAAAACTAATTTTCTTGGTTTGAAGTTTTGTTTTTTTATTAAAATGCAATTTTTTGTTGAAAATGACATTTTTTTATATTCATTAATTTGGTTGAAAATTGAACTATGTTACACCAAATTCGTATTTTGGCCCAAAATTTCTAAAATTTGAATGATTCACCCTTTCATTCTTGACTGATAACTCTTCATTTGTTGGGATTCTTATTTTTGGATGAAAAATTCTTGATTTTGATGGAGAATTCATCTCTTCAGTGAAAAATTTTACAATTTTCCTGAAAATTCGTTGCTTTTTTTTTGTTTTGTTTTAAATTATAATTTTTTTACTCAAAATTTTTCTATTTCTGTTAAATGTGGAACTGTTCTATGAAAAATTGATATTTCATTCAAAATTGTACTATTTAATTGAAAATTCATGTTTTATTTTTAAAATTAATTTTTTCAACTGAACATGTAACTTTGAAATTTGTAGTTTAAATTTGATCTGTCTTTGTTAAAAAAAAACTAACAATTTTTTTATGAAACTGACTAGTTTTGGTTTAAAATACAACTGATGGGTTGAAAATTACCTTTTTTGTTGAAAAATTATATTTTCGATTTATAAATACAACTATTTCAAATGATATTTGTCCTTTAGCTTGCAATTTCCACAATCTGGATGAATTGTCTTTTCTCTCTTAACTGAAAAATCTTTATTTCTTGAAAATTCTTATTCTTGGTTGCATTATTCATAATTTTGGCAAAATTTGATTTTTTTAGAGAATATAACTATTTTGGTGAAAATTATTTTTTCATCCTAGAATTTAACTGCTTTAGTTGAAGTTTTATTATTTTAGTTGAAGATTCATCTCTTTAGTTGAAAGTTGTATTATTTTGATGAAAATTCAGCCCTTGAGCTTAAAATTCATCTCTTTAGTTTAAAGTTTGACTATTTTGTTGAAAATTCTTTTTTTTTCAAATAATTTTTAAAATGTCTAATTTAACTATTTCATTTGAAGATATATCATTTTAGTTAAAAATTCATCTCTTTAGTTGAAACTAAAACTATTTTGATGGAAATGTATGTATATTCTTCATATTATATTACACTGAAATTGATTAATTAATCAAAACTTGAATTTTATTAAAATCTCATATACTGTTCTTGTTAGTCACTGTAATAAAATTATGAGGATATAAAATATTTGATGTACTAAACATGTTTTCCATCGTAAAACAAAAGCTTTACGTCTGTTCAACAAGCATTAGAATATAAACCAGTAGAACAGGAACCGCTTTCATCTTCCTAATTTTTTGAAAAAAAATTCAAGATTTTTTGAAATAATAAAATCACTTTTTTGTCGAAAACTGATATTCAGTTTGAAATTGGACTATTCCGGTTTTAAATTTACCCGTCTTCTGAAAAATTGGTCTACTTAGCTTCAAAATTTAACGATTTGGTTGAAAAATTGAATCCTTTGCTCAAAAATTTGACCATATGAATTATAGATAATACTTCTTAGTTAATAATTCAGCTATTTTGTTGAAAGTTCAATTATTTTGCTTTATAAAAGCTTCACTGTTGAAAATGCAACAAGAGTAAAATTATGCTCTCTGAATATTATTGAAAATTGAAAATGAAAAATCGGTCAGGAAAAAATAAGAGAATTTTGAAAATGAAGTTTTGCGGCCACCCTGCATTGAAAAAAAACAGGCAATAAAACAGTTTGGAAATCAATGAGTGTCTACCACTGATTTATATTTCGAATGGATTATTTTCTCCTATTCTTCAGGCTTCATGATTTATTACAACCTCTCCCTGTGAGTCCAATTTTCTCGATTCTCGGATTCTGCAAAACACGCTGTAATGTCCTTTGGCAGATATTTCTTTACGAAGAAAAAAATGTGAAAAAAGATAAAAAGAGGATTCGAGCAATTCGAACACTCAGAGGTCGCAGATGAGGATAGAGGATGGAAGCAACACCGATCCAATTTGATGACTGGATACACATCGCTGAACACGAGCTGCGCTAAAGTAATTATTAACACCAATTGCATTGTAATTAAACATTGCTTCGCCCTCTCTCTTTCTCTCTCTCTCTCTCTCCCTTCCTCTCTCTCTCTCTCTCCCTCTCTCTCTACGCACTCAGTTTCATCTATTCACTCTCTTCTTTCCATTTACGTTTCTAGTTTCTATCATGTCCAATCGAATCGTTGGTTGCTCTCCCATTCCTCGTCTTGATGCACAAGTTTTACATTACACCACTAGTTACGAGTTCCAGCAAAAATATTATTTTCATACCACCCTTTTTTTTATTTTCCGACAGAGGATACATTTTGTTTCGAGTCGCTTTTGATGCAGCGAGGACGCATTGGAAAAAAAAAGTTATCAACTTGTACGGAAAACGCGTTTCGTCGAATTTTTTCCCATTTCCGTTTTTCATTTCCGTTCAATATTCGCGACCCATCGTGATCGGATACTCTCATGTAGTCGGAGCCAAATTCATATGACCTAATTCAGTTTATATAGGAAAATTTTTCCACCAGAAATAATGCTGAGATGTTTTTTTTTGCAGTCTGTGGACAACAGTTTTGTTATTCGAACCTTTGCTTCTTAATGGAAGCACTGGGAACCATATCAAATTTCTTTATCTTTGAAGTGGTCAGTATATAATATTTCCCCTACTCCCCTATTTACCCCTCTTTTCAAAGAATTCCTCTCTTTTCATTGAAAGTTAATTTTATTGATTAATTCAGAAGTGGAAAAAGTATGTATTGGTAAGACAAACACTGAATTTCCTAAAACTGTAAGTTATATGTTAAACAACTTTCAGATCAAAATTTTCTTTATCACTTCTCCCTTCCACTGATATTATAACATTCTTGGTTGAGAATATGTACAGTGGAAAATGTATGTCCTAGTGGGACAAACACTGGATTTCCTAAAGCTTTAAGTTATATGTTAAAGAACTTTCAAATCAAAATTTTCTTTATTATTGTTTCTTCCAACTAAAAGTGTCACATTCTTGGTTCAGAGTAGATCTATTTTTGTTGAAAACTCTACTATTTTGTTGAATTTCGGAATAATTCACTGAGAATTTATTTTTTAATACTAATTTTCTCAACGAAGAATTCAACCAATTCATTTCTGGCTGAAAACTGGTTGTTTTTAGTTGAAGATTTAAATATTATATTTTTCATTTAAAATTCATAGTTTCTTTTAGAAATGCATATTTTTTTGTAGAAAATTCAGATACTTGTTCAAAAGATGAACTACTTTGTTAAAACTTCATTTTATTGGTTGAATATTAAACTCTTTTGTTGAAAAGCCTTTTCTTTTTCTGTTTGAAAATTTATGCATTTTGTTGTAAATTCTTTTTTTATAGATAAATGATTACCGTGATAGAAAGTTGACTAATTTTCTGAAAGTTGAGCTACTTTCATGAAAATTCATTTCAGTAATTGAGGATTCTTCTCTTTGGTTGAAAATTTATAGTTTTCAGTTGAAAATACAGATATTGAGCTTTTGATTAAAAATGCATTTTCTTGGTTCAAAATTCCACTACTTGGGTTAAATTTGAACTGCTTTGTTAAAAATTCAATTTTATGAGATGAAGATTTAACAATTTTGTTGGAAATTCGTTATTCAAGGATTAAAAATGTATGCATTTTGTTGAGAATTTTTTTTGCAGGAAATTATTATTCGTGATTTAAAATTCAACTATTTTCTTAGAAGTTTAACTACTCTCTTATGAGTTCATTTTATTAGTTGAAGATTCACCTCATTCAATTAAGATTGATTGTGTTTAGTTTGAAATTCAGATATTCAGTTGACAATGAACTTTTTTGTTGAAAGTCAAAATTTTTGGGTTGAAAATTCAACTTTTCGGTAGAAAACTCTTTTCTTTGGCTTCATAATTCAACTTTTTTTAGAAATTCCTCTTTTTTGCTTGAAGATTGTTTTTTTCGTAAAAAGGTAAAACTCTTTTGTCCAGAATCAAGTTTTTGGCCAAGTACAACTTTTTTTGAAAAGAATTCGCTTCTTTGGTTCGGAATTTAAGGATTCAATTAGAATTTTTTTTTGGTGAAAAATCTTTCCTGGATGAAAATGTAATTCTTTCGCTGAAAAGTCATATTTTTGTATATAAACTTAGCTATTCTGCTACAAATTTTTCTTGAGTTGGAAGTGCAACTGCTTCATTCAAAATTAATCTGTCTGAGCAAGAGTTAAACTATTTTGTTGAAAAATCGTGCCTTTTTCAATTCAACTTTTTTCGTTCGAAATTAAAATTGTTGTTTGTCTGTTGAAATATCAAGTATTATGTTTTCCTTTCAGAAATAATACTTTCTTATTGAAAATTAATTTTTTTCCTGTTATCAGTTTAACAACTCCGTTGAAAATTTAATTATTAGTGGTTAAAGTATGTTTAGGTACCACATATTATTACCGGGACACTCTTTTTCACTGATTGATTTGATCCGAAACATAATGCAATTCTTAACATTTCAAACTTTTTATTTGAAATATCTTCGTCTTGGTGTCGACGAACAAAATTATTAAATTGAATCCAAACATCAGAAAGTCGTGGAAAAAAAGCGAGAAGTTGTCGTAAAAATAATGTCTTACCACGATGTGCCTGTTCTACTTGCTACCATGATCCGTACTCTCAGCTCAAGTAGTCAACGTATGCCATAGTCAGGCAATATTTAAATTGGACACGAGTGTGAATTACTTCTTGAATATTTATCTTTTAGTTTCCTTTCAAATTAAACATACTTTATTAAATTGAATTCCATTGATTAATGAGAACTTGGAAACGGTATGTTGTAGTAAAACACACACTACGTATTTTCTAAAAATGTAAGTTATATGTATATTAAACAACTTTCAGGTCAAAATATGGCCATAATCTTCTTTCCCCGACTTGATGCTTCATATTGAAAAAAGTCCTCATAAGGCAAAAAGAAATTATTGCTGAAAAATAAGATTACCTACCAGAACATTCTTTTTCTACTGTCAGCTATAATTTGATTTTTCTTATAGCATCTATTATCTAAAACAATATAAAAGAAAAGCAATGATTTTATTTTTGACAATCAGTGAAAATTATTATCTCCACTTCAGAATTGAAATTGTATATTGATTGTATATCCCTCGATTTAGTTGTTGTTAGTTTTTAAAGATTGAATGAATTTATTTCTAAAATTTTTGTTATTAAAATTCAAGAATTAGATTTCATCAAAAATTAATATTTGAAACGCAGTCGTTCATTTTTAATGAAAAAAAGCAAATGTTTTTTCTGATAATGCTACATTGATAAATTGGGTACGAAATGTCGATATCAGCTTTCATAAAATATGTGCATTGTATATGAAATTTATGATGCAAAAGTTGTGGAATTCCGAGTGAAATTTGAATTCAACCTTGCTGCACTCGGATATGTTACGCTGTGGTGACTCGAATTATAAACTGCATTAAAATTCGTTCATGTATACCAAACTTTTGTGCAAATTGTTTGATTTCCTGTCGAAAAAGATATAAATTATATAAGCTTATTATTTGTACCCACTGATATCAATATCTGTCTCGTAATCAGTAGTAGTAGACGAATTAGGTCAGACATACAATTTAATTCCGCGAGAAGAGAGGAAGTATATTTTTCTCCTTCGTAAACACATCCTTGAGCAGAAAATTTTAACTTGCTCTGCAAAATTGACTTTTTATTCTCTAGTGTAAAAGTTCCATTAAATTATTCAATTCTACTCTCCTAAGATAAATCTTCTCCGGAAAAGTTGTTGATTCACGTTTTCGTGTTACTCTGCTTTTTATTTCGTCAAAGCGAACTTTTAATGGTCGTTAAGTCAGTGGTTGGAAATAATAATGAGGAAATCTGTGATTCGAGAATTTATACTTTATCTGCAAGCTTTGAGTTTTTATATAGTTGTTGTTTTGCACGGTCATAATATTTCCTTTGTGTACCCTTTTCTCATATCTTTATGCATTTTCTTCATTGTAGAAGTGTGTCATTAAAGCAAATGCTGAACTTAATTTTTGAGATAAGATTTTTATATGTTTCGTTAAGTCTTGAATGAGCGTATAATCTTAGGGAAGGGCTTTTTTACAACTTTGTAATCTGTGAAAATGCAAATTATTATTAATCATAACTAAGTGGTTATTCCAGCACGAAGTAAGAATTGTGTACATAAAAAAATTGATCTAGAGGGCTTTCATAAACTACGTTGCCAATTGTCAGCCATAAATTTCTAAGTTTTAAAGTCAAAATGTATTGCATTTTGTTGAATTTTCAACCATAAACGATTTTTTACCAAAAATATAAATTTTAAACTAAAAAACAAAACAAATTTTGTTCCAGAAAAATCAATTTTCAACCAACTAATAGATTGAAAACTAAATAGTTAAACATTCCACCAAAGCAGATCAATATGAACCTAATTTTTAAACAAAAAAGTCTATTTTCTGCCAAGAAAGATGACTTTTTACCATAAAATATGAATTTAGCAAAACAGTTGAATTTTTAACAGAATAGAATTCTCAGGCTAGAAATATGCAATTTTCACCATGGAAGACAATTTTTCTATTACGAAATATGATTTTTTTTACCAAAAGACAAATTTTCAATTAAATAGTTGAATTCTCAAACAACTAGATAAATTTTTAACAAAAGAGTTTAGTTCTTAAGACAAATATTTGAATGTTTTATAAAACAGTTAATTTTTAAACGGTAAATGATGAATTTTTAACGATAAAACTAATTTTTAACCAAGAAAGATGACTTTTCAATCCAATAGTTGAATTTTAAACTGAGAAAGATTTTTAATTTTTTTAAAAAGAATTTTAACCAAAAATAAAATTGTTAAATTTTCAGTTAAAAATTAACTTTCAACAAAAAAACGAATTTTTAAACAAAGCAAATAAATTTTTAGCAAAATAGTTGCAACTTTGAACAAAAAATGAATTTTTAACAAACAAGATTAATTTTCTACCCAAAAAGACGATTTTTTCAACAGAATTCACGCATTCTTCACTAAATACTTGAGTTTTCAACCATAAAGATTAATTCTCCACCAAAAATATTAACTTTTTACCAAAAAAGACAAATTTTAAACATAATTTTTCAATAGTGAAGCCAAAAACGGGAACTGTTATCGACAGAATAGATAAATTTTCAAGCCAAAAATATGGTTTTTTAACAAAAAAGTTAATTTTTTACCAAAAAGCTAAATTAAAAAAAAAATCTTTTAATTTTTGACTGAAGTTTTCAATTTCCTACTAAAACAGATAACTTTTCAACAAAAAATATGACTTGTACAAAATTAATTCTTCACAAAGAAGTTATATTTTTAAATAAATTGTTGAATTTTTAACCAAATATTTAATTTTATGCTAAAATAGTTGGATATTTGAAATAGTTGTAACCAAAAATATGAATTTCTAACATAAAATTAAGTTTTAAAATAATACCTTAATTCTTAAGCCCAAAATATTAATTTCCTAAAAAAACAGTTAAATTTTTAACCCGCAAATATGAATTTTTAACAAAGAATTTAATTTTCAACTAAAAAGGTAATTTTCAAGCTAGAAATATGAATTTCCTGATGAAGACTTGAATTTTTCACCCGAAAATATAAATTTTCAGGAAAAAAGTTAATTTTTGGTCCAAAAAGAGGAATTTTTGAAATAATACAAGAATCTTCCTCTAATTAGTTGAATTTTTAACTCATAGAGGACATTTTCGCCAAACAACTAAATTTGCAACCAAGAAAGATTAATTTTTAAACGAATAGTTGAATTTCCAACCATAACGGGGAATTTTGCACAATGAAGATTAGTTTCAATAAAGTTGCTCAATTTTTAAACCAAACAGATTAATATCCTACAAAATAGTTAAATTTTCAGTCCAAAAATGCAAATTTTTATCAAAAAACATTATTTTTTCAATCAAATAGTTGAATTTTCACTTAAATTCTAAATTTTTATTGAAAAATTAATTCGCAACGAAATATGTGATAGCTAATATTTCAAACAAAAAATATTTTACTCAAAAAAAAAAAACAGTTGAATTCGAACAAAAATGACGAATATTCAACAAAATAGTTGAATCCTCAACTAAGAAAGAATAATTTTGAATCAAGAAGTTTAGTTTTTCTCTGAAAAACAAAATTTTCATCCTAAAATGGAATAGTTAAATTTTTAGATAAAGAAGTTAGTTCTAAACGATGAATTAATTAGTTTTCAGCAAAATAGTTGAATTTTCGAACCAAAGAGATAAATATTGAGAAAAAAGAATTTTCAACAAAGTGGCTCAACTTTCAGCAAAAAAGTTGAATTTTCAACCAAAAAATATGACTTTTCAACTAAACAGTTTGATTTTCTAGAAAATAATTAAATTTTCAACCTAATAGTAAAATATTCAACCAAGTGAGATAAATTCCAAACCAAAAATATTTTAAACAAAAGCAGTTGGATTTGCTTATTGGGAAATTCCTTGAAAAGAAGGCATTAAGACAAATTTTTTAAAAAAGGAAAAAAAGAGGTGAATGGGGAAAAAAGTGTAAAGTCTGAAATCTGAAAGTGATTTTCAAACTTATTAGCTTATTATTTACCCATACCCTGCTCTTAGTTTTTAGGGCAACCCAATAACCTGCCCCAAAATGGTAACGTAGTTCATAGAAGACCGTTAATCATAATTCAAAAATTAGAGTCAGTCTATAAAGAAAAGATTGATACAGAAACGATTCATTGCGATCGTACTTCTTTTTCTAATTTATGATGC
>CAKNXH010001217.1:238334-263130 GCA_932178445.1 Andricus quercusramuli
TTCCAACAAAGTAGTTCAACTTTCAGAAAATTAGTTGAATTTTCAACGAAAAAATATGAATTTTCAACTAAAAAGTTTGATTTTCTACAAAATAATTAAATTTTCAGCCGATTAGTAAACTTTTTACCCAAGAAAGATGAATTCCAAACCAAAAATATTTTTATCAAAACCAGTTGAAGTTGCTCATTGGGAAATTCCTTGAAAAGAAGGCATTAGGACAAATTTTTTAAAAAAAGGGAAAAAGAGGTGAATGGGGAAAAGAGTGTGATGTCTGAAATATGAAAGTAATTTTCAAGCTTATTACCTTATTATTCACCCATACCCTGCTCTTAGTTTTTAGGGCAACCCCCTAACCCGCCCCAAAATGGTAACGTAGTTCATAGAAGACCGTAAATCATAATTCAAAAATTAGAGTCAGTCTATAAAGAAAAGATTAATACAGAAACGATTCATTGCGATCCTACTTCTTTTTCTAATTTATGATGCAACTTCTCGAGTGGAAATTTCAGCTTGTCCCGCAGCTTTCTTTGATGCGTTTCTTCTTGACTGAGCTGGAACTCATCTGGAATAATGGTAGCGGATGAAATTGAATACTTCAACTGTGAGGCACTATTTTTTCAAATCCTGACTTTCGGTGAATGAAAGTGAACGATACGTTTATAGCTTGAGCTTGAGCGACCGATGAATACTTGAGATTTTATGTCCAGGGGCTTGCATGTCGCTTGTAAGTAGAGTACGGTGGTTGGATTTTGTGGAGGTCGTAACGACCACCCGTAAATCTCCAGAATCATTTCATCGAGATTTCTGCTTGAAAACAACTTCTCCCCTACAACGAAATCAATAGGCTGCAAACACAAGGAATCTTCGCGGAAAAAGGATATATACTATCTTTGAAAAGTACAATGCATCAGATCGAGCTTGAAGGTCAAAGAAAGTTCGGATTTCAGCCTTGTTGAACAATCAATAATTTATGGATGCTTCACTTTCCCATCTAAAAAAATTGGTATGAAGATTCATCTCAAAAATCTTGCTATCTTTTTTGTTCAAAATCTTCTTTAGGTTTATTATACAATTACTTCTATTTAGTCGTGAAAAAGGGTTTTGTAGCCTATTAAGATGTTAGTTAAGTCGTTTGAAACCTTCCTTTCCATACTGGGCCTCCCCTACTCACCCTTACTTCTAATCATTTGCCCTACTTCTCGTCCCCTAATTTCCTGCATTTACTCATTACACACTCCCCTCACTTCTTTTTCCCCAATTTCCCCTCACTTCCTATCCTTCTCCTCTCCACATTTCCCGTACTTCCCCTCACTTGTCTCAATCCTCCTTCCCACATTTTTCATCATTTCTCGTAGACCTCACTTTCCCTACTTCTCCTTGCCTCCCTTCACTCCCCATACTTTCCGGATCCTAATTTTTCCTTACTCCCCGTACTTCTCCATCTCCTTATTTATAGTTTACTTCTCCTACTTCCCCTCCTCGATTTCCGTTAAATTTACCTACTATCTCTCCCTTCTTCTCCACCCCTCATTCCACTCACCCCCTCACTTCCCTAATTTCTCCTCCCTTAGGCAACTACTTCCCCATTTACTTTTTCCTCTCCTCCCTTTCTCTACATCTATCCTAACTTCCTCTACGTTCCTCATTACCTAGTTGTCAGTTGTGAGATGCGTGTTGGGTGTTGTGAGGTGTGTTTTGTTTGTTGTGAGGTCCTAGAATGGGTCACTCGTCAAGTAAAGTTTCGACAACTTATTTTTTCCGTGTGTAAGCTAATGATAAGTTCGTTGTTGCTAACCGCAGCGACGTGACATTTTTTCATCATGTTTAAAAACATAATAGTCGTTTTCTAAATAGATGGAAAGTTTTTCAAGATGGAGCACTGTATAGAAATTAATAAAACGATATTTTTATGTAACACTGAAGGCTTTTCAAATATTTTGTTAAATCACACAAATATTGAAATTACTTACAAGAAAGGAGGAGTCAGGATAGGAGGGGTTAGAATTTGGTCACTAGCGTATGCAGATGACATAGTGTTGCTATGGAGGCCTTAAAGGAGATGCTGAAGAGGTTGAGAAGATACCTGGAAAAAAAGGGGTTAGAGCTGAATGCGGAAAAGTCCAAGGTTTTGGTGTTCAGAAAAGGAGGGGGAAGGGATAAGGCAAGGGAGTGGAAGTGGAAGAGAAAGGAGGTGCAGGAGGTGAAAGAGTTTGTGTACCTGGGCTTCGTGTTTCGAAGGAATGGGGGAGTGGTTGGTCACATGAAGGAGAGAGTGAGGAGGGCAAATGTGGTGATGAGGCAGGTGTGGGGATTGGGAAAGAAGTCATTCGCAGATGATTTTGGAAGGAGAATGAAATTGTTCGATTCACTAGTGATGAGTGTGCTATTGTATGGGGTAGAGGTGTGGGGGTGGAGGGAAAGTGAAGAGGTAAATAGAACGCAGGAGAGGTATGTAAAGTGGACCCTGGGGTTGGCAAGGAACACGCCTAATTATATTGTCAGGTGGGAGACGGGGAGAACGAGTGTAGGAATTCTAGCAGGGAGCCGGGCGTGTAAATATGAGGAGAAATTTTTGGAAGAGGGGGGAAGTAGGCTGGTTAGGGAGTTTTTGTGGGAGAAGGAGAACAGGGGAGGGGGTGGGAAGATGGAGGCTGAGAGGGAAAGGTACTTTAGAATGAATGGACTGCGGATCGATGAAGAGAGAAGGATGCACGAGGAAGGAAGGAAGGTTTATGGCTTGGTTAAGCAGAATGGCATGGAGAGAGAGAAGACAGAAGGGGAAGAGAGAATAAGAGAGTCAAGATTTAACGGGAACTATGTGTGTATTATGCCAAGGGCAAGAGCGCAATATTTATGTGAGAAAGGAGAGAAAGGAAGTCAGGAGCTTATAGCGAGGATGAGGTGTGGGTGTATGGAGGTTTTCAATAGGTTTTGGCTCTCTCGGGAGAAGAGGATGTGTGAACTGTGTGGAAAGGGGGATGCAAGAGTGGAACACTGGTTGGAGGAGTGCGGGGAGGTGGAAAGAAGTGAGATAAGCATGGTGGCATTGTTGCATGAAAAGGGGGAAAAAAGGGCAGTAGCATGGGTGAAAGGAGTGTTGGGTAAGATGGAGATGAAGAGAATGAAGGAGGAAGAGGAGTGGAGAAGGAAAGATTGTAAATAGGAGAGGAAGTAGATAAAAGTAAGATGTAAATATTGTGAACAGTAGATAAGTAATAGGTATTAGCTGCGAAAACAGAGGTTGGCAAGCGAGGCAATGCGAAAAAGTAGGGACATGCAAGCGAGGCGAAGCGAGGAAGGCAAGGCGATAAGAGCGTGCGGATTAGAAATAAGGAATGGATGGATGTTAGTTTTTAAGTGTTAGTTTTAAGAAAATTCTGTGAAAAATGGATGTGTAAGCAAGTCAATTTTTTAAGACCAGCAGGCTGAAAAATAAACGTTTATCTATTAAATATAAATTTTATAATATTCTTGAGGAAATTATAAAAAATTCTTGAATATTTAAAACCTCTCAAATTCCTTGAGATATTTTTAGCTAACTTGAATCTTTCTCAAAATTTTGAAAAGTTATTCAAAATATAAAGAAATTGCCTTAAAATCTACTAAATCTTCTTAGGAATTTCAAGGAAAATTGTTTATTCATTTAAACCCTTCCAAAATTCATTCAAACCTTCTAAAGTTTTGTTTTGAAATTATCTTAAAAAATTTGCATCTTTGAAAATCTTCCGCAGTTTAAAATTATTCTTTCAATCTCTTACAATCTTTTACACATTTCTTAAATGTACTGGATTTTTAAATATTTTTCTACCATGCCGAATTGAAACACTTTTCTTTGAAATCTTCTACTCTTTTTCGAGGTTTAAGGAAATCTTTTGAAATCAAAATTCCTCAAATATCTTATAAGTTTTCATTATTTTTAAATTGTTTTAAAACAGTAGGAAATCAATCTTATTGGTAACGAATTTACCTTCTTGGTTGAAAGTTCTTGTATTTCTTCAAAAATTAGTCTCTTTTTGGTAAAAAAAAATCATCTTCTATGTTAAAAATTCATTTCGTTGGCTTGAAATTTAATTTTTATTCAAAATTTATTTTTTACTGAAAACTCAACTATTCAATGTTTGGTTGAACATCAATCTTCTTCAGTTGAGAAATCGTCTGTTTGAAAATTCCCGTATTTTATTGACACTTTGTATTTTTTGGTAGAATGTTAATCTTCTTGGTGAGTAATTCACTTTTTGCTAAAAAATTCAACCATAAGGTTAGAAATTCCATTCAAAAATTAAATATTTTGTTGAGAATTCATGTATTTTATTGGAAAATATTATTTTTTGGTAGAAAATTATTCCTTTTGATTAAAAATCCATTTATTTCGTTGAAAATTAGTTTTTTTTATTGAAAATTGCTTTTTGTAATTGAAAATTTAACTAAAGCTTTTGTTGAATTCTATTTCGTCAAAAAGAATTGTCCTTTTTCTGGTATAAAATTAATCTTTTTGGTTGAAATTTCATTTCTTTGGTTGAAAATTAGTTTTTCAATTGAAAATTCAATTATTTTGTTGAGAAATTATTTTGTTTTTTCAAAAACTTATTTTCCTGATGAAAAATTAAACTATTCTATTTTTTGTTGTTGTTGAACATTTATCTTTTTTTAGTTAGAAATTCATTTATTTTGTTGGAAATTTGTCTTTTTTGGTGGAAAATTCATCTTCTGAGTTGAAAAGTCAACTATTCGATTACATTTTTTTTTTTATTGTAGATGTATTATTTGAGTTGAAAAATTATTACTTGTGTTGAAAATTTAACAGATTTTCTTGAAAATTCTTTTTTTTTTAATGAAAAATTCAGCAATTCCATTTTTGTTATAGAACTGATCTTTTTTAGTTGAAAATTCACTTATTTTATTAAAAACTTGTCTTTTTTAGTTACAATTTCAATTATTGTGATAGAAGTTGCATATTTTTGTGTTATAAATTTAACACTTTTTCTTTAATTCATCTTTATGCCTTTGAAATTCAACATTTTGAATAAGATATTTTTTCTTTGTTGTCTGAACAATCTTTTTTGGTTAAAAATTCAACTCTTATGTCAAAAATTCGTAGTTTTCAGTTTACTAGTTTTTTTTTTAATGAAAATGTTTTTTGATGGAAGCATCAACTATTGCACTTTGTGTTGATAAATCTTTTTTTCATTGAAGATTCATCCGTTTGTTTGAAAATTTAACTATTTTGCTGAAAATACCCTTTTCCTCGATTGAAAATTATTTATTTTGACGGAAAATGTGATAATAAAATTGTACATTAATGAATCTTAAATTTTTGTCAGTTCTTTTTTAGAAAAAGAATAAAAATGTTGCGTAAATAAAAAATAAATATTAACGTTTTATACCGAAAATCGGTACATTCAATAAAAAATCTTTTGCTTTCGAAGAAGATTGACAAATTTTTGAACAATTTTAGGATACGTTCATTTTCTTCTTCGGAAATTGGTACAGACTTTTGAAAAATATTTTCAATTTTAGAACAACTTCAGGTTGTATTAACATTTTTCACTGTTAATCGATTATTTCGAATGAAAATCATTACACTTCTAAAATTAAACTTAATTTTTTGAACAACTTCAGGCTATTTTGGTGTTTTTCTTCGGAAATTAGTATTTTAGAATAAAAATGCTTAAAGTTTTGAAGACCTACAATTTCAAAAATTTCTGGGTTGTGTTAGTTTTTTTTTTACCGGAAATTAACTATCTTAAACAAAAAACATCATAAAGATTTATAAATTGAATTATTTTAGGTAACGTTTAAGGTTTACACAAGAAATTGATATTTCAAAGCAACAATCATTCCTGTTAGCTTATTTTAGGGGTTTTCGTCGAAAATTATTGATATTTTTATTGAAAAGTTATTCGATTACGAAAAAATATTTGCAATTTTTCAACAACTTTAGGTTATGTTGTTGCGTTTTACCGGAAATTGGTATTTAAAAAAAAAAATCCAATGATGTTTGTTTAAAATAATGAAATTTGCCGGTTTGGACAAATAATTGTTCTTCAGTTAGTAATAATTTCTTCCTCAAATCAGAATTGGGTGCACACAATTTTTTATAAAACCTTCATCCTAATGTTTCGAAATTATTGAAAACCTGTATTTGGATTGAAATTTGATTCTCATTGCATAATGAGTTTTGTTATTTTTATTATTTTTCATTTAATATTTCTTACTTTTTTTAAATATAATTGCAGAGTATTGTACACATTTTTTTTAAACTTTCCTTCAGTAATTTAAAAATTAAAAAAAAATGCTCACAAATAATCCAGAGATAAAATTTGTTTCTAATGAAAAAATAGAAAAATGAAAATCTGGCAGTCTCGCGAAAGGGAGAAAAAATCTCATTCTTAATTAAGATTCTGGTTTGTTATAAAAGTATCTTATTTTTGATTTTTGTTTCACTACTTTATTTTTCAAGAAAGATACAAATTTTCACTCTTTTTTGCACCTCTTTCAACGGAAAAATTTTCCAATTTTTCTTACAATTCTGCTCAACCACTGTGATTCCTGAATATGAAAAAATGTTATTTAAATAAAAAAATAACATAAAATAGTGAAGGAGATAATCGGTTTGAAATGGGCAATTTTCTCAGTGAATTACAAAATCCCAATTGATAGGAAAACTCGATATTCGCCATTTCCATTCACTATTTATAGCGTGTGCACCGAAACGATATTCAAGCTTTTATGTCATATAAAGTTGATGCTTCCAATCCCTTCTTTACAGCGTACATTAAGAAATATGATCTTCTTTTTCCTTTTTCATAGTCTCATACTAGGCAAAGAGTAGGAAATTGTTTACAATTACAGAAAAATCATTATACTATTGTTAAGAATTTTTTTAAATCATAAAATATAGTTATTACATGGGCAACAACATATTCGGTTGTCCTACCCAAATTTTTCGGTTGTCCTAACCAAATTTTTTGGTTGTCCCAACCAAATTTTCGGGTTGTCCTAACCAATTTTTTTTGTTTGTTCTAACCAAATCTTTTTTGTTTTGTTTTAAGAAATCTTTTGTTGGATGTGATGCAGAATGTGATGTCACACATGGAAAATATGAATTTGAATAAAAGTATTTTGAAAGACCTAGAAAATGTATAATTCGTCTGATTTTTACAAATAAAGCATCTAAATACAGAAATTACACTCTTTTCCTAGGCCCCTCTTTTCCCCTTTTTTAAAAAATTTAGTTTTTTTCCTTTTCTCAAGAAACTATTGCATTTTTATTGAGAATTAATGCTTTTTTATTGAAAGTTCAACTACTTGGATTGGAAATTGATATTTTTAGTTAAAAAGTTGACTGTTTGGGTGAAAATTCACGTATTTTGTTCAAAATTGAACTTTTTTGACAGAAAATTAATCTTTCTTATTGCAAATTCAACTAATTTGTTAAGGACAGAAACACTTTGTTGAAAAATAATTTTCTATTTCTAACTATTTTGATCAAAATTAATGTATTTTTATTGAAAATTGCTCGTTTTTAGCAAAAACTTTATCAAATTAGATTTAAATTAATTTATGTTGTCGTAGATTATCCTTTCTCTGTATAAACTATATCATTTTTATTGAAAATTTAACAACTTGATTGAAGGTTAAACGTCTCTGTCAACAATTAATTTTATCAGTTGAAGATATATCTCCATAAATGAAAGTTTGACTTTTTTCTAAACTGATCGCCTTTAGATTAAAATTTTACAACTAGGCTTAAAAACTTAACTTTTTCGTTGGAAATTCGCATTCAAATTTGAAAATTTATTAATTTTTTCGAAAGTTTATTCACTGTCGACTAAAAAATTATTTCTTGTTTGAAAATTCATCTCTTTTGTTAAAAATTTTACCTTATGGGGTCGAAAATGCAACTGTTTTGTTAAGAATTATTCTGCTTTGGATTTCTTTTCATGTTCAAAATAATAATTTTTTTGGTTTAAATATCAACAAAGGTCTTTACTGAAAATTGAACTATTCTTTTTTCGGTTGTGGATTGTAAGTTTTCAGTTGAAAATTTAATTAGTTGTTTAAAAATTCGAGGATTTTGTCAAAAATGTGTCTTTCTCTTCTTCATTGAGAGTTCAATCACTTAATTGTTAAAAACATTTTTAGTTGAAGATCCATCTTTTTGGTTCAAAAATTCAACTATTTTTTTGAAAATTCATTAATTTTTGTAGTAATTTCATTCTGTAATTTTTTGTTGAAAATGCAACTATTCAGTCAAAAATTAATCTGTTTTGGTTGAGAATTCAACTATTTTGTTGGAAATTTATCTTTTTTGGTTGAACTGAACTATTTTCGAGTTGAATCAGAATATTTTTTTGTAGCAATATAAACTATTACTTCTCTTGTTAAGAATTTTTTTATTCAAAATTTTATTTTTTTGGTTCAACGTTAATATTCTTTGTTCAAAAGTCATCATTTTAGTTGAAATTTCAACTATTTTGTTGAAAATTTAAAGATTTTGTTAAAAATTCAACAGTTTCGTTTAAAATTCATCTCCTTCAATGGGAAATTCGTTCTTTGCAATTGAAACTTAAACTATTTTCTGAAAAAGAATTTTCTTCTTGGCTTACTAATTCAACTATTTGGCCGAAAATTCCGCATAGAATCCCAGAATAAAAAAATTCAAATTTTATACCAAGTTTTCAAATTCAATTATTCATAATTTGATCTTTAACGAGTAATTCGAATAAACAAAAAATATTTCGAAGAACAGAAAAAAATATAACCTAGCCCGGATTTGAACCCGGAAACGCCACTGTGCATGATTGCAGCAATTAAAAATTACGCTGCCTCGTTCAAATCCGGGCTGAGGCAGATTTTTTTCTTCTTTAAAAAGCTATTAGTCCATAGGTAGCGTTCAATATCAAGTTTTAATTAATTTAAATGAATAATAAAAAGGATTACAATTAGTAGTCTCTTGCTTATCATTCTTATTCTAAAACTAGACTCGTAACTTGACTGAAAATCTAATGTCAATACTCTTATTCAAATTGCAGCATAAAAGGGATATTTTTGTCTTATCTGGGTCACAGTGTTAATTATATGATGGTATTTGAGATGTAAATAATGTTAGTTTAATGCGAAGAAGACATGCATGCTATTAGAGCTTTTATTTACTTTCAATTAGTCAAATGAATTACACTCTGGGTTATTTTAGTACGAATTCGAAAAAAACGGTATTTAAACAAAAATGGATATTATCTTGAACTATAGTTTGAGTGGTTTTAATAGCTATTATAATTTTTTTTTTTAATGGGAGAAAAAATTTCGCTATGTCCATTCCGAGCTTCGTCGTTTCCCATGCCTTCGGGCATGAAACGAGTCTATGTATTTTCTTTATAAAACTGCTGCTCTCAATCAGATTATTTTGATCTTTTTAGTTTCAAATGTCGCTCTTAAATAAAATTTTTCAAAATTTTCTTCTCTCAGTAAATTGACAACGTTTATTTATTTTACCTGAAAAGGTTCCATTGTAATTTCTTTTTAACATTTTTGCAAGTCCTGTTCGGATTTATGTCCCAAAAAATTATTTCTGAAATAGGAGGAAAATACCGAAGAAACTCAAAAGTACCGGAAAAATTGCAATTAATTATTTTCTAGCACGACTCTTTTGAGACAAAAGTATCGGGAAGAACTCACTCATTTTTTTTTAATTTAACAAGTCCTTAATTATTTTTTCAGGACACAAGTAATAGATTATTTTAATCTCACTGTATTAGAAACTTTTAAAAATGCTCGTGATATTTATGTCCAAGAAAATTACTGATGAAATAGGTATCGAGTACTGAAAAAGTTAAAAATGTTTTTCGTCTTACAAGGATATTTTTGGGGCGAAAGTACCGGAGGATTTTCGATAATTTAAAAAAAAAATTTTCTAGGAGAAAAATAATGTATAAATAATGTATAAATGAATACCAAAACTTGTTTCCATTATTATTCAAATTCATGGACTCTAGGAACAAGTTGAAAAAATTATTTATGTGCTTAGTATCACGAATTTATTTTAATACTATTCAAAAATATTCTGTAATGATTATTTTGTGAAAGCTTGATTACCAATATTCTTTAAAATTGAAACAAAAATTTATTTTCATCTTGATCAAGACTATTTCAGGACGAAAGTATCAAAATAGTCCCATCTATTTTGTTTTTATTTCAGCAAACTCTCAAAATTTTTTGGATAAATGTACTTTTGGAAACCATAAATCTTTTCTATAGAAAAATTTTGTTTGATTTTTTTCTAAATTCTTACAAGTGTTGTTGGAATGCGTGCCCCAAAAAATGATCCAATAAATCATGATTTTTATGGTTTTTTAACATGAAAATCAATTTACTACTGATTTTCTGGTAAGGTATCATTCCTATAGAAAATTTCATGGGATATAAAATGTGTATTTCGATGATATCCACAACTTTCATTGAAAAAATTTTTTTTGATTTTGTATAATTACTGAGATTATGGGGTTTTTATGGTTTTCACCATGAAAATCAAATTTGCGCCAATTTTTACTATCATATACGTAATCAGCGTGTCAAAATACATAAGAATACGGAGTCCAAAGAAAATCTGAGGTCCACCCTTTTCGGAAGTTTATCCGAAAATTTAACATTTTTCTTAAAAATACATCTTTTTTTTTTTGGAAAATTCAACTATATTGTTCAAAATTCGCCATTTTGGATCAAAAATTCAGCTCTTCTTGTATAATATTAACTTTTGTTAAAATTAATATATTGTCTTTTTAATTCAAAATTTAATCTTTTTTTAGTAGGAATATTGCATCTTTCTTGGGAAAAAGTGCAGCTGTTTTGTTGAAAATCCAACAATTTTTCAGAAACTTTACTTTTTGTTCAAAATTGGTATTTTTCTGTAGAAAAGTCTATTGAAATCCTTTCGGATGAAAAATAGACTTATAGTTTACAATTTTCATTTTGCTATTGGAAAGTGAACTGGAATCTTCTTCGGATGAAAATTTAACTATTTTTTCAATATTCTTTTTATTTGCTCTGTTACAAAAAAAAAATATTTCATCGTTCTTGCATAAAAATTCAACTGTTGGATGGAAAATTTAATTTTTTTTTGAAAATTTGTCTTTCTGACTTAAAAATTCACCTGCTTCAGCCGAAATTACTTCTTCCTTGGATGAAAATTCCGCTGTTTTGTTAAAAATTTAACTATTTTGTAGAAAATTCACTTTTTGGTTGAATTCAATATTTTGGTGTTGAGAGGAGAACATAAATCATTTCTGAATGAAGATTCAACTATTAACATTTTTTTTAAATTGAAACTTCATCTGTTTTAAAAGCAACTTCATCTTTCTTGGATAAAAATGGAAACTTTTGGTTGCAAAAATAAAACTATTTTGTTAGAAAGTCATACTTTTGGTTGAAGATTCTACTGTTTTGTTGAAAATTTAACTATTTCGTAGAAAAGTAACATTTTGTTTGAAATTCATATTTTGGTGTTCGAAAAATGAACTGAAAGCTTTTCTGGATGAAAGTTCAACTTTTAAAAAAATGTGTCCTTTTTTTATTAACAATTCATCTGTTTTAGTACAAATTTTATCTTTCTTGGATAAAAATTCAACTATTCGGTATAGAATTCAACTATTTTGTAAAAAATTCAGACCTTTTGGTTGGAAAAATCGTCTTTTTGGATGAAAAATTAAATTTTTTTCGTATAAACTTATTTTTTGTCAAAATATTCTTATTTCGTTCTTGAAAAGTCAACTGGAATCTTTTCTGGATGAAAATTCAACTATTTTTTGAAACCTTGTTCTGTTTTGAAATACAAATTTATCTGTTTCTAGAGAAATTTTATCTTTTTTGGTTGAAGATGCAACTATACCTATATATACTAACTATACTATACTGTAGGGTAGAGAATTCAACAATTTTGTTAAAAAGTCATCCTTTTTGGGTGAAAATTTGTCTTTTTGGATTAAAAATTCAATTTTTTCCGAAAAAACTTATTTCTTCGTTAAAAAATTCATATTTTGATCGTGAAAAGTCAACTGGAATCTTTTTTAACAGAAAATACAATTTTTTTTTAAATTTATCTTTTTGATTTACAAATTCATCCGCTTTGGTAAAAATTTCTTTTTCAATGAAAATGCAGCTTTTTGGTTAAAAATTCTTCTTCCTTGCTCAAGTATTCAACTATTTTATTTAAAAGATTTGGTTGAATAACTTTGTTGAAAAATCAATTTTTTTCAAGAGTTATATTTTTAGTTGAAGAATTCCTCTCTTTAGTTAAAAGTTTAACTATTTCGTTGAAAATTAATCTTTTTAAATTGAAAATTCAACTGCTTGGGTCAAAGTTAAACTACATTGTTAAAAATATATTTTTTTGATTGAAGACTTATGTCTTTGGTTAAAAATTTAACTGTTTCGTGGAAAGTCCTTTTTTTTGTTTAAAAATAATTTTTTTACTGAAATTGTAACTTATCTATTTTTTTGAGATTGATCTTTTTAAGTTGAGAATTCTCATTTTTTGGCAAAAAAAAAAAGTCTTGGTTCGAAATTTCATTTTTGTTGCGTAAAAATGCATCAGTTCCGCGGAAAAATTATTTTTTGCTGAAATTATATTTTTCGGTTACAAATTGAACTATCATGTTAGAAATTTGATTATTTTGTTGAAAATTCAAGTATTGTGTTAAAAAGCCATCTTGTATAGTAGGAGAAACATTTTTTTTATTCAAAATAAATCAATAAATTTGAGCATTTTAAATTTGTATCTGAAATACTGTTTTATTTCGCTTATGATAGATTATGTTAAAATATATATTATATATATTATATTATATTATATATATATTATATATATGTTAAAAGTATTTCAAGATGAAAATACGGGTATTTGATTAATTACGATAAAGAAGAATGAAAAATTAGACAAGGAAAAGTAAGAATTTTGAAAATGAATTTCTCGAAAACCCTGCCTAATTAACTAGCAATGACTAGTAAAACATTTTTGGAAACTAAAAACTACGTACAGAAAGAGTGGGGCCTATAATACGTTTTTTTTTTCTTGAATATTCCCGAGTCCAAATTTAGGCACTACTTTGAACCTATAACTCCTACCTGAGTAGGCGCTGGAGCAGCAAAGTAGGCTCAAAATAAGCAGTGATTTCAATTCAAACTAGACCCTACTTTTACCCTACAAATGTCTGAAATCGGCCGTTTTCCCACGTTTAGCGTCAAAGTAGATGATAACAATGCATTAAAAATTCATAAAAATTAGTAATGCATTAATAATGCATAATAATGCATATAATGCATATATATAAATAATGCATATAATTAATAATGCATTAATAATGCATAAAATATGTAATATGACGTGAAAAAATATATTTCCAGTATTTTATTTTATTAATAAATTATCACCCTATTTTTTTTACATAACTATACATTTTTCAGATTAGCACCCGATCCCGGTGAAATCCTGCGGTTGTCCTTATGACAAACTTTTAACTATATATACATATATATTTTTAGGTATATAAAAAGAAGAGGGTGATAATTTATTAATAAAATGAAATACCGGAAATACGCATTTATACGTCATTTCACAGTTTTTGGCTTAAATATCAATGAAATATTATTATCTATAGAAACCGAGAAATTATCAGAATAATGTATAATAGTATTAGCGTGCATATAAAATAAAGAGTATTTTTTATTAAAGCAAAAAGATATGCTCCAGGTGGTTTTAAATTCTAAGAATTTTTGTGTTAAGTGCTAAAAATGATTAAATATTATATTTATTAGTAAACCTGTTGACATTAGATGTTTTTAATTTTCTGTGTTGCTACTGGTATCAGATCGATATTGTTGATCGTGATTGGAAGGTTTTAATGAATCTTGAGCCAGTTTTTTCGTTTCACATTCCTTTGATGTGTCAGACCGATATTTTCTTTTATTTGATGCCAGCTTATCAATGAATTCAATTAGTTCCTACTTCGTTATAGGTCGCAATGTAATTCTGTTAATCCACTCTGCAAATATGTTACAACGCGTCATTTTTCCAGCCATTTTCAAGCAACAGATGAATTTCATAAGTTAAAAGTTGTGAAATATTTGTATTATACTACTACAAGTCATTAAAACAAGTTTGTACTGTTAAAGTAGAGTAGGTTTAAAAGATTCAAAGTAGGGCCTGTAGGTTCAAATGGAATCAAAGGAGGCTCTAATGTTTCATTCTTTAGGAGTAAAACCCTCAAAGTAAGGACTATAGGTTTAAATAGCGTCAAAGCAGGTTCTAATAAGGAGCTTCAGCTTCAAAGTTGGATCTAAATTTCGACTCGGGTTTCATTTTATGCATAAGATTACCCTAAAATCTTGAGTTATAAAAATGTGACACTTTCCATAGAAATGCTGATGTAATTCTCGAGTCTAGGAAGCTTCCTTTGTTTTTTCCGCCCTCGACAAAGCACCCTTTGCTTTTGAAAGTGGTATTCGAGCCGTTATGCGTCAGACAAAGGGCTTTCCGACTACAAACTGCTTCTCTTTTATAAATCAAACCGAAGACATTCCTTAGCCCGTTCTTGACACGAAAAATAGTCGAGTTTCCCTCTCGCCGCATGTATCCCCGGCAGCTCCTCGATATATTATATTTGGTATAAATTCTGCGGCTTCTTGCACGACTAAGGTCGAACATGCCTCGTATTGCTTGTCATGTGGCGGCTCACGTGCATTACCCTTGTTCACGTACGTTACCTTGGCTCACGTGCACACCTGTGTATATACAACGTCTCTACTCCCTAAATCTGAATTAGTAGAAAACTACTAATTGGTTGCAGTTTTCTACTAATTCGAATAGTGCCGATTCGTTTACTGATAATTAGTAAAAATCGACTAATTCAATGAGTAAGAATAACTGTCTAAATGAATTAGTAACTGTATCTACTAAAGGAATTGGTAATGGTACTACCAAATGAATTAGTAAATGTATTGCTAGTTACTATCTTAAACGGTAGTTTCAAGTAAATTCAAAAACTGAGTTTTACAATGACGAGAATTCTATTGCAGTACAAGAATCCTATAGATGAAAACTCGTAATTTCATGGAGAAAGATTTTCTGTTGGTCATAGTAAGTCATAGGGTGACCTCTATATTAAAAATCAAAACTAACAGAATTAAAAGAGTAGATTTCTCATTTTATCGTTCGCCGTTAATTATTTCGATTTATTTATTTCCACTATTACTTTGAATGTAAGTTGTTATTGAAGATATTGAATCTTTTGTTGTCATGACTGACTTTCTCAATACATGGCGTACAATAAAATTTATTTCAGTAATTTTTCTACATTTCTAATCCAGTCGCAGATGTTCTTTTTCGTCATATGATATGCGTATTATGTTTTGACCGATCTATACTATATTCTACTCGATTAGATTAGACAAATGACAAAATATTTTTATATTGTGAACTGATTAATAAATTATTAACTGATTCTATTAAAAATGTGTGGAATGTGTTTAGAAGGTTATTGATCATTCAAATTATCAGAAATGACAGTTCAAATTTGAAAAAAAAACATAAAGTAAAAATTATTTCAATATTTCAATGAAACGTATAGATTAATGCTTGAATGATTATCTGAATTTAATTTTTAAAATGATATATTTAATTTCTGAAAAACATAAATTCATAAATGAATTAAGTTTTCAGAAATAAAAGTTCAAATCCTTCATATTAAAAAAGATAACCTCCATCTTGTGTAACGTTGTGGTATAGAAGGAATCGTTATGTAGTCGAATATTGGATATGATTTTTATAATAAAAGTTTATTTATATTAAAAATGATTCTATTCCAATTCCATAATTTTCCAAATGTTTACGATGTTGTGAAATAATGATTGAAAATGAATCTTCAACATTATACGTAAATGTGTTTTAAGTTTTTATGGAATTCGTTAAAAAGATTAAAAATAATTGAAATTTGTAGAAAAATATATGATGAACATTATTTTGATGTTTCAATGCAAATAATATCGTTGATTGATTTTCATGTTTTAAACTGATGAATTAACTATAATTAACTATTGACTGATTCATTTTTTTCAAAAAAGTGAATTATATCAAGATTAATTCAATTTTCGAAATTATATGTGCATATATTTCAATTTCTACTGGTATTATGTTGAAAGGTTATTAATCATTGAAATTTTCAGATAACTATTAAATACAAGTTATTCTAATATTTAAATGAAAATAATTATTAAACGCTTTCTATGTTCTGAACTCATTAATTAAATATTAACTGTTTCTGTTAAAAATTGCATTTTCTGGAATTGATTAAAAGATGATTGATAAATTAAATTTGATAGAAGAAAAGTGAAAATTTAAAGCAGAATATGTATAAACTAAAAATTATTAGAAAGTTTCAATGAAAATAATTTTTTCATACTTTTTATGTTGTCAACTGATTAATTAGAAATTAGCTGATTAATTTTGTTCACAATATTAAATTACATAAAGATTGAAATTTAATATTCTCCAGTTAAGTAACATAAATTGATTATTTACTTTGAGATTATGCAATTAAATATTGGCTATAATTTGAATAATAAAAGTTCATATGAATAATTAAATAATCAAATAATATTAAAAACATAATTAATTGTTTCTTGATTTTGCCTTTATAATCCATGAACTTAAATAGTAAATTAAATAAATTTTTATTGTGTCTTCTTATACTTAAAACTCAGTGCATATATGGGTGAAATTAATGTGGGTCTTGTATTAAATTCAATTTAAATCGTTCCAAATTCCTAAAGCTTAGAATAAAAATATTCCATTTTAAACAAGATAGATAAAGTTTTAACCAAAGTATTGAAAATTGAACCAAAAAGATTAAATATCTACCAAAAAAAGATGAGTTTTCAACAAAATGCATAAATTCTCAGCCAAATAGTTGAATTTTCAACTAAAAAAGATCAGTTTTCAACCAAAAATGGAATATAATTAAATTTGAAGTAAAATGATGAATGTTTAACTGGAAAAGATAAATTTTATTATTAATAATGAATAATTTTCTACCGAACAATAATTTTTTTTCAAGAAAAGAAATTAATTTTAAACTGAAAAAGACAAATTGCCAACCAAATAGATGAATGTTCAGTTAAAAAACAATTAATTTTTCATACACAAAAAAATTTTCCACAAAAAAAAATAAACAAAAAATCAGCCAAAATGATGAATTTTCAAATAAAATGATGAGTCTTCTACTAAAATAGATGAATTTTGAACCTAAATAGATAAATTTTAAGGAAAATAGATGAATTTTTAACAAAAGCGTTTAACTTTCAACCAAGTAGTTGTATTTTTGACCAAAAAGATTAATTTTCAACTAAAATTGTAAATATTTAACTGGAATACTAGTTTTGTTAACTAAAAAGGTGAATTTTCAATGAACAAGCTTAATTTTCAGACAAAAAAATTAATACTGATAGTGAGGATTTTGAAGAACAAAAAATTTTCATCCTGATAGTTGAATCTTGAACTGAAAAATATCAATTTTCCACCAAAAATGGAATAGTTGAATTTTGAATTGAAAAAATTAATTTTCAAGCAAACTGATGAATTTTCAAATAGAATGATATATCTTCAATTGGAATAGTTGAATTTTAAACCAAAAAGATGAATTTGCAAATAAAAACATTAATTTCCATGCAGAAAGAAGATTTTTCGACAAAATACATGAATTTTGAACTAAAAAAGATAAATTTTTGACTAAATAGTTAAATTTTAAACTAAAAATGATAATCACTTTTCAACCACAGAGATAAACTTTTAATTAAAATTATGAATCTTGAAAAATATTAATTTTTAACAGAAGAGTTCACTTTCAACTCAGTAATTAAATGTTTATTCCAAAAAAGATTAATTCTAAACGAAGAAGGTAGTAGTTGATATTTCAACCACAAAAATTAATTTTTCATCAGAAGAAGTTGAATTCAACAAAAAAACTACTTTCAAACCTAAGTTAAATTTTCAAATGATAATGATTTTTCAGTCAAGAGGGAGAAAAAGTTACAAACAAGCTGTTGATTTTTTCAGCAAAGTGATGAATATTTGAATCTTCAACTAAAAACGATCAATTTTCAAACAAAAATATAATATAGTTAAATTTTCATTTAAAAAATTGACTATAAACAACAACAAAAATTAATTTCCTGCAAAAAAGGTGAACACAGTAATATGAAGCTTATCTTGCTCGTTAAATTGATAAAAACTTATTTTAAGTATATTTTTCTGTAAGCATTAGACAAATTATTAAATTATGTTCCCCTAGCAATGCATTGCTACTCATTGAATTAGTAAGTTGGTTCTACTGAGCAGATTAGTAGAATACCCTTACTAATTCATTTAGTAACCTAAATCTTACCATTTCATTTAGAGTAAAGTGATAAAATTACTAATTTAACAGTTAGATAATATGCTACTAATGGAATTAGTAACATTTCTACTAATTTGGATTTAGAGAGTATCAGAGCCGTAACTAGGGTGGTGCCACACAACAAAGTTGATTTTTTAAAAACTTTTCCTTCTTTAATGACATTCAGATTGATCAAAGAAGATCTCAAAACAGCGTTAAAACCATATGGAAATGACTTCCAGTTGGTGAGAATAATTCAAAAAAATTGTTATTGCTGTAGCCAAATTAATGAAGAAAAGTAATTTTTTGGGATTGGCAATGTTTAGCTTATTGACATTGATATATTTTGTATAAAATGTGGGAGAAATAAATGTTCCACAACCAATAATTGAAAATAGATGCTTTCTGCAAACTTTTTAAACAATTTCCATAAACGAATACACAGTTTGGCGACTTTTCAATGAATAGGCTCAATTTTTTTTTCGGAATCAACAAGGAATGTCTTTCCTATAATTCTTCACTTTACTCCTTACTACTTATTACTACTTATTCTTTACTTTGGAAATTGACAACAATTATTTATTATTCAAACAATTTTCGTAAACAAATTCACAGTTTGGCGATTTTTCAATGGATAGGCTTAATTTTTGTTTACGGAATCAACAAGGGATCACACAAAACTACCAGGTATCAAGTTAATGCGGCATATGGATAAAAAAGATGCAATGTTTTGATATTCATTATATTCATGATATTCTATAAATCTATATTTATATTGTGTATATATATATATATATATATTTCCAACAATAAATAATTGTTGTCAATTTGCAAAGTTTTATGGTGAAGAATCATCAGAAAGACATATTTAGTTGATTTTGTGAACGAAAATTAAGCCTATTCATTGAAGAGTCGCCAAAGTGTGAATTTGTTTATGACAATTGTTTGAAGAAAGAATTTGTTATTAAACAACAAAGATGATTTTTTTAACTTCTCCCAAGATACAATTTCTTAAATACATTCAGATTGATCGAAGAAGATTTTAAACCAGGATTACAACTATATCGAAATAACTTCCAGTTCGTTAGTATAATTTAAAAAAATTGTAATTATGTTGTAACCAAATTAATAAAGGAAAATCATTTGTTGAGATTGGCAATGTTTAGCTTATTGAAATTGATATATTTTGTATCCAATGTGTGAGAAATAAATGTTTCATTACCATTAATTAAAAATAGATGCTTTTTGCTAATTGTTCACACAATTTTTATAAACAAATACACAGTTTGGCGACTTTTCAAATGAATAGACTCAATTTTTGTTTACGGAATCAACAAGGTATGTCTTTCCTTTAATTCTTTACTTGACTCTTTACTAATTATTACTACTTATTCTTTACTTTGCAAATTGACAACAATTATTTATTATTTAAACAATTGTTATGAACAAATTTATTTTGTGTCCATTTTTTCTGATTGATAACTTCGATTATTACGCAATTCAGTGAACTCAAGTTGTTTTCGCAAAGTATCATAGCAAAGAGTCATCGAAATGACATTCTTAGTTGATCCCGTATACAAAAATTGAGCCCATTCATTCTGATTATCAATTTGTTTGTAAAAATTGTTTGAATAATGAATAATTGTTGTCAATTTGCAAAGTATCATAGCAAAGACTCATCGGAAAGACATCCGTAGTTGATTGCGTGAACGAAAATTGAGCCTATTCATTAAAAAATCGCCAAACTGTGAATTTGTTTATGAAAATTGTTTCAATAATGAATAATTATTTTCAATTTGCAAAGCATTATAATGGAGAGTCATCGGAAAGGCATATCTAGTTCATTTCGTCAACGAAAATTGAGCCTAACCATTGAAATGTCGCCAAACTGTGAATTTGTTTATGAAAATTATTTAAAAAATTACCAAAAAGCATCTATTCTTAATGAATGGTAATGAAACATTCATTTTTTTCCACATTTTATACAAAACAATTAATTTTCATGAGCTAAACATTGACAATCCCCAAAAATGACTTTTCTGTCTTAATTTGATTATAACACAATAACCATTTTTTCTGTAATTTTTCGAAACAACTGAAAATTTTCTAAACTTTCAAACAATTCGAAAAAATCTAATCAGACGAATCTTTTCAGAATTCAGAAAGATTTTATCACAAAAAAAGGTTTAAATTAGATGAATTGTGTAACAACAGCGTTTAGGGCTTTCTGAAAGAATTTTAACTGATTTCAAAGCTTTTAGGGTTTACTGTGAAAAATTTCGAACGATTGTACGATATTTTACAGGAAATTTATACCCAGAAAGTTGAATTTGCGATAAGAAAGTTCATTCTCAGCCGAGAGAGATGAAGTTTCAACTAAGAAGGATGACTTTTTAATCATAAAATACAATTTTGCAATTCAAAAGACGAATTTTCAATAAAATAGCTGAATTAAAAAAAAATATCTGAATTTTCAACCCAAAATAAGAATTTTTTCACAGAAGACAAATACTCAACAATCAACAAAATACATGAATTTTCAAACCAAATAATTGAATTTTGAACAAAAAGAGGTAAGCTCTCAACCAAAAACGAAAAAGTTGAATTTTCGGTTAAAAAATAATTTTCAGCAACAAAAAAACCATTTATTATGTAGTTGAATTCAACGATAAGAGACGAATTTTTTACAAAATAGTTGAATTTTCAACCAAAATGATCAAGGTTTAACAATTAAGATTTTTTATCCAAATAGACGAATTTTCAACAAAATAGTTCGGTTTTCAATCTAGAATTTCCAATTTTTATAAAATAATTGACTTTTTAACTGGGAAAGGGGAATTTTCAACAAGTTCAATTTTTAATAAAGAAAGATAATGTTTTAACAAAACACAATAATTTTCTACCAAGTTGTTGAATTTTTAACACAGAACGAAAAAATTTTCCACGAAAGATGGAATGGGTATATTTTTAGGTAATAAAATCAATTTTCAGAAAATAAAATCAATTTTTAGCAGACAAAGAAACGAATTTTCAACAGAATAGCTGATTTCTCAAATAAATAGTTTTATTTTCATCCAAAAAGTTCAATTTTCTAAAAAATCAGTTTAAATTTCAACCAAAAATATGAGTTTTCAATAACAACATTCATATTTAACTAAATAGTCTTATTTTGACCAAATTGTTGAATTTTCAATCAAAAAATGTAGATTTTTGAATGAAATGATGAATGTTAATGATGAAAATGAGTTTTTAACAACTTATTTCAACTTTGGACCAATTAGTTTTTTTTTCTACCAAAAAATTAAATTTTTAAACAAAAAAAGTGAGAGTTGACATTTCTACAAAAAACTATTTTGATTGCAAATAAAAAACAGTTGATTTCAAACAAAAAAGGCGAATTTTCAACAAAATTGATAATTCCTCAACCGAAAAAGTTTTTCGTTCAACTAAGCAGTTGAATTTTCTACCAAGAAAAATTGAATTTTTAACCAAGAAAAAAAATTTTCTAAAAAAAAAAAAAAAAAAAAAAAAACGAATTTCGAACAGAATACATGAACCTTCAACCACGAAAGTACAATTTCTGACCAGAAATAGATCAATTATATTTTCAGTGAAGAAAATTAATGCTCAGAAGAAAACATGAATTTTCATCAAAATAGTTAAATGTTTGAATAAGAGAAATGAATTTGCAACTAGAATGATCATTCTTAAGATGAAAAAAATTAATTTTCAAGAGAAGACTTCAACATTCAATTAGAGAGTTGAATTTTTAACCAAAAAGTTCATTTTTCAACCAACAAGATTCATTTTCTACAAAAAACGATTAATCATAAAACAATGTATCAATTTCTAACAAAATACTTAAATTTCCAAGAAGAACGATTCATTTTTAAAAACAAAAAATGCATTTTCAACAATGTTGTTCAACATTTAACTAAGTATTTGAATTTTTCACCAACAAATATTAGTTTTTAAGAAAATAGTTGCTTTTTCATCAAAGTAACTGAATTTTCAAGAAGATAGTAGAATTTCAACCAAGCGTATTGAAATAGTATAATGGTAGACTTTTTGACCGAAAAAAAATTGATTTTTGAACAAGAATAGTTGAAATTTTTTAATGAGTTTCAGTATTAAGCAAAAAACGATAAAAAGGGAAAGTTTCTTGAAAACCAAGAAAAATTAGAATTCTCTGAAAGAAAGAAAAAGAATTTACTGATGACCCTTAATCTGCTAAAAAAATCATTCATATATACTGCTGATTAATACAATTAAATTTAATAATTAAATTAAAATTTTAAAAATTAAAAATTAAATCTTAGTTAATCTTCAAATTAAATCAATGTCCTTAAATGACAAAAAAATCTAGAGTGTTCAATTAAAAGTTTTCTCATACAAGTATCAAATAGTTTTAACCATTATTTATTGTGCGATTAGTAGTTAAATAAAATTGATAATATTAGTAAGATATAGACGCTCCCACATCAGATAACAAAAATAGTTAATCCACTATGTAATATTTAACAAATGCACAACTATTTCATGCTACTATTGACACTGCACTGGAACCTGGAATGAAGAACGGTTTCGGACATGGCCTGCATTGGCCTTGATCTTAATTCTGTTAAATCCAAACGTAAACACGCAGGGCCACATGAAACCTTTCTGTTGGATTTAGATGCATGACGTAAGCTGATGCAACTAACGAGCTGAGTGTGGTCCTCAGGCTGTTTGTCACGCTTGAATGAACACATTTTCCTTCTCAACCCGCGCCTCCTCTCATTCCAAAACTGCTGGGCCATCATTTCAAGAAATATCGTAAATCCGAGGTTTCTAATTCCAGATTCCAGTGTATTTGGAATTTCCCAAATGAGTCCCAGGACATCCATTTCAACCTTGAAAATTTAAAAATATTCGCCTCCGGTACTATTTACGTTTTTTTAGGGGATGGCGCAAAATTATCCATTTAGACCAGGTGCAAAAAAGGCTAGTTACGACTCTGGGCCTCTTAGACACTTGTACATGTCGGATACGTACACAAATTTTACAATGTAAATCGTGCACCACACTGATGACATGCGCGTACTTGTATCCTACACTGAGTGTTATTCGTCGACATCCTGACAATCTTGGCAAATTTCCACCAGGTTCGCCGAGCTCGTCGGGGGTGGTTTGGGAGATGAGCGGCTTTAGATACCGGCAGCAGGGGGCATGTGTTATCTTTTGTCTTGGAATAATTGTTTCCTACTGCATCTGTCGCTTGGCTTCTGTGGCAACTGTGCACGACCACAAATGTGAGACCTGGACGTTTGTAGCGTAATCCGAAGCATCACTAAGTCGACTGATTGTGGGACGAGCCTCCGGGCTTCATGACCCAGAACCTCCGAATTTTCTTTGGTGTTGATTTGTCTCCTCGAGTCCAATGGAAATTACAAAGCTAAAACCCTCTGAGATGAAACCTGAAGTTGGCTGAATGTAATTGAGAGACTAATTTAGTTACTCGCTGAGCTTTGTGAGGAAATCTTTCAGCAAAATGTTTAGGTCTGTTGAAAATTCATAAAGTCTTGTTTACCAGGAGGATGGACTAGTTCATTCTGCGTCTATTATATACAAACCAGGAATCACAGGGTTGCATCTCTTTAGTGGAAATAAGGCTGCAGAAAATGAGATGATTGGTTAATGAACATAATTAAAATATTCTCTTCAGTTGATAGTGTGGCTAATCTAGGATATATTGAATTCAAGAAACCTGTTAGCTTAGATTAGGTAAAATGTTAAGCTTGTTTCAGTAGGACGTTTAGTTACCTTATATAAACACTTCTCGTAGATTAGTAATTTTGAGCAAGTTTGCTAAGAATGCTAAGTTCGAAAATTTATTATTTGCGACAGATTGTGTATACTTTCATTATCTCTAAATATTGGATACATTCAGCTGGTATGGAAATATATGAACTTACAGTAGCCAATTTGTCGTCACAAAATCTATTTAATCTTAAGATTAGTGTGTATTTCAGTTGGTGAATCTCTTGAGAATATCGATAATGTGTATCCATTATATGATATCCCTGGTATCAGAAAAATCGGCCAATAAGTCCAAGGATATTCCACTTGGCTGATCCAGGGATCTTCCTAAATTTCTTTGCTCGTTTGCAGCTATGTTGAATTGTTATGAGGAGAAGCTTATGTTCCACATGATATAATGCAATTTAAATCAATTCAATTCCAACTTTTCTTAAATGCTAAGTTCGATTGTTAACTGTTTCAATTCTGAAATCATTTAGTTTACAATACGCAATTCTAAAATCTTCCACTTTACAAATCTTCCATTTTAGGTCTGGCTTTTTGAGCGTAAACTCTCAAAATATGTATATATATAT
>CAKNXH010001218.1:0-10294 GCA_932178445.1 Andricus quercusramuli
GGAACAACCTACATCCAAAGGCACAATGCGGCACTGAGAGTGCTTTATTACCATCTCTGTCACTCTTACAGCATTAGCCCAAATACCTCTCCGCTGAACGCCCCTAGAGAAATAGAGTCAATTGTCGAAAATGAGAAGTGCCGCATATATTGGAACTTCATATTCTCGATAATTGTTTCTGTTGCGCACTCGAGGCCTGACATGGTTCTTCTTGACTTCGAGAAACGAACCATGTTCGCTATCGAATTTTCGGCACCAGCGGACAAAAACGTCACAGCGAAGGAGAAAGAAAATAAAGAAGGGTATAAAGACCTTATGAGGGAGTTGCGACGGTTATACCCGGAGTATTCTGTTAAGCTAATCGTCATGATCATTGGCGCTCTTGGAGGTGCCAAGGTTTCACTTGTTGATAGCCTGAAAAGCATCCCTGCGTGTCAACAAAATGCTCAGACACTTGCAGGAAGAATGCAGAAGGCGGTCGTCCTTGGGTCGCTCCGTGTCCTCAGGGTGCACGAGACTTTCGCCGGATCATCGCATTGAGTTCGCGCAGACTGTAACCACCCATCTCACGGTCGTGAGACGTGGTTACGGCTGAAATTTTACCGCCTTTTCGCTGGGAGCGGATGCAATTTTTCAGATTAGCACCCGCTCCCGGCGAAATCCTGCGGTTGTCCTTATGACAAACTTTTAACTATATATATGTGTAAGTAAGTATGAGTAGGGTTATTCGAAATTGTTGCAAAATCTTTGAAATAAAAAAGATACAATCTACAGCTTACCATCCTCAAAGTTCAGGATCCTTAGAACGCAGACACCAGACTTTAATCGAGTAACTTCGCCATTCTCCAGGCCCGAAAAATCAAGACGAATGGCTTTGATTCGCGGTCTTTTCGTATAACAACGCTGTTCATGAGGCCACAGGTTTTGCTCGGTACGCCCTAGTTTTTGGCAGGGATGCTGTGTTTCCATCAAGTTTCGATGAGAAACCCCTTGAAAGAACATACATAGATCACTTAACAGAACTATTTTCGAAATTAGATAACATTCAAGCAAGCGCCCATGCTCTACTCGAAAATGCTAGACAAAGGTCAACAAATTATTATGACATAAAAGCGAATCCTAGAAATTTTAAAGAAGGGGTACTCATATATCGAAAAAAAGAAAACCGTGATGACAAAAAATTCGACCCCTTTTCTGATAGTCCCTTTATCTTGGAAAAATTATCAGAAGATAAAAAGGGTGTAATTAGATTGGGCCAAATAAAACAAAATCGCCCATCGAGTTGAATTAAAGCTAGCAGCACACCCATCTGGTGATTAAAATAGTTCTGGGAATTAAATGAGAATAATAATAATAATTTTTTTAATCCACGTGGGGGACTATTGGCAAATATATGAATCATTTGCCAATAACTGACATTAAAATAACAAAATCTTACCCTGCAACATTTGAGCTTCCTTGGAAAATCAAAACGAAAATCCCCAGTCATCAATGAAGAATTCAAGCAGGTCAGAGAAAGGCCAAAGACATCTGAAATATATCGAAAATGAATGAGTACGATAAAACATACATGAGTTTACATTTTAATGAACCTATGAATCTTAATCAATTTAAGGATTTGAATAAATTCAGGAATCCTATAAGATATAATAATTTATCATTTAAATGGTTAAACATTTTTTCCAGATTCATAATTTCTTTTACATTCTACTGTTTAAAAAAAATTTAATAGCTTGATAGATTAAATAAATTCGAATAATGTCAATAATTTTAAAGAAATTTGAGAAAAAGAAAATGGGATGTCGTTGCCGTAAAGTATCTCATCTCCAATTTGGAAAATTCGACCCAAAACTTAAACCTTTCGCGCATATATATAAAAAAAAATTGATTAGCAGTTCGAACTCGAAAGTTCATTGCCTCAATACCCGATTCGGGTAGCGGTTCTAAGTGGATATTTATTACCAGTGTGGGTCCACCACGCCCACGATGGGCCAACAGCACGCAGTATTCCCGAACGGTCACCCATCCAAGTACTAACCGCGTCCAACGCTGCTTAACTTCAGTGATCTTACGAGAATTGGTGTTTTCAGCGTGGTATCGCCGTTCGTGCATATGAAAAAATAAAGTTTTTCCCCTATTGAGAGTTAAATAAATCAAACGAGGTAAATGTCAAGTAAAAAGAAGGATAAAAGAAAATGTGTAGAAGCCCCTTGAATTGTAATATGTCAAAATGGAAATAGAAATAAATCAAGTTGCTATTTTGATTCGCGTAACTGTAAATTGTGCTGGCCGGGTAATAAGGACCCAAAAAGGGATGAGGCCCGCAGCCACAGTATCGCAGAAACTTCGAAAGTACACGGAGAATGAAAGATGGACGGAAACCAAATAAATTAAACCGAAAACCCATTACAGATCTCAATGCTGGAAGAGGGAAATCAAATAATGCAAAATTGAGATCAAAATGAAAACCAAGAACAAAACAATGAAATGATAGAAATACCCATAATAGAAGGAGGAGAGAATAGGATTATAGTCTATGAAATACATCTAAAAATTGTCTTCTCAAACCTAAGTCTCATTATTCTATGGAAATGCTATTATTTTCCACAAATCATTTTGCTTGTCATCTTTGTCGCTTCTTTATGTCACTGTATTCACGGAACCCCGGAAAAATATTGAAATGAGTGTACGTAGTACTCTAGATCCAAATAAGACACATTATATGGATTGAACAATTATAAAATTTTTTTGAATTCACCCCTCTTTTCCCACGATTTGATTATGCTTAGAAAAATTCTCCCCTTTTTCTCAAAAATACATTCACATATTATATCGCTTAATTTTCCTCACAATCCATTATGATTGGATTGGTTTAATGATTAATTACTTTATCAATTTGACTTAAAAATTATCTAAATTAATTTTGAATTTATGACTGATTGAATTCACTGACTGAATCGATTTTGAATTTATTTGGCAAAACTCGCTAACTCACTATCTTCCTTTTGTCAGATTGAATGAATTTTCAATACTGAATAAATTCACCGACCAATTTTATTTAAATTATTCTGATTAATGTCCGCATTTCATAATAAATTTTAAATATTTGACAAACTCTGTGAATGCTCTCGTTTCCTAATCACGTATAATCACCCTCTTGTCCCATTTTAAATTCTAGTTGCAATGGAATTCCCTCCAGGAAGTAAATTCTCCTATGCGACACCTAAGTGGGGTAATACGGTAAGGCAGGAATATGTACGAACAAGAGCATTATAATATGTTTCTGGAGGTAGTCAAAGATGAATTAGGATCCGAGACTACGGATTCAGGTGTCGGAGAAGGAAGTGACTCTTCTGAAAATGAAGAATTATAAGAAATTATTACAAGACCCGATCTTGCTCCTAATTCACGGTTGAGATTTTCCAGCTCAGGGCATGCGACCAAATATATAGTTGAAAGTCCGTAATATGGACAACATCAGTTCCAGTATATGCTGCACTTCTCATTTCCGACTATTGACTCTATTTCTCTAGGAGCGTTTAGCGGGGAGGTATTTGGGCAAATGCTGAAGGAGTGACAGAGATGATAATAAAGCTCGTTGTGTCTTTGGATGTAGGTCGTTCTTGCATGAGTTGGACAACGAGATGATATGTGTCCTGGATGCTCAGGGTGTGCATGACACGCTCTGCAGCTATTATCGGGAACGTCTTGGTTTCGGTATCGATATCGACATTGAGGGATCTGAGCTCGTCCTTCGTCCATGGAACTACTAAAAATGGATAGAGTACTACTGGTACGGCAAGCATGTTCGTTGCAGATACTTTGTTCCTCGCCGACGGTTTGGAAGACCATATCCGTCAGATGAGACGTTTGTATCTGCATCGGAGAGTATCCTTTATAGATGTCACGTCCTCAAAGTGGCTCTGTGGCACGCCCAGGTATGTATAGGTCTCTCCAGCGCGAAGGTGTCGTATAGCGCTTCTGTCAACGAGCTCAAGATTTTTGGGGATGCCTTTAACTTTTCCTTTCTTTAAATCAAATTTGGCGCATTTCTATCATCTGATCTCTATTTCAATCTCTGGAGTGTTTTCATTGACAATTTTTAGAGATAGATGTTGTTTCTCTTAATTTCTCACATACCTCTTAAGATCGTCTACGTAAAATACATGAGAGATAGTGACAATAACATGAGGCAAAGAGAAGAGGGCTCATGGTGTCGCCCTGAAACACGCTCTCTGGAAGGTGATACTGTTAGTGATCACACGATGTTTGCCAGATGAGACAGTAAACCTAATTTTCCGAAGCAGCCATCGATAGAAATCGCTGATAGGATTCTGCGTCTTCGCAAAAACATCTATCGATGAGAAGGATCTCCCGACATCCTTCTACGCCTGTCTTTAAAACACGTTGTTCATACATCTCTCACCACACTGGTCCAATTGTCCGAAGAATCCTTTTATTCAGGACAGCTGTAAAGATCTTATACAGTGTGTTCAGACACGTTATTGGCCTGTAATTCTTAGGGTAGGCTAAGTTGCCCCTCTCCGGCAGGAGCACTGTGCGCCCTTCCACCAACCACTCCGGAATAGGCTCGTCCGACTCAAGATATGAGGTGAAAATTTAGGCCACATGCTGGTGGGTTGAAGGATACTCCTTTCACCAGAATGTCTTGATACCATCTGGTTCTAGAGCGGAATAGTTCTTCATTCCTCCAAATAAGTTTTTCAACTCCTCGGTAGTGATAGGTGGGCATACCTCCTGAGGTGATATGTGGGAATTGCACAGCTTATTCAATCTATTTATGTTCTTTGAGCCTTCTTCAAGTGGATTTTGAACTTCGTAAACTTCTCTCCAAAATGTTTCAACCTCCTCTGGTTCGGGCGAATGGTCGACAGTAACTGGGGGGTCTTGGAAGAGTTTAGATAGGTCAGATAAAAACTGTTGATTTTCTCTGACCAAACTCTCTCTTCGCTCTAGACTTCTCCTAGCGTTAGATAGTACTCGTATTCTGTCAACAATATGCTGCCTGATGGTCTGTATCTTTGACTTGTTGATTGTGTGATGACGGGTCCACAGTTTACCCGCAAAATGTCAAACATTGGCGGTGAAAGTCCTGCCAGATGTTATGTAGTCAATTACACACTTAATGCGGGACACGTACTGTCTTGCCCAGCCTATATTTGTGCGGAGTTGATGCATTCGTCTTTTGTTCTTATGATCACCTCTTGGTTCTGATTTACGTTTTGCATCTGCCAAAGCTCTCGCTGCATTATACACACCACAATTGATAGTCCAGAAGTCCGATTCTTCGGAAAAATCTCCACTCCCGCAGGTCGTCCCTGAGTAATCCGTCCACTCAAAAGTAATGAGATTATGCCGGTCAATCGCATTGGCTCTCTCTTGGTTGGATTCCCCAACTCTAGAGTAGACTCTAGCACGATCGATTGTTTCGAACCGCATTTACTGAAACTATGTTTGTTGTTGTCATTGTTGTTCTCAGAAGCAGGTAGGGAAAAGGGTTCGTACATCCCGTAGAGCCCCGCTTGCAAGGATAAGGCTGTATACTCTGACAGGTCATCCGGTATCCCAGAATCACCATTTCAGACATCTCACCAAGGTGCCATTCTGCTTTGAGCACGGTTGTTACGCCTTCGCTTAGGGGTTATTCCTTCGGGACCATCCCTGGATAATTGTCCGCGACTGCTTATTAATTGTGATAACCATATCCAGCAGAAACCCGTGGTAGAGGGACCCTCTACCCGCAACCTGAGGACACGATCGGTGGCTTTGTGTCATAGGCCCTTCGGTTCGATTCTCAAGGAACCAAAATCAAATATATTTTTACATATATACACCGTTTCAAGTTAAAACTGTCAGTCCGTTCTAATTTGTAAGAATTTCACCGAACTAGAATTAGGATGAAGATTTTCTCCAAGATTATGACTTATCAAACTATGTACCTAATAAAGCCAATCAAATGAAAGATATTCCCCTTCACGATTTAGCAACAATCAAACTATGTTCTTTTATATGACTCTCTATTTTTGTTATATTATCTTCGAAAATGTAACCGAAGTGAGTAAGTTTACAATTTTTATATGGAACCAATGCTTTATGCAATATTAAACGAAGGTTCAAATATACCTTTTTCTCTCTCTGATCATAAATGACTCTCCTTTTGACACTTCTAGCACATATGGCTCACCAGTTTTTCCTTTTAAAAGTCAACAAGCAGAAAAATGGTCACGTCGGGTATCCACGATTGTCACGCACAGACGTTTCCACATTCAAGATGCAAGCAAAAATCTTTCAACTTTCACCTAACACTCTCTAAACTAGTGAACTCCTTGGCGGAAAGATCAAAATGGCTAAAAATGAAAAGTTGATTACACACACACACACACATGATGACTAATGATTAGTAAGTAATTATAATTGTACACTAATATCTGCGAAACTATAGACTGATTGCCGTTTACAACATTCATGCTTGAGTATCGTATCCTATTTTTTTCTGGGTTATACATCCGTCAAAAATACTGCGCTGTTTGGTACCCAAGATGGATTTAGAGGTTAGGAGGTGAGCAATTTATAGAATCATCAATGGGCCGTGGTGCCAGCCAGCCGCCATGAAAAAGCGATCTTTGGTCATTCAAACAGGAATCCGTCACTCGAAGTGATTAACGTGCATCCTGTCGAAAAATCGAAATTTGCACCCAAATCCTTGAACTGTTACGCACTTTAATTGCCTAAAAATTGTAGAAGGAGTGAAGTGACCTCATTTATGATTGGCTATTGTGCTCTAAAATTGAGCAATCATTGTTGGGTTGACATACATTCTTCCACATCCATCTGGTGGGACGTAACAATGGGGTGTTCACTTTTCCACTGAAACAATCTACCAATCGCGTGCCAGAGCATTTGTCGCTCATTGGCTGGGCTGGGCGGTGGCTCACGTAGTTTTCCAGCGTATAGACAGAGCCCGCGAAAATCTAGAAGTAACCTTTATTATTACTATTATTATTATACCATTAAGCCTTTTCCCTTCCGGGGTAGGCGTGACTTGTTCGGTTGGAAGGTAGTGAAATAGGTATATAGGTATGAGGTTGATCGGTATATGGGTATAGGGTGGATGGGTATGTAGATGTTATGTATAGATGTTTTAGATTGATCTGGAGTTCTCGTGTTATTTATATAAATGACACGTTCACTCCGCAACACTTCTCCGACCCAGGTTGCTGATCAATCTCTCTAGCGATCACCCCAAATGAGGAGCCTCACAAAATTATTATGTATGGTTCCCCACTTGGGCCCATTAGAATCCAAGGTCTTTGTTTCAGGCATCATTCACTCTATTGTCACTCTGTTTATAAACTATTTGTCGCCACATATTTCTGTCCTGGCATACTACTCTAGCTTCATTCACGTCCATGCATTTTTTCATGCAGGCTCTTGTATTTCTATGGCTTCTTATGTCTCTTCGTATTAGTGTCTCATTCACAGATTCTAACCATTCTTTCGGCGGTCTACCTCTGGGCATTTTGCCATTTACTTTACCTTTATACACTTGCTTGGTCAGTCGTTCATCTTTCATTCTTTCAAGATGTCCGAACCACCTTAGCTGATTTCTTTCCCATATGTCAACAAGGGTCTCCCCTTTCTTTCCCATATGTCAACTAGTATCTCCCCTGACCTTAATATCTTTATATTGATAATAATAGAAACCATTGGTATGTAAAGTCTGTCGATTAGTTGGGATGATAATAATAACAATTTAGTAAGAGCTGCGTTATAGCACGACTTTTCCTCAAGAAGGAGAATGTAACAATCACCGATTTTTCTTCAATGTCTAGGTCGCCCGCTAGAGGCAACACGTCTTGCACGTTTAAAATAGCGCGAACTGTTTGAATGTAGATTTATGATGATTTTGGGAATTATACGAATTTAATTAATTGTTGAATAAATCAAGTTCAAAGCGATCAGGAATTCAGCATAGTTTTGAAACGCGAAAATGAGAACAAAAAGATCGTGTTTCGAATGAATCTTAAAAGGAAATTTAATCAAAGGGGTAAGTTAAGATTTTGAAAAGGAACTTCCAGATTTTGTGTAGAGTAATCAAATAAATAAAGACAGCATTGTTTTATTAACCAGATTAAACTAGAACTTTAGTGGATTTTTAGTAGTACAAAAGTTGTAAAAACTGCTGGAACTTTTACTACTATAAATTATTTGACGTTTCAGAAAGTGAAGCGTGAAATAAGATTCCCGCCTAAATTCCAAGAAAGGGGATTATTGAGACTTTTTCAGGAAGTTAACTAGGCCACGGGTTGACTTAAGAGTTAGATCATGCTTTGCCCACCCTACCAGAAATCTAGATTATTTTTAGATACCAGTATTCGTCTAGTATCTTCTAGGAAGGGGTCAATTCTAGATGATGTGCTGCTAGACAATCTTATCTAGAAATCATCTAGATTCCCGGGGAAATGTTTTCTTCAGTTCTCTTCAAAATTGTCATATCGGACGGAAACCGGACTAGGAGATTGCTTTTTTCGGAGTAGAAGAATCCCAAAATTTGACAATTACAATTTGGTATTTTGCTGACAAATTCTTATCTTGAATTTGAATAAATTTAATTTTCGCGCCAATTCATCCTAGACCATCACATGAGTTCCACTGTAGCGCTTCCCTACTCCTAGTGCCCAAGTCGGCCCGTTTTCCTTATAAACTTATCGCCCAGTCGCCCGGTTGATCACGGGTCTGACAGCAGAACGTGCAGTGTTCTCTTCACTGAATAAACGTCTGTTTGTTAAGCTCGAATTCTGTGGTAAAGTTATTCACGTTTCAGATAGTGGCTATACAGGTATCTTTGAATTCGGATATTCACGTTATTCAATTACTATTTCAACTATAACTACCGCTTCGTAAGGAACTCATATATTTTTTATAACTGCACTGATAATTGCGCCCTTTTGAGTTGAACTTTTGTGTTCCAAAAGATGTCACTGCAGTTTCGAGACTGTAACGATCTAGGATAATTTTGGCGCGGAAATGATTAATTTTTTGAATTTAGTTATTAGTGATTAGTGAAATCGTTCCACGACAAGGTTGAAAACCCTCCACGTCTGCTCTCCAGCTTGACGAAACCAATCGTGAAAAAAATTGTCCGGGTCCAGATATTTGTATTACTACAAGTTTAATTAAAATAATATTTCAATTATTAGCAGTTAAGGTAAAAGACAATTAAACACGAAGGTTGAGATTAAATGTATCATTTTCACGTCAATCCATGATGAAACCCCGGCCTAGTTCGCTTCCTGAAAAATGCCCATTAACCAGATTTCCTCGATTCAGGCTCAAATTTCATTTCATGCTTCACTATCAAAAACGTCAAATAAGTAACAGTAGTAAAAAGCTAATTAGTTCTTACAGCTGTTACACAACTAAAAATCAGCTTAAGTTCTGGTTTAAACTAGTTAATAACAATGTCTTTTTTATTTTATTCAACTATTCCAGCACGAAATCTTGACGTTATCTTCTATAAGCCTAACTAACCCTCTTTCCAAAACCCCTTGGAATTCATTCAATATACGTTTCTTTCCTACTAATTTCGCATCCGAAACTAGAGCTGAAAACGAAACCTGAAACAAACGGCATTATTTTCCAATTACGTACAAATCATAAAATCAAATTGAAATTCGAACTAGGTTCGAATATCTCATGTTATTTCGCATGCCCGGGAGGTACTGAGTAGATAGGTAGGGCGCGTTCTACCCCACTTTTTTCCGTACGATTAGAACGGAGTCTGGATATTAAGACGGGGTCTAGATATGCAGGCTGCTAGGCGATGAGTCATCAGTGTTGAGGTATCCAATATTGAATAATATAATAATAATATTAATAATATAATTTATATAGCGTGTGTCTGTGTGCCTGTGTGAGGGAAGTTCAGAGTGCTATGTGATGAGTCATCATCCCTCGTGAGCCGCCGCCCGGGAGATAAGGTGATGACGTACATGGTGGTGTTGCATTTCAACCCCCTTATGTAATTGCTTGTTATTGTCAAGATAATTCTGAGAAAAAAATAGTCGGTGCCTTTGAAGTCCGGGAAGGGGGGGGGGGGGTGCGTATGTGATATGATTATTTTTAGGGCGTAAATACTTTCAAGGTTATATTTTGCAAGTTTAAACAGGTTTCAGAAGAAGAGTGCATGTACATTCCTCATGCACCATAGCATAATATTGCCAGCCAAAATAAATATTTAATTAAAATTACCCTTTGACATTTGCCGACATCA
>CAKNXH010001219.1:0-55105 GCA_932178445.1 Andricus quercusramuli
TTCCTTATTTTACGGCTCCTGATCATATTTCTATTTTAAATTAATCCTCTTTGTATTTGAAAATAGAGCAATACTTTAAAAAATGAATAAATAATTACTTAAAACATAATTTTAATTTGCAATTGTAATTTTTTCTCCATTTTAACCTATGCTTGCAAATTTTCCTATTGATCGGATCATTAAAAGTGCAGAATTTAATACTTGGTTATTGTTTTGTTTTAAAATGGTTAATATTCATATCGCACCTTCCCTTCATTATAAGATTAAAATGAAGTGAGGATGCGGCTCGAAAAACTATTTTCAAATTGTTCCTAATTGAAAATTGTGCAATTTTCAACGTTTTATTTTCAATTTATTCACACTCACACGACATATTAAAAACTTTTTCAATCCTTGGAAGAAGCAATCAGCAGTGAGAAATCCCCTTATAAATAAATATGTTTTTTTTTCCTCGGAACAAAGGAAAAAATTTTCTTTCCGTGTGGATTGGAACAAATTGTACGTCGATATGCATAAAAATTCGAACAAAAATTTCCAATGCATTTTTGGACAACCCTAGTGTGAAGTAGGTATTCAGATGCTTCAGTTCTAAGATAAAATAACTAATTTTCCTTCTTACTGTCTCAATGAGCTGAGAATGTTACAAAATCACGGTTTTTTCTTTTATTGCAAAAAAAAATTCAATTTTCACTATCTTTAAAGGACTTTTATTCTGAACTAGGAAAAGGTAGTTAAAGAAACAGTTTCTTAAATTTATAGATAACTTGTCTTTGGGTAAGCGATTTTAAAGTTCCTCGAGTTCAATTTTCAAAAGAAAATTTTGTTGATTGTTTGTCTAATGATAATAAATAGTAATTTATTCGTTGACAATATTATCAATTTATATTGATCATAATAATTTAATTGCCCATACATGAATCAATCAAATAATTAATCAACCAATCAAAAATTACATTAATAAATTAATAATTATTGCTTGATAGTTGATATTTATCATAACTCGAACATTACGCGCACGCTAATTTTCCTTTCTTTAGAAAAAACTCAGTTTATTTTCCAACATTTTGTTATGGATTTTACAGAAAATCTTCTATGATTTGAGAACGTTGTATATGACTTACAGAAATTCCCTTATATGTGATATCCTGAAAAATTTCCCATGAATCTTCCGGGATATCCGTGGCATATTCCAGCGATATCGAGACTTTCGCTCCGGAGAATATCGTGAGAATATCTTTGATTCTTTGTAGCTCCTGAAAAATGTTTTTTGTGAAATAATGATGCGTTTGTTCTTTCAGAGGGCGGTGAGTATAAATTATTTGCAAAAGATACTTAATAGAAAACAAATTTTTGTTCATATTTTTCTTTCAAAAATATACATTATATTAAACTTAGATCAATTAATATGTATAAGGTGGGACTGATTCACTTAACCTTACTGGTGAGTCCAGTGAGTCAGTCCGGGACGAAACGTAGAAAATCTAACTTTACTTAAAAATAGATATCTTTTTAAAAATTCATTCTGGAACAAAAAACAAATAAATATTATCCACACTAATGCCAATAAAAAAATCTTCTTAACATTAGAATACTTGGTTCAATTAAAAACGATATCTTTCGAAAAACAGCAAATACATAATCTTATTATTCATCACAGAAAAAACTGAGGGATCAGTAATGTTGCGGCTCAAGTGAAAGTTGGGATCATTTAGAACTTAGGCTCTAAAGGAACTCTTATTTAGGGTACCTTTTTAGTTTGTTCATATCCGATAGATGGCCATCGGCGGTTGCCGAAGTTTTCAACTGCGCATGTGCCGAGAAGCGCGGGCCTATTTGAAATCAATAAATACTATGAACAGTCACACAGACAAATGTTAACAAAATTATTTTATTCTTATTTAAAACAAATTAAATTGAATTATAGAAATACTCAGCTTCTTGACAAAATTTTATATTAACCTAATATTGCAAGTGTATATTATATCATTTTGAATAGTCCCGCGCCCAAGAACATGCGCAGTGAAAAACTTCGGATTTGCAACATAGCCTTAAAAACTGTCACATTTCATGTGCGATATCTTCCTTTCGAGAATCCACACTTGGGTTCATTTGGAAACCATTTATCATTTTGGGTTCCTTTTCAGCAAGAGAGGTTCCTTTTTGTTGCAGCTCCTTTGGAACCAAAAATTGGTTCTAATAGAAACCCCAGTTTTTTTCTGTGATTAGTTTGGTTGAAAATTTAACTATTTCCTTGAAAATGTATTTTATTTGGTTAAACACTATTTTCTCTAACAGAAAATTAAACTATATTGTCTTTTTGTAGGAAATTTTTCTCTTTTTGGTAGAAAATTCATTTTCTGGGTTAAAAAACAACTTTTTGGTAAATAATTTGTTTTGTGATTAGAAGTGTATCATTTCAGTTGAAAGTTAAATTCTTTAGTTAAAAATTCGTTCTTTTTCGTTCAAGATTAATTAATTTTTCTTACTAAAAATGTACCTATTTCTTTTTTACTAGAAAATTGATCTTTCTTAGTTGAAAATTCAATTATTTTGTGGAAAAATTAACTTTTTCCGTGGAAAATTCCACTACTTTAGTGGAAATACTCAATTCTCAATTATGTATGTGAATTTGGCAACATCCCTCCCTTCGAGTTCTTCAAATTACCCAATCGGCATTGAGGGAAAGCGACAACAACGCTTTCGAGATTTCCGTGAAACGCCTATTCTTCAGGGAAATTTATTTTTTATTATTACAAATTTCAGTGCTTTAATAATATAAAATTCTAATTGAAAATTTATTTTTGTCAAAAAATGCTTCTCGGTATTGACCGTCCATTCCATTTCAGAAAATAAAATATCAACTGTCAAGTAAACCGGTCTACTTTTACGCGATTATTTTTCAATAATTTCTTCGTAAACACACTATTTAATTCTTTTTTTTTTTTCAAAATTGAAACTAAAAAATTGAGAAGAAGCTCAGAAGACAAAGGCGGATTCCCAGTGAAATATTCAGATAAGTTATTACTATTAGTGTTGAGAATAAATGAAAAGAGTTTTGTAGCTTATTAAGACGTTCATTTAAGTCTTAACCAAATCATGAAACATAATATTTTTCAATTTTGTAGAAAAAATTGTATGAAAAAAAATTATTAAAAAACTTGTCAAAAAAAAAAAATTATTTGTTGAAATAATATTTTCTACAATTATCCATAATTTTACGTTTTTTTACGTTACATTGCAAGAAATTTGAATGGAAACAATAATATAATACAAAAGTTTCTCTTGAGATTATAATTGTGTATATTATAAACAAATTTATTAAAAAAATGCATTAATCAGCCATATTTCGACAAGAAATTTCGTTTTTTTCTATGGTAATTTTTTTAGTTACGAACTTTATGAAAATTTTAGAAAAATTCATAATTTGTTGATTATTCTTCAGATTTTCTCTTCTGATTTCGTATCTTGGAAGCGAGAAAAAAATATTCTATATTTATTAAGTCAAGATAAAAATAGATCAATCGAGTCTGACCCAGAAGTTCTGCTTCATACGCATTATCTGTTAATCCCCAATCAGAAAAATAACTTCAAATTCAAGCAAAGTATTTGAAATTAAAAAAAATAATTTCATTGAAATAAAAAAAATTGCTTTGAACAAAACAAATTTCTTTGGATGAAAAGAAATATTCTAGAATCAAAGGAGCTTCTCTTTGACTTAGAGTCAATAAATATTTTTCTTCGATGCAGAAACATTTTTTTTTAAATTGAAGAATCCTTTTTCTGATTGCAGAATTTGATGGAAAATAGGATTGTTCAACCCTAACATGACATCTCAATAATAAAATAGTGATATTGAAGTTCAAAGATTCAAAAAAGATAAGTGTATTTTACAAAAGTTAAGCTGTGAAATTAAATTGACTAATTCTTTAATGATTGCATATCTTTTTTTTATCTTTGTTTACATTTTTATACAAGTGTCTGAAAAATATATTGGAAAGCAATGTTCATCTCTGTTTCACAAATGTCGTAATGTTTAACTATTCTGAAGGTTCAATGGAGAATAATTACAGAAAACATTGAAAATTTAGAGATCCGGTATCAATAATCTTCCTCATTCCACTCTATTTTTTTTTGGAGAATAAATAAAGCGTGTCATTTCATAGATGATAAAAGTTAGTATATATAGCGGCCATTAATCAAGTGACTTTGCATACGCAATTCTTCAAAAATCAGTTTACTGTTTTACTTCTGTGTCATCGTAACTATTGAAAAAAATGGAGATTACTTTTGCAACTCTACTTTTCACGTTCTTCGGGTTTCTTTACTTCAAGGGCAAGTTTAATATAATATTATAATTACTATTTATAGCAATCATTACATATGGTTTCGAACATGTTAACTTCAAAGTATCCGGTTGAATAGTACATTCCTGAAGTTTCCAAACATCCAAGTTCTCTTAATTGCACAATAAAGAGAATTTAAGAAATATCCTCCAATTTTAAGTTCTTTGACATTAAATGTTGTTTTTTTAAATTTGTTATAAAAATTCAAACTTGAACACTATCTCAAAATAAAACAGATTATAACTATTTGAAAGCACCAGCTTCAAAAATTAAATCAATTGGAATTCAAAGCCTCGAAGATTACAAAAGTGTTTCGAAAGTGTGCTTACTTTAAAAACGAGTGCAAAGTAAGACTTGAAAGACTGGTTTTTTCCATCTTTTCTAGAAGCCGATTTTTAAAATGTTTTTTTTTATTTAGCAACAATGTTATCATTTCATTTTTATTTTTTGAATAAACGACTGTATTTTTTTAACTCTTTGCAATAATGTAAAACATCATGCATAGTTTAGCCATTTCTCGCTGTGAAGACTTCATTTCTTCACAAAAATTCATTAAAAAACTTATTGTAAATGAATAATATTTTAGAATGTTTTAAATATATGTTTGTAGTTCCAAAAATGGCTGATACAAATCTCTTTGAAATTCAGGTAACTTCCATTTTGTTTAAATCCATTAATAGGATCAAAATTGTAAGGAAAATTTTTTCTTGTCCCATTGTGGAACGGACAGACGAAACGACTGACACCCCACTATAAGTACTAGGGTTATCCAAAAATGAACTGCGAATTTTTCGTCACTTTTGTGAGGTTTCCGAAAAAAGTTATTGCATTTTTGTTTAAAATTCGTCAATAAAGACGTACACCTGGGCTTTTGAAATTCCCGTGTGATTTTAAACGCGGAAAACTCAGTTTTTTTACTACCACCATTTTTTATTAAATTTTTCTATCGGCATATATCGATTTTTCAGGAAAATATTTTTCCAAGAATTCTTGAATTGATCCCATTCAACAAAAGAAATCTACCATTAGAAAATTGAAAAAATTTCTCTTTTTTAATGGTATTATGTAAAACTAGCTATGCCCTATGGCAGCGGCCTCGCCGCATGTATATCAAGCTAGCACCTCCGCAATCAAAATTCTCAAATCTTTTTGTATCAGAATTTTGGGCTTTTTTGGGCTGTATTGCCGATTTTTGGGCTCCACTACTTTTTTTTAGTTGGTTTTTTTGAGGAGTCCAAAAATCATAGACTCTATTTACACTGTGAAATTCTAAAAAAGTTTTTTTTTTTTAAAGTCATATCTGCGTCATTTCAAGGAGGTTGTTTTTGATGTTAAGGGTTTTTTTTTTTTTACTAGGGAACGTGGAAAATGTGCTACCACACACCGAGAAGGATCCTAATTCGATCGTTATAGCGATGCTACCAACTACCGACTAAAAACCACCACCCTTTCCTTCTTGGCAGATGTCCCCCCGGAAACCGCTTTCGCATTACTTCAGGGGGTGCCGTTTTTTTGGCCGTGCCTCGGCCGTCATTCTTTTTTGCCAGCTTGGCTTACTTCCGGTGAACTGGGCTTCTTGTTGGACCTGCCCAGCTACGATGTTAGCTTGCTCGTTCAAGAGGCTTCCTCAGCGAGGCTGCCTGCCTGAACGCCAAGCAACTCCTTGTCCCGGGACGATGGTCTGTCCGGGGCTTATCTTCCTTTGCGGCGCAGAGGTAGCACTGCGGTGTGCTTTTGCATACCGCAGCTTTATGCCCCTCTTTGCCGGATCGTTAGCATGATTTGGTCCTATCTGGACCCTCTAATTTCGCTGCCATGTGGCCGAAGCCTAGGCAACGGTAGCACCGTATTGCCTCCGCCTTCTTGTGCACACGGCAGAATAACCACCCCACCTTGAGGTGTCCAATGTGCACTAAACTTACAGCCAGATCTTCTGCCAGCTCCACAAAAGCCTTCAGTTTGCCTCTGAAAGGTCTTTTCGTGAGGCTGACCCTGATGACTCCAACCGGTTTGCCGAACGGCTTCCTCTACTTCTTCTGCATCTGTCGTCGTATCGAGGTCCAGAATCTCGACCTCGGTGCGTGGGACAAGCTCACGTACGCTACCCCCGTCCCCAACCGCTTCCTTGATGGCAGCCGACAGCTCAGCTCTGCCTTTTGATGTAGGTCCCAGTTCTGCTAGAACCTCGCCGTGTCTCGTTTGCCTGACCCCCTTGATTTTTACGCCAAGGGCGTCAGGTTTCACCCTCTTCTTAAGGTCCTTGAGGACCGTCGCGTAGCTAAGTCCCTCGGTAGGTTTGATAAGGACCGCCTCAGTTCTAGCTCGCATCTGCCTCTTCTTCCGTTTTGGCGCATACTCTCGCTTTTTTTCCACCTTTTTCGGTGTCGAGGTCGTTGGCGCTGGAGCGTTACGTGTCCTCGGCTTCTTGCTTCTCGGCTTGGAAGGACTCATCTCTACTGGACTCAGGGTGGACTCCCTCTCTCGCTTCCTATCGCGGGGAGTGGGAGCTGCCACGGCTTCCTCAGTCTTAGTCCAGCTTTCATCTGTCTTATTCTTTGCCTTCTCCTTTCGGATCATGGCTCTCGTTCGGGCAGTTCGTCCAACGTTCTCGATCAAATCCCTATGAAGTCCTTCGGTTATGATAGAGTGATCGCGCAGTTCGTTCATGAGCCGCTCCGCTCGTTCCAGCCCATCCCTAATTGGCAGCCACATATTCCTCTTTGTGCTGCTAAAGTCCACCATTTCTTTTATGGTGCCTCGTAACTCTTCAAAGAGAGCATACGTCTCTGGGAGTTTGGCATCCATTTCTGCGATGTCCACCTTGTTCAACGACACTTCCACCTCCTCCGTCACGTCCGAAGGACCGCCTAACTCCTCACAAACACTCCTCTCCAAGTATGTTTGGTCCCCCCCCCAAAATCCATGGGACCGACACTGACCACCGGGGCTTTCACCCGATCGGAATCAGTGGGGAGATTTCTACTCCCTTGGGGTATGTCGTTTTTCACATACTCACTCATGATTGGTTTGAATTCGGGGTTCCTTCCCCTAGCTGGTTTTTGTCCACCCCGGGTATTTTATTTCCCCAGTACCACCCATATCTGGGAGGCATTCCCCTATCCGCAACCTGGGGAGGCGCCCGATGGGGGACCAGCAACCCCGCACGGGTGATGTTAAGCGTTGGAGTCCAAAAATCGGTGTTGATATTTTTGAGGAGCCCAAAAATCAGAGACCCTATTCACACTGTGAAATTCTAACGCAGATATGACTTTGTCAAAAAAAAATCTATTTCAGAATTTCACAGTGTGAATAGAGTCAATGATTTCTGGACTTCTCAAAAATACCAACTCCTGATTTTGGGCTCCTACCCTTGACGTTAAAAAGCAACCCCTTTATACCGGGCAGATGTGACTTTGTCAAAGAATTACCTTTCTTAGAAATTTACTTTGTTAATTGAGTTTCTGATTTCTGAGACTCAGAATTTTATAGGATGAAAAAGTCTCTGATCGTTGGTCTCCTTGAAAATTAAAATTCGGGTTCATAAATAGGTGATTAATTTTTCAGATGTAGGGGTGGTTTTTTCAAACAAAAATTTAAGCAATCGTGAGCCCAAGAAGAACCCAAAACTACTTTCTTTTTCATTTTTTCCATGTTTGAGTTTTTACTCAGGGGATGTTTTTTGTACACGTGGGTAGTTTTTGACCATTTTATTTGGTGCATTCGAGCGCCCAATATAAGCCAATAATCATGACGCCCTTTTTTCAGATTCAATTTTTGACAAGGTGGTGGTTTTTTTGTACATAGGTGGTGGTTTTATGAATTTTTTCCTGTGCATTTGAGAGCCCAAGAAAGGCCCAAAATTGTGGTGTAGTTTATGTCTTCCTAGTTTTTGTTTTTAAATGGGGGGTAGTTTTATTTCCGCTAAGGGTTGTTTTTGAAGATTTTGTTGTTGGCGCGTTCAAGAGCCCAAAAGAAGCCCAAAATTCTGTGGTCTTAGATTTTTAATTTTTTCAAATTTTTATGTAGCGGAGGTGCTGACTTGAGTAAAGCCAGCACCTCCACACAAAATTTGAATTTTCAAAAAAAGTTGTGGAGCCCAGAAATCGGCAATACAGCCCAAAAAAGACACAACATTCTGATACAAAAAAATTTGGGAATTTTGATTGTGGAGGTGCTAGCTTGATGGGCCTCTTCGCCGCCAATAATGTTTAAGTTTTCCTACAAATCATGATAAATCAGTATTTTTCAGGATTAATGAAACATGAAGTGAATATCGCGAATAATACTTTTTGTTTAAGGCATTTTTCAATTGAATGCACAATTTATATTTTTTTTATTTTTGTTTTTATTTCAAATCATGGAAAGCTCATCTTTTCTGAAAATGATAACACACTTGACGAATTTTAGAATAATATTCTTGGTTAAAATCGTCTTCTGATTGTTTGAACAATTTCCATTTTTTTACACTTTTTCATACCAAATCTTGAAAATGCGATGTTTTCTTGAAATAATTTCACACTTAATGAACGATACGAGTAAAATTCTTGGTTTCAGACATTATTAAATGTTTGAACAATTAATAATCATTAATTTTGGACGTTTTTTTAAAGTGAAGGAAATTCTAGTTTTTCTAATCTCTTTACACCATGTCGCTTATCACGAAGAATTTATACCTCGATTGGTAAAATTATTATTTGCTTAAACAATTTTCTTCATTATATTATAAATACAGAAATTAATTTCCTCATTAATGTCAGAAGAAAATGGAACTATTCACAAAATACTGAAACAAATTGTTCAAGCAAAGAATAGTTGCTACAACACTTGAGGAAGAACTTCTGAAAGAAGCAATATTTTTATAATGACCGACATAGTGCAAAAGAAAAAAAAATAGTAATCGTTTGATGAGCAATTTAATGTCTTCAAAAAAATTATTCCCAACAACCATTAAGTATATAAATATTTGAAGAAAAGATCTAATTTTTGCATAGTTAAAATGAGAAAAAATTAAGCGAATGAAAATGTTTTAAATAGTTACAACATTTATTTTTTTTGACACCTTTCCTTCTGACCCCCTGAAAGAAATCGTGGACTCTGATTTTGATACATAGAAACAGATTTTTCACAGCTATAATGATTCTTGAAAAAAGTTGTTTCAGAACTCACCTGATTAATAGTATAAAAAAACTTCATAAAGATAAATTTTTTCTGCAAAATTAGGTGCTGCTTCAATGCTCATCGAGGTGACTATGAATGATGGCTCCATTCATTGGGGTCCCGTCGACTTATATAGGTCAGAGTTTTCTTGGATAACGACACCATCAGCTGAAGTCCATCACTATTATGACGTTGTACTACACTTCGATCAGGGCGAAATTTATCAGGTTCGAGGGCACCTCCAACAAACTAAACCCGCTAATCCTAGGATAGTTGAACAATTGAGGCGCGAGTCTAGATCCGATGGTCATCATCCAAAGGATGCTAGGATAGTTCACGGAACGTATTATGGAGCATCCGAATTTGGTTCCTACCAAGGTGAAGATCCAGATTTACGTGTGAAACACCGCATGTTTATAACTGTAGCAGGAACTAACATTGTCTTATCTGCGGGACTCCACCGAAGAAATTTTGTTCGCTCAGACATACAGGAAAAAACTTGGGCTCTATGGGAAGAAATGAGAGGGTAATCAGATTAGATTAGATTATTTCCTAAATACTGTATCTACTGTTGAACATGCATTGTTTTAAAAATTCGTTCTGTTTTAGTAGTAGATTCATCATTTGAGTTTGAATTCATATCTTCGTGTTCAAAATTAAACTGATTTGTGGGCAATTTCAGCTTTAGGCTTCAAACTTCAACAATTAGGCTGAAAATTAACTTTTTTTATGATATATCACGTTTTATGCCAAAATTTTTTGGATAAGTTGAAGCTCTAGTTGCTTTTTTCAGAAAATTTTCATTTATAAAATATATCTATGGATATTTAATTTTTTATATTCAAAATTTGATCTTTTAGGATTGTAGTGAACCTAAAGTAGTCAGTGTCTTTATTATTTAATAGTTACTTTATTTAATTATTGATTAGTTGTGTTAAAACGTGTTATTGGACTTCATATGACGGTTCTTTGCTTATTATCCAGCCAATGATAAGTGGGTAAGGTCCACTTGTGATTGCCCTCTCCATCCAATAAGAAACTGGCATGATAATCATAATTTCAATTGTAATATAAATATCAAAACGAATTATTTGTATTTTATATTGTGTAATAAATATTCTTATTACTTGAAACGAGTGTTTGATTTAATTATAATTTTTATTTAAAAAGAAGTAAAATCTCACTAAAAACATCCACCGCGCATAGCACATCTATACTTGAACCTAGGTTAAGACGTAGGTTCATGTCAGCCGCGATTTTTTGGTTTGAAAAAAAGTAAATCAATACGGTAAATTTTTTAAACAGAAATTTAGTACTCTTAATAAAAATAGCTCTAATTTATGTAAACGAATCAGAAATAGATTTCATATTAAAATTTTTAATTTGTATGAAAAAGTGTTAGTCATTTCGCTGCTACTTTTTAAATTTTGTTTTTGATAAATTAAGATATTGAAACATTAGTGAACAATAATACAATTTTCTTAATAATTCCTCAAGAGCATAAGGCTACGAAAAAAATTTATTTATTTTGTTAAGTACGAAAGCGTCAATTAACATCTCAAACATCAAAAGGTATTGCGTTTGGCAAGCCATGGCCTCCTCAAACATTATTTCCAGGTTTGAAGCTGAAGCATTCTTATATCTTTGGCGATTAATCTCAGTTGCGAGAAGCGGTAGCACCAGCGCTGCACGCCGAGCAAATGCGGAACTAATGCTCTGAATGGGCCTGCGCGGATGAAGACGCATCAGTAGAGGGAAATTCAAATCAGTACCCAGATAACTTTTGCAAGACTATAATTATGTTGCAATTCTACAGACAATTAGAGGGACCAAAAAGAATGACCCAGTTCGTTACCCAGCACTTTTTGACCAATGGTTCTGATTTCATCGATAGAAAAAGTAACCCAAAATTGCATTTTGCCTATAACTATGGAAAATACGAAAAAATAACATAAAAGATACAATTTTGTGGGAAAACGGCTCAAGCTATGAAAAAAATGAACAGACTAAAGTTGTTCACCCAAAAAGAGACTACAAGTTTTTTATACATTTTTTGTAAATTAAATGTATAAAGCATACACAGTATTAAAATTAAATCAAAGCTAATATATGTTGACATTATTAGATGCAATTGAATTAATACGATCGTTGAATTATTTTCTTATTGCTGCAGATGACCATTAATGTCAGGAAAACATTATCTTTTGAAAATTCTTTCAGTCAAGGAAATATTTTTTGATCATTTTTTAAGTACACTACCGTGCAAAAGTTTACGACCACCACTTTTTGGATGACTGATAAACTTCTCCTAATTTTAAGTATGTATGAGCTAAAATTTTGTCTCTGTATTATTATTATACATTGCAAAAATAGTGTAGCTTTCAATGTTTTCTCAAATTTTCAATAACTTCCGTAATATTAAAAAATGTTGTATTGTTCTTGTGCTCATTCTAAAGCTATTTTTCTGCAGTTTCTCAGCAGCTTATGAGCATAAATCCAGAATAATTTTGTATCAAAGAGCAAAAACATGAGGTTGTAAAAATTTTAAAACATCTTCCCCTTCCTCATTTCTATGTACTCTTCCCTTTTCGCATTATCCTCTTTCCACTTCTTGTACTTCCTCTTTACCTTCCTTTTCGTCTTTTTACATTCCCTTTTCCACCACGGCTTCACCATTCCTTTTTCCTTTTTTCTGAATACCTTACGTAAAAATAAATTATTATTTTAATTATTATTTTATTATAAAAAAAGTGAGGAAGCTCATTTTTCTCTTAGGCTTAACACGGTGATTCCCCAATATGCCGAAGACATTTTTGGTTAGAGTTGGATTTTTTTTTGTATGAATATTATTCACGGGGCTGTCCCGGTATTTATTTTATTATTTATTTTTTTTATTTATCATTTATCTATTTTTTTTCAAACTTTTTCTCGGGTCAACCCAGTTTTTCGTCATAGCCACGGACTAAGTCAAGTGACTGATGAGATGAGGACGTTATAAGCTATTTCAATACGTTGTTTGAAATCATTTACGATGATGTTGTAGGTACAAAATTAGAAGCATGGTGTAGTTTGCAGTTTGGTTTTGCTGCTGTTATCCTTACATAGCGGCCGTAAGTGTTGAAGGTGACACCAGTCGCCTCTGGATGCTTTCTTAGAGCTACCATGTTACTTAAGTAAGAAGAGACGATAATGTTCTCTCCTTACACTTTGCTCACTTTTCTTTGCCAAAAAATAAAAGCGCATCACATCTCTGTTCATATGGTATGTCCATTTTAATCGCTTCCTTGGTTGTTGAACTTCGGCTTCTGGCGCTGGTTGGATTAGGCCATCTACCTCCGGAGGATGTGGTGGTGCTGGATCATCACCAGGTTGAGGAAGAACATTAAATGCCACTGCTTGTTCGTGTGACGCGGCTTCCTCTAACTGCTGTTCATTGTCGTTGTTCTTCCACTCCAAATCCACCTGCTGTTTAATCTCCATTGGTCGATCTTCTGAGATGAGTAGATTAATCCTGATGTCCTTCACCTTAGCGATAAGATGTCTCAATGCGACTTTCTCTATTTGAGGATACTTTGCGGCAAATTTCGTTCTGAAATTTTGTCCTTTTTTTCGTGATGTTTCAAACTTCGCACTTTCATAATACAGACGCATCAATTCCTCATTCATTGTGCTATCCCACTTGATGCTCTCCCACGTTATTTCTGTTGAAGTGGTTGGCTGCAAATAGCTAACGCTAGCCAAAGCATCCTCAGCAGACGCAGTTGATGTTTCACTGCTTACCGTATGTCGCACATGATCTTGCTGGCCATCTGTTTGATTAGTGAGATCTGCCTGACCATTTTGCAGCTCACCATCACCACCGTCCCGCATGCTGTGGCCCCCAGCGGTGGCTCCAGGGGCGCCCCGACGATCCTCGGGTAGCGACAAGCGTTTCAAAATTTTTAAAATACTCTCCATTTATGGGTTTTGGTGTTCCTATTAGTCACTTTCCTCTTCGTTCTCTGCCTGTCTGGCATGGGAAACCCTGTCAGTAGCAAGTGGGGGATATCGCCAAGGATATAAGAATGCTTCATCTTCAAACCTGGAAATAATGTTTGAGGTAGCCGCGGCTTGCCAAAAGTGATACCTTTTGATGTTTGAGATGTTAATTAAAACTTCGAACTTAACAAAATACATAATTTTTTTTTCGTAGCCTTATTCTCTTGAGGAATTATCAAGAAAATTGTGTTGTTGTATTTCTGATTCATTCATATAGATTAGAGCTATTTTTATTAAAAATACTAAATTCTCTGTTAAAAATTTTCCGTGCTGATTCACTTTTTTTTCAACCAAAAAATCGCGGCTCACATTAACCTACGTCTTAACCTAGGTTCAAGTATAGATGTGCTATGCGCGGTGGATGTTTTTAATGAGATTTTCCTTCTTTTTAAATAAAAATTATAATTAAATCAAACACTCGCTTCAGGTAATAAGAATATTTAATACTCAACACAATATAAAATACATATAATTCGTTTCGATATTTATATTACAATTGAAATTATGATTATCATGTCAGTTTCTTATTGGAGGGAGAGGGCAATCGCAAGTTGACTTTACCCACTCATCATTTGCTGCATAATAAGCAAAGAACCTCAATATGAAGTCCAATAACACGTATTAACACAGCTAATCATTAAGTAAGTAGAGTAACTATTTAATAATAAAGACACTGACTACTGCAGGTTCACTAAAATTCTCAAAAATAAAATTTTCAAACTAAAACAAAACGAATTTTTAAAACAATGCATGTCCAAAAGTACATACAGTATTTGGGAAATAATCTAATCTAATCTGATTACCCTCTTATTTCGTACCATAGAGCCCAAGTTTTTTCCTTTATGTCTGAGCGAACAAAATTTCTTTGGTGGAGTGGCGTAGATAAGACAATGTCAGTTCCTGCTACAGTTATAAGCATGCGGTATTTCTGACGTAAATCTGGATCTTCACCTTGGTAGGACCCAAATTCGGATGCTGTATAATACTTTGTGGCAAGTATCCTCGCTTCCTTTGGATGATGACCATTGGATCTAACCCACTGATTGAATCTCTCAAGTCTACTAAGTCTACTAGGATTAGCGGGTTCAATTAGTTGGAGGTGCCCTTCCACCTGATAAATTTCGCCCTGATCGAAGTGTAGTACAACGTCATAATCTGGATGGACTTCAGCTGTTGGTGTCCTTATCCAAGAAAACCGTGACCTATATAAGTCGATGGGACCCCAATAAATGGAGCCATCATTCATAGTTACCTCGATGAGCATTGAAGCAGCACCTGATTTTGCAGAAAAAATTTATATTTATGAAATTTTTGTATACTATTAATCAGGTGAGTTCTGAAAGAACTTTTTTCAAGTATGTCATTATAGCTGAAAAAATCTGTTGATACATATCAAAATCAGAGTCCCAGCCAGCACCTCCGCTACATAAAGATTTGAAAAAATTAAAAATGAAAGACCACAGAATTTTGGACTTCTTTTGTGCTCTTGAACGCGCCAACAACCAATTTTCAAAAACAAATGCAATACATTTTTTTCAGAAACTTCAAAAAAGTGAGGTGTATATTTTAAAAACCTGCTCGCATGAATACCTTTTAAATAGTCAGTTTTCAGTTTCCACAAAAATGCTTAAAGCGGATCAAAATTGAAAGCTCTACACTAATTTGTCCAGCAAAACATTCTTTTCCCCACTTTGGGCCCATCCTACTATTTTCCCAGGAGGAAAGTCGTGGGGAATTAAAGAAGAGGGTGAGTGAGGGGAATTAGGGGAAAGTGAGTGGTGAAGTAGGGGTGAGTAGAAGTAGGAAAGAGCAGGAGAGGTGTAGTAGATTAGGGATGGGTAGGAAAGTAGGGGGAGCTGTACATGTAGTAGAGGATGGTGAGTTTGAAAGTATGAAAGGAGGTGTAGGGGTGAGGTGAAGAAGTAGCGGGGAATATGATAGTAGAGGTCAAAAAGACAAGTAGATGTTTTGGTGGGGAAGTGAGCGGTGGAAAAGTAAACAATGGTAAGGAGAAGTTATGTAAAGGGAAGTAGGGGAAGAGAAAGGAGGGGGAATAAGGTATTCAAATAATATTTTGTTAAAAACAGGTGTCTACCAGATATGCTTTATCTTCTGCGGAACAGCAAATGAAGAGCTGTACAAATGTTTAGAGACGGTAAAGATATCCTGATACGTACAAAAAATGGTACCCATTGGAATATTAAAATTACGAAAATAAGAATTGCTTTGAAAAATATTTTTCCATTTTTTTTCTCAAATCAATAGTTCTAGAGAAAATGGAAAGAACCATTTTTTCAAGTCTTGCTTTGCACTTGTCCAACAAAACATTTTATGCCCCACTCTGGATTCATCCTACTTTTTTCTTAGGAGGAAAGTTGTGGGAAATAGAAGAAGAGGGTCAGTGAGGGGAATTAGGAGGAAGTGAGCGGAGGAGAGGTAAAAGTGATTGGGAATAGGAAAGACTACGAAAAGGGTGGTGGATCAGGGATGGATGGGAAAGTAGGGGGGGGGATGTAGTAAAGGATGGTAAGTTGGAAAGTATGAAAGGAGATGTAGGGGTGAGGTGAAGAAGTAGGGAGGTAGTGAAAGTAGAGGCCAAAAATACAAGTAGATGTTTGGTGGGGAAGTGAGTGGTGGAAAAGTAGACGATGTCAAGGAGCAGTTATGCAAAGGGAAGTAGGGGAAGAGAAAGGAGGGGGAATGAGGTATTCAAATAATATTTTGTTGAAAACAGGTGTCTATTAGGCTTGCTTTATCTTCTGCAGAACAGCAAATAAAGAGCTGTACAAATATTTAGAGACGGCTAAGATATCCTGAAACGTACAAAAAATGGTACCCATTAAAACATTAGAATTACGAAAATAAGAACTGCTTTGAAAAATATTTTTCCATATTTTTTCAAAAATCAATACTTCTAGAGAAAATGGAAGGAACCATTTTTTCAAGTCTTACTTTGCACTCGCTTTTAAAGTAAGCACACTTTCGAAACAGTTTTTTAATCTTCGAGTCAGAGCATTTGAAATTAGACACTATTCCTTAAATTCTCTTTATTGTGAAATTAAGGGAACTTGGATGTTTGGAAACTTCAGGAATGTACAACTCAAACTGGATACTTTTGAGTAAACATGTTCGAAACCATATGTAATGTTCGTTATAAATAATTATTATAATATTACATTGAACTTACCCTTGAAGTAAAGAAACCCGAGGAGCGTGAAAAGTAAAGTTGCAAAAGTAATCTCCATTTTTTTCAATAGTTACGATGACACAGAAGTAAAACAGTAAATTGATTTTTTAAGAACTGCGTACGCGAAGTGACTTGATTAATGGCTGCTATATATACTAACTTTTATCATCTATGAAATGACATGCTTTATTTATTTTTAAGACAAAAATAGAGTGGAATGAGGAAGATTCTTGATACCGGATCTCTAAATTTTCCATATTTGCTGTATTTATTCTCCATTGAACCTTCAGAATAACTAAACATTACGACGTGGTTTTTCTGTGGATGGAATTCGTAATCTTTTAGAAGATCCGAAGAATAATTTACTAACTTAATTTCAGTGGAGGTGAATACTAAAATGTGAAAACAAATTTATTTATTCAAAGCTGAATATATCAATTAGAACGAGATCAAAGAATTTGAATCGGGTCAATGTAAAATTCTAACGAGAAAACAGGATTGTGAAACATTTTCAACTCTATCGTGAAATTCGTATATAGGCTGCGTCACCTCTGCCAACATATATGTTTGCACCAATTATTCCTTGAAATTCAGTTACATACTAGCTTCATTCACGTTAAAAAAATAGTGATGCTAGCTGCCATACAAGATTTTTTTTATACTATAAAATATTTTGAATCTTTCAAAACTTTTAAGATATTAAAATGTACAACCGATTAGAAAAGTTTACTAATTGATTATGAACTGCAATCATTGAAGAATTAGTCAATTTAATTTTACAGCTTAACTTTCGTAAAGTAAACTTGACTTGTTTGGTTCAAAATAACGTACAGCCCACAAATATTGACTGATTTGGATGAAAAATAATCGCTTTGCTTCCTTATTATTGACTAGCTCTTACATATTATCTGACAATTGCGCGAGACCTTCCAGGGCTTCTATTTCCTCTTACCATTTCTCTTCAAGCTTTTGCAACTTACGCAACACTAATATTCCTTACACATATTTATATTGTATCAATTTTGGTCACGATTTAGGTTTTTCTCTGCCTCATGCATTCTCTCTTCCCTATTCTCTTCTAGGCTCTTCATCCACTTTCCACCTTGTCCACAACCGATCAGTATCCACCTAAATCTATCTTCCACGCTCTTTCCTCGTTCCTCTTCCCCTGTACATATTTAAAACACGTGCTCCCATGATTCCCTTTCATAACCACATACCCTACACATTTTTATGTTTTCACTTCTCCAATATTTACTTCCATTCATGCCTTCTCCCATTCTGAAACGCACCATCCTGAATCACCTGCACTCCTTTTTTCAACTTTCTTGAATATTCTGGGACCCCTTACATCTTAACCAATCTATACCATCTATTGTATTTTGACTCCATAATCTTCTCCTACCTCTTCTCTTCCTGCTCCTTGTTCAATCATTCTTCTACTTCCTGACGCTCCCTCTCCTCGTCACACATTCTTCATTCCCTTCTAACTTGCCATCTCGCCTCCTCCCATCTTGTCTTCCCTGTCCAGAACTTCTCTCCTGTTTGTTCCCCGATCCTCATCCTTGTCTTCGTCTCCGTAAAGGCCTCTTTTATCCTCTCAATCAGCTCTTCATCCATCTCCCTTCCTTTCATTGCCTTCCACAAAAGTTCCCTATTCACCGAGTCAGAATCTGCCTTGAAATCTGAGAAGAGTGCGACCAGTTATCCTATTTTTCTGTCCCAGTTTCCTGTTGACTAGATAATTCAGAACGAAAATGTTATTCCTGAATCCTGTTTGAATATGTAGAATACTTTATTTCTCTTCTACCAGTTCTTCTAGTCTCTTCATAAACACCTCCGCGTATATTCAATGCGTTTCTCAAATGAGGGTGATTCCTCTATAATCTTCCACCTTCCTACCCCTCCTTTCTTTAATAAAGGAACTACTAATCTTGTTCTCCACTCCTTTGGCCATCCTAGCTATCCACCCCTCCTAGCAATTTCTTGAAATATACCGTCCATTCATCCATACATATCTCTTTATTGATTCCTTTCCATCCACTTCTTTCTCTATTAATCACCTCCCATTCTCTTCATTCCTTTATTGCTTTCTCTACGCCCTCCATGTACCTTGCCTTCTCTCTGCACATTCCTCATCCTATCATCCTCTCTTCCGCCGTCTTTCTTCCTCATTTGGCCTAATTTCTTCGAATATATTCTCTACCCTTCATCTCATCTTACACAACAACTCATCCACGCCTCTCCCATCTGCAACCAACACATTCTCTTCTTCCATTCTCTCCGTATATTTTCTTAGCTCATGCACTCCACATTTGCTCATCTCCGCATTCTTCCCTGTCGCACCCTCCTTCTTCCTTCCCTCTCTTCTCCAATTCCCACGTTTTAACGTTGCAATGACCGGGGAGTGTTCTGAACCTATTTAGTTCCCTACCTTCATTATTTCCAAAAGCCTTCTCATCCTTTTCTCGGCCAGAATTTAGTCTATTACTGTTTTCCCTTTCCCTGCAAACGTTATCTCACCTTCCTCATCCCCTTCCGAATTCCCATTACAAATGAACCATAATGTATCTCCCAGAATTTCCAACAGAGTCCTACCCTCCTGGTCCACCTGTTTGTGTTTCAATTTTTTCCTGAAACTATCACTCTCTTCGTCCCATATTTCCCATTTGTGTTCCCCCATCCAAGCATTTAGATCACCTCCTACCAACACCAATTCCTCATCCTTTTGCGCCACCCATTTCCTAATCCCTCAAATCACATTTCTATTCTCTTTTCTCCCACCAATTCATTTATCACTCCTGACACCATACCCCCTGTCTTTCTTTGGATTACCTTCTCTCTCTTTGCCTCTTGAATCTGCCATACATGTCCCTTGGGTAACTTCCTCTTCACTCTCCTCCAATCCTTCTCATTTACCCAGGTCTCACTCAACATCACTACGTCCCATTTCTTCACCTCTCTCCGAAATCCTTTATCTTGATTTATAAGTCCTCACACGTTCCAAGATTCTACTCTTACTTCCTTCTTCCTTCCTTTCTCCCTTCTCTTGTCATCAAGTCCCTTCCCTGCTCTTGTGGAAACCCATTTGCTCCCTTTCACTCTTTCACTCCATGCTCTCTGTTTCATCATCCACTTTCTTCTACTTTCATCCCACGTCTGTCCTGTTTTATCCTCTCTTCTCTCCCCTACAGAGCTTCCTCCTTTCTCAAGATATCAACTTTTTCTTCCTCGTTTCTCACTTCACTATATAAATACGCGATTTACCTTTATTCTTCCTTCTCACTCCATTTACCTCTTGCACGTGCACTTTTTCCCCGATTTCCCCGAATGACTTTTCCACTTCTTTTCTTCCTGACTCAATATCCACTTTCATTCCTCCAATCACTATTTCTACTCCGTTTCGTTTTTTCTTCCCCTGCCAATTTTCTGCTAACTTCTCCATATCATATTTTCTCTCTTTCTCACTCATTCTTTGCTTTTTCTCGATATATGCTTCAATAACTTCAACAATAATAATAATAATAATAATAGAAATGTGGCGGACCCATCGCCCAAGAGCCCCGTATCTTGCAGTCAACCACGTTGCTTCAGGCTAACTCCCTAATGCAACGAATTATGCGGTTACGTCACCAGTATCGCGCAGTGCCACCCACAATAGGCCTGTCTCTCATGGAGGCCATGGTTCAGTTTGGAGTGGCAGTAGGACCAAACCAAGGCGATTACCAGGCGATGGCCCTGGAAAAACACGAGATCATCCTTTTAAATGATCGGAGCAACTCAGGAGGGACATCCTTACCTGTTGGCAAAGAAGCTCACCGGCGCGAAGAGGATTCATGCAGAGGTGACATGACCGTCGGGTCAATATGCACCCGGAATTTGCTCATAAAACGCCTCAGTATTTGAGATGTCAGGTATCCTTTTTGCAGAAAAACGGATATGAAGCTATTCATCAACAAGAAGAAGAACAACATCCTCCAACGAACATTCGAACCGTTCCTGATTCGCTCCCCGAAAACGTTAGTCTCTGGAATCTAAACTGTGTAGTTCACGAGGAGGCGGTCTCACTGCTTAGCGACAATAGAAGTAACGATACTTCAGTTTCGCCTGAGTATTATATTATAATACGCAAGCGTATTGCACAGCTTCAGTTTGAAATTGAAACAGAGAGACAGCATGCATAAAATATTCAGTGCGTCATTAGCTACATAACATCTAGTAAAAAATTCACTCCAAAAGTTAGGGCACTTGCTCGAAACTTATGGAAAGTAAATCACACGCTGAAGAAGCGTAAACTTTTCGCCACCAAACAGCACTAAACGCAAGAAATAAGATCGTCTTCAACGGCGAAACAACGCCTCTAACGGCGAGTAAAGTGGATTCAGGAAAATTCCACCTTTTCTACTCATCCTTCCCGTCTGTTCAATGAAACGTTACGTGCCGTTTAAAATCCGCCTAATCGAAAACAGATTCAAGTCTTCTGGGAGCAAGTATATGGAGATACTTATAAGCTAAATGAAGACGCTTCCGATATATCACTCTTTCGTAACTTTTGCCAAAGACAAAGGTGAAAGCGTCCAGAGGAAGAGTGTCCACTCATTACTGCTGAAGAAGTGAAGAGAGTTATCGTTGGAACTAAGAACTTTTCAGCGCCAGGGCCAGATAAAACCAACAACTTTTGTCGGAAAAAGTTCACTTCTAGGCACCAATATCTAGCTCGAATATTTACTATTTTCATAAACGGAGAATAACCCGTCCCACAGTGGCTAGTGGGAGGACGCACGGTATTGATCCCTAAGACCGGAGATTTCTCAAGTCCAAAGAACTACAGGCCCATAGCTTGTTTAAACACCAGCTACAAGCTATTCACTGGCATCCTCGAAGAGAGGATATTAACATCTATCGAACCGGTGTGGAGTGCAATAGTTGAACAACGTGAATGAAAGAGAGGGCTCGCAGGTTGCAGGGAGAGCCTGTTAATAGACAGGTGTATCACCCAGGACTTGATTAGGTATCGACGCTATCTGTCCATGGCTTGGATGGACTACCGTAAGGCATTCGATAACACGAACCGTAAGCTACATATTAAGCTCCTTGAGTGCCTCGAGGTGCATGCAAAAATAGTGAGATACATAAAAGAGCTCATGCTCTTGTGGCAGACAAGATTTGTCATAATTTCTGACAAAAGACAAATGACTACAAGCTATATCACATATAAGAGGGGGGTCTTTCAAGGAGACACTCAAAGTCCGATACTTTTCTGCACCTCCCTCGTGCCTCAATCTATTCTGCTTCGAGGTAAAAGCTCTGGATACCCATGTGGCCCTACCAACAGCAGAGAATATGAGGTCAACCACTTTTTATACATGGACGACTTTAAACTTTTCGCTTCTTTGGACTGGACAAGTGTGCCTGCGTGCATTTACACTAGAAGAAGACTAGAAGGAAGAAGGAAGACTAGAAACTACATCATGACGTGACGGTCAGGATGTTCAACTCATAGGCGGAAATACCATTCAACGTTTAGTTGTTGGAGAAACATATACATATCTTGGAATACCGCAAGCGGAAACCCAAAATGTGCGTGTGTTCAAAATGGCCATTGGGAAAAGGAATCGCCAAATTCTCAGAAAAATCTGGGCTTCTGAATTATCTGGAAAGAATAACATCCAGGTGAGCAATATGCTGGAAGTTCCTATACTGATCTACAAGTTTGGTGCAGTGAAATTGAACGTCGATGAGCTGAAGAAACTTGACTGAAGCACACACAAGATGATGACAATCCATCGAAGTCATCATCCTAGATCTTTAGTACCTCGATATACCTCCCTAGAGATGAAGGGGTTAGAGGCTTGCTGAGTTTAGAGTGTCTTCATCGAAAAACGGTTCTGGCTATCGCCTGCTGAATTCTAAACAGTGCAGATTTCCTTATTCAACTCGTATATCAACATGAAGTCGTCAACACTGCGGCATTTCTATACCGTGCCGCAGATGGGGCCGCCGAGGAGCTGGGCCCCAAATTTGATTCCAGCCGCACTACGCATGGCCTAGCATCACTAACACCTTTGGTGCTCAAAAGCCGTGTACAGGAAGCAGAACATACGCTTCTACTAAGAAAGCATGCTGACAAGCCCCTTTATGGTAAATTCTACGCCATCATGCGTCAAGATTAGCTCTCGATGGGTCTGTGGAACATGTTTCTCAAGTCTGCTGGATTGAGATTGGAGACTGAGGGATTTCTTTTTGCCTGTCAAGACAGCGTTATAGACACCTTATTTTGCGGTAAGCGCATAATGAATGTACTTTTAGGTGATACCAACTACCGAGCGTGCAACCAAGAGCCAGAAACACTTGGAAATATACTCAATGGATGCTCAAAATATGCACACTACGGGTACATAGAAGTACGCGATGCGGCTCTATAAGTGTTATATTACCATATTAGGTACTTCTATGGTGTTGATCTATTGCCCGTCTTGCGATACGCCCAGGGCGAATTCGAGTCCGTCGTGGAGAATGATCAGTGTAAGATCTACTGGAATTTCTCGTTCTCCACCACTCAACGTATCAGTGCTACGAAGCCTGACATTGTCCTCCAAGATCTGAAGAACAAGATCATTTACGTGATTGAATTGTCGGCACCAGCCGATGGTAACATCACGACAAAGGAGGAAGAAAAATGGGCGCTATATCAAGCACTTCTCTTCGAGCTGAGCAGGCTGTATAAAGGCTACAAAGTCCATCTTGCAGTTCTTATAATTGGCTGTCTTGGAGGTACGGAAGCTTTATTTCTTGGCCAACTCAATAAGATTCCGGCTTGCCAGCATCCGGCTAATTCCATCGCGAACCGGATGCAAAAGGCTGTTCTTCTGGGATCACTTCATCTGGCCCGTCAACGCTGTTTCTCTAGACGCCTTTGAATTAGTTCTCAGAGGAGGCCTTGAATATTAGGGCAGAAACCATAGAGGAATTAGAAACGTAATGGAGGCAGAAAGCCATCCACGGCGAACACCACCAAACGTTAGATCAATATGAAGTGGTTAGTGAGGCATCCAATATTTGGCTGAGAAAGGACGTCCTGTATCCAGAAGCGGAAGGATTCGTCATTGCGATTCAGGACAGGGTTGTAAGCACCAGAAATGATCGCAAACACGTGTTACATCAAGACCTGGTTGACCGGTACTGATGATGTGGAGATACCAACGAATCAATCGAGCACATTATTGCTGGTTATCGCGTAATGGCTCAGGAAGCAAGTGACTAAAAACCCGTGGAGGGGCAGATGGTAGCTCTAAGAAAGGATCCAGAGGCGACTGTTGTGATCTCCAATGCTCGTGGCCACTGTGTATGGATAACAGCGGTAAAATACGAACTCTAAATTATACTATGCTCCTAATTTTGTACCTACAACATCATTCACTACTTCAAACATCCTCATCTAATCAGTCGCTTGACTTAGTCCGTGGCTATGATGAAAAACCGGGTTCACCCGAGAACAAAATTGAAATATATATAATAACTTTCTTCGATAACTGCTTCCAAACCACATTTGTCACCAAACCATATCCCATTCTTCCCACTTCTCTCTAACTTTCCTCATTACCTCCCAAACCTCCTCCGCTTATTCCTCTCCGGTGGAGACTTTCTTTTAACTTTTCCGCATTTGCTCATCTCGCTGCTCATTCTCCTCTTCTTCCCTTGATCTTTTACTGTTTTCCGTCTTATCCCTTAATAAAAAAATGCATTAGTGTGACACCTGTCGACGGAAAAATTCTTTTTTTTTTATGTCAGACTTTTTAATTGGGATCTTCCTAATAAATTCAGCAGCAGTCATCTTTATCTTATTTGGGTATTTGTGAACGAATAAGTTTTTTTTTAATCTCATTCCTTTAAGTTTTGTTTCTCAGAATTTTTTCATCCACAGATGCCCCAAAAATTCATTCGCTTATCAAATTTATTTAAAAAATCATTAAATTGATCAGAAAATTATGAATTTTACTGAAATTATCATGAAGTTTCTAACTAAAGAAGTTGATATCCCAAAAAACAAATTTTTCGGTCAACAAACGTCTGATTAATGATTTTTTTCAATTTGTTTGAAAAATCATAAAATTTATCAACCTCATTATAAATGCTGCTGAAATTGTCATGAAGTTCCCAACTGAAAGAACTGCATTGAGAAAAACGAATTTTTCTGACGTCAAACGCCCGAACAATACACCTGTTTATTGAATTTGTTTATAATATGAACAATTATAATCTTAAGAGATATTTGTTTTCATAATATTGTTTCCATTTTTTCGTCATATTTGTTTATTTATAGAAAAATTGAAAGCTTTATTGAAAAATCAGGCCCGAAAACTCTCTTAGAAATCTCATCAGCTTTTTTCCACATTTTTGTTTGTCAAATGGGTCAATATTTGGGGGCTGTGCGTTATTTTGAACCAAAAAAGTAATTTTTCCCCAGCGTGCGACGGAAGGATTTCGCATTTTTAAACATAGAAAATTGAAGATGATTACTTAGTAATTTCTTAGTCATTCAAGATGGTTACTTCGAAATGTTATTATATCCAAACATCCTCGAAACTTCGTGAAAATTCTTCACATCCCACGAAATCCCATAGAATCTAGTTAAACTCTCTGAAGTTCCATAAATCCTATGAAATTCCTCGTAAACTTGAGATTCATTCTAAAATTGTACCTTTTTTAAAGTTTCGAAATCGTTTCTACTTTTGTTCTCTGGAATTGTTCGAAATTGAAAAAATTAAGAAATTTGTGATTTTTCAGCAAAAGTTCTACCATTTTATCATTTTCTATTTTTTTCAGATCATTGAATAGTATGAGAATTCCATCCACAGAAAAACCACGAGCATTTTTCAAGGCATATCTATTTTTCTATCTTTATTTGCACTTTTATACATGAGACAGAAAAATATACGGAAAGCGCTGTTGATCTCTGTTTTTACACGTGTAATGTTTAATTATTCTGAAGGTTCAATGGAGAATAGGTATAGCAAATATTAAAAATTTTAAGATGTGACATCAATAAGCTTCCTCCTTCCACTCTATGTATTTTAAAGAATAAATAAAGCGTTTCGTTGCTCAGATGATAAAAGTTGGCATATATAGTAGCCGCACTTATCATGTGACTTCGTAGGCAGTTTTTCGAAAATTAGTTTACTCTTTTACTTCTGTGTCATTGTGCCTATCAAAAAAAAAAATGAAGATTACTTTTCCCACTCTACTTCTCACGTTTGTGAGTTTACTTTATTTTAAGGGTAAGTTTGATGTAATATTATAATTATTATCTATAACAAACAAATGCACCAGGTGTAAAAAATACATCTCCGGGGAAGTCTGGGTTTTACAGTACTTTAGGGTCCCTGGAGTAAGTTCCCCGAAGACACCAGATTTAACCAATGCACCAGGTGTGAAAAAACACATCTTCTCTGACGAAGTCTGGGTTTTACAGTACTTTAGGGTCTCTGGAGTAAGTTCCTCGAAGAGACGAGATTAAACCAATGCACCAGGTGTAAGAAACACATCTTCTACGGGGAAATCCGATTTTTTACAGTACTTCAAGGTCCCTCGAGTAAGTTCCTCGAAAACAAGAGATTGAACCAATGCACCAGGTGTAAAAACACATCTTCTCCGCGGAAGTCTGGTTTTCACAGCACTCTACGGTCCCTGAAGTGGGTTCCTCGAGGACACGAGATTAAACCAGACTTCCCGGAAGAAGATGCGCTTTTCACACCTAGGGCAATGGTTAAATCTCCCGTCTTCGAGGAACCCACTCCAGGCACCCTGAAGCACTGTAAAAACAAGACTTTCCAGAAGAAGATGTATTTTTTACACCTGGAGCATTGGCTGGATCTTGTGTCGTCGAGGAACTTCCTCCAGGGACCCTAAAGTACTGTAAAAAATCAGATTTCCCCGGAGAAGATGTGTTTTTTACACGTGTGGCATTTGTTCAATCTCATGTACTCGAAGAACCCACAGTAGGTGCAAGGTTTTGACATGGGTAGCATAATTTTCTCGAAGAAAATGTTATTCGCATAAATGGTGCAAAGGTGTGATGTCCAGAGTGTGATTTCCGCAAGCTTTCTAATCTCTCTATATCATGTTTCGTATTACAAAAAAGTTATACCACAATTCTTCAAATAATTATTATTTGCTTGAACAGTTTTCTTCATTATATAATAAATTAAGAAATTAACTTCCGCATTAATGCCAGAAGAAAATGGAACAATTCGCAATATACTGAAACAAATTGTTCAAGCAAAGAATAGTTGTTTAAAAAATTGAGGTACAACTTCTGAAAGATAGAAGATTTTTATAACGACCGACATAGTGCAATAGAAAAAAATAATAATAATGGTTTGATAAACAATCTAAGAATGTCTTCAAAAAAAATGTATCCCTAACAGCCATTAAGTATGTAATTACTCAAAGAAAGTTCTAATTTTTGAGTAGTTGAAATGGGAAAGATTTATATAAATGGAAATTGTTTGAATAGTTACAGCATGTCTTCACCAGAAAATATTCGCCCCGAAATTTATTTGGTAAGAAAGTCTCTGGCACAATACAAAGCGATTGAGGCATAAAATTTAAGAAAATCGTGGGCTCTCATTTTGATATGTAGAGACAAATTTCTTCAACTATAATGAAAGACAAAAAAAAAGTTTTGTTAGGTCTCACCTTATTGCCAGTATACAAAAACTTCATAAATGTAAATTTTTGTCTGCGAAATCAGGTGCTGCTTCAATGCAGGTCGAGATAACTATGAACGATGGCTCCATTTATTGGGGTTACGTCGATAGATTGAATGAAGAGCTTCCTTGGTTGAGGAGACCAGCAGCTGAAGTCCGTCACTATTATGACGTTGTATTCAAATTGGAATCTCACGAATATCTTCAGGTGGAAGGGCACCTCCGACAAATTGAACCCGCTAATCCTAGTAGACTTAGAAGCCTTGAGAGATTTAATCTGTGGATTAGATCCAATGGCCATTATCCAAAGGAAGCTAGGATATTTACCAGCAAGTTTCATACAGCAACTGAGTTCAAGCCCTACAAAGGAGAAGATCCAGACTTACTTCGAGAACACCGCATGTACATAACACTAAAAGGAACTAACATTGTCTTATCTTCGCCGCTGCACGAAAAAAAAGGCCCCTTGAAGAGATCACTCCTACTTGAAAAATCTTGGGCTTTATGGCGCGAAAGAGCTGCGCAATCAGATTAGATTAGATGTATGTTTATTATACTCGCTCCCTTTTACGGCTTTGAGAGTCTTGAGAAAATAAACCTTTACAAATTCATCTCCTTTCCTTACAATCAGAATCTCAACCTATCCTAATCCTACTTATCTTAAACAGCGTGTGAAACGGAAGCCCTCGCTCTAATGTCTAATCTCCCTCTCTCTGATCCCTTCTCCTGATTATTTCTACTGTCTCTACAATTGTCTTTCTCTTTCTGTCTGCCATAGTGCCCCAGCACCTCTTTACCCTACCCAACCATTTCCCCATACTCTGTTTTACCTTTCCGCTTCTCGTTCCGTATCCACACAGAACATCCTTCACGCATGTGTCAACACTTTATAAACCAACTCTTCCACTGTACCCTTGGTGCCCCAGCACCCTCTTTTCTCACTCAACATCCACCTTTGCTCTGCTCTTCACTCCCGCACTTATTCTTTTGCTCCCCCTCCCTGCTCCTCCGTGTTATCCTTCTTATTCCTTTCCTGCTCGCCGACCTTCTTCTTCGCTGGGGTTATCGTACCGGACACCACCATCTCTCCTTCCGTCTCGCTCCAGTGCGATATCGTCTCTCCTACCTTCGCCATCATGAGCTTTAGTTCGACTTCGTTACCTGTTGGTTCCATTCTCCGCTTCTCACTTCTCAACCATTCTTGAATCTCCTCTTCCCTTTAAGTGAAGTCTTCCTCCATCCATACACCTGTGCCTCTCAATTTTCCCTTTTCACTCTCGCGGCCATTTATCCCAGACACCCTTCTTCACCTTCTCTCCACTTCTTTTCTCCCTTACTCTTACTTTTTCATTGCTAGGCAATCGCCTTAGATTATATTATTTCACATATGCTGCATGTACTGTTAAACATGCATTGTTTTACAAAATTCGTTTTGTTTTGGTTAAAGATTCGTCATTCAAGTTGAAAATTCATGACATCGTGTTGAAAATTAAAAAAGTTTCATCTTCAGGCTTTAAACTTCAACAATTTGGCTGAAAATTAACTGTTTTTATGAAAATTCCTGTTTTTCGTTGCGGGTACAACTATTTTTATAAAAATGTAACTGTTATAAAGAAAATTCAACTTTTTTCCCGAAAATTCAACTTTTTGTTGAAAAATTATATTTTCGCGTTGAAAATTTAACTACTTTGTAGATAATTCACTTTTTCTGTTCAAAATTCAATAGATTTCTTTGGAATTTATGTAGTTTGTTGAAAATTTGTCTTTTTATGTAGAAAATTGATCCTTTCTTTGAAAGTTTAATTTTTTGGTTAAGGCTTCCATTATTTTGTTGAAAATTGAACTATTTGGTTGAAAATTAACTTTTTTGTTAAAAATTCATATGTTTGGGTCCAAAATTCACCTATTTTGTTAAAAATTCGTCCTTTTGGGTAGAAGAATTTTCATTTTTGTTTGGAATAAACTTTTTGGTTGAAAATTCAACTGCATTTAAAATAATTGGTCGTTTTTCGCTGAGAAATTTAACTATCTGGTTCAAATTTCAACTACTTCGTTGAAAAATCGTCTTTTTGTAATGGGTGGGGGGGGGGGTTCAAAACTCGGACCAGGGCTTTCGAAATTTTTGTAGAACTCTTAAACTTATGAACTTATGAAAAAATAAGAAAAAACTCACTAAAAACATCTACGATGCAAAAAGTTCCGTCAAGTTTCAATTTTTTTCCATTTTAATACGTTTCAATTTTTAGATATCGTTTGAAACTACTTTTCAAACTTTCATTCCAAAAAGTATGTTGATTATACTAATAACTTTTTATTTGGCGGATTTTTTCGAATCTTAAATATTTTTGGTGAGATTTTCACATATTTGGAATTATTTCATTGACGAAATATATAGTTTCCGTTTGTTGCAAACAAATAGGTTATTTTGTTATGTTCCTGTTTTAAAATGAATCAATATTTGAAAAGAATGGATAAATAATTGATTAAAACATCATTTTAATTTCCACTTTTAGTTTTTTCTCCATTCAAACCCAATCCTGCGAATTTTTCTATCGATCGGATTTTAAAAGTGCAGAATTTAGTAATTGGTTATTATTTTGTTTTAAAATGGTTAATATTTATATCGTACTTTCACCTAATTTTAAGATTCAAATGTATTGAGGATGCGGCTCGAGAAACTATTTGAAATTGTTCCTAATTGAAAATTGTGCAATTTTTTACGTTTTAATTTAAATTTATTCACACTGACACGGCACAATTAAAACCTCTTTCAATCCTGGAAGAAGCAATCAGCTGTGAGAAAACCCCTTATCAAAAAATATGATTTTTTTTTCTCGAAACGAAGGAAAAAAAATTCTTCTTGTGTGGATTTTAATAAATTTTAGGTCAATATGCCACAAAACCTTCAACCTACCTCTCCAACCCCCACCCCCCTCAATTTGATGAAAATATTTTTTTTAAATATACTGATCCTTTCAAGAAAATAGAAGCTAAAAAAAGTGTTAAATAAACAATTTTTCAGCATTAGGAAAAAGTTGATCACTTAACAATAATTGACTGTTTCAATAAGAAGATTTCAATCATTTAGAATGCTAATAACGGAATGGTAGAAAAATCATAACTTTGTTTTACTAAAGTCAATTTTTGAAGAAATTAGCTAATTTTTTACTAATGATTTTTATGTTTGTGAAGGTGACATAGTATGATTTTCGATCATGTGACTGGGTCTACTCAAAAGTTTAACAATATTTTCTTCTTACTGTTTCAATAAAACTGAAAATGTTACACAATCTCGGTTATTTATTTTATTGTAAAAAATCTTTTAATTTTTACAATTTTCCAAGGACATTCATTCTGAACTAGGAAAACGTAGTTAAATAAATAGTTTTTTCAATTTAAACATATTTTATCTTTGGGTAACTGATTTTAAAATTTCTCGAGGTTGATTTCAATCAATCAAATCATATTTCAATCAATGAATCATTCTATGAATAAATAAATTAATATTTATTCATAGTTAGTATTTATCATAAATAGAACGTTATGCGCACTACGCGCACACTAATTTCCCTTTCTTTAGAAAAAAATTCTGTTTATTTTCCAGAATTTTGTTATGGATTTTACCTTTCAAATTGGCAGATTATTTTTTTCATTCATCGAATATGACTCTCCGCGTATCACGTTTGAAAAACATGAAAAATATATCTTCATCATACCTCAATCGAAAATTCAACTTTCGATGCCTGTGGAGTGGGTCGAAAATCGAATTTTCAACCCTAGGGAAGAAAGTGACAGATCAATGTAAATTTTCTACCCTAGAGAAGAAAGTGGCAGATGAATGCAAATGGCGCTGCATTTCTGTTCACTCACGCATTAGGTATTTCAGCTAGGGTGGGGGGAATCCAAGATGTCTGCACGCCGAGGACCAAGCTAAAAGCTATTCAATGAGATAATAAAATCGATTCTTGATCATCATAATGTATCGATAATCGCGAGACTTGTCTTCACTGATGCAAATACTGGCGCATTTTGCTACTGCGCTTGCGTTCGGGCCGCGCACTGGTTAGCCGCAGTTGGCGCGCAATTCAAAATTGGAATTGAAAATAATTCTTGTAATTTAAATTAATAATTATTGCAAAATGCACAAGATTGTATATAAATGGTACAACTTCTGATTTTAGACTACTGAAATTAAATGTTTAGTGAAATGTAAGTTATTCTTTGGAAGTCGAAGAAATTAAACTGTTATTCAAAAAATATATGTCTTATAAATTTTTTTTCTCTAAAATCAGAAGTTGCACAATTTATATATATTCTTGTGCATTTGTCAATAATTATCAATTTAAATTACAAGAATTGTTTTTAATTCAATTTTTGAATTGCGCGCCAACTGCGGCCAACCAGTGTGCGGTCCGAACGCAGGCGCAGTAGTAAAAGGCGCCAATATTGGCATCACTGCTTATCTTGAAACAAACTTCAATCTACTTCGATCGTAATGGAGCGCGTCGGTCAACATCGTGAAAGCTTGGAAAAAAACGGCATTTTCTCTGAAAATAAAGTGCAACATGGACTCAAATAATAATGTGCAGTGCAACAATTCTTCTGGTTTACCTCCGGACATAGGAAAAGCCGCGGAAGATGTCGCAAATTAATTGCTGCCCGATAAATCGCGTGATCGCTGTGAAGCAGCATATCAGAAATTTATTAGATGGCAAAAATCCGTAGAAACGAACGTCATTGAAAATAAAAGTAAGGTCAACATCGGAAGCTACTGCCTTTTATACGCATTTTTGATAAAAAAAAGGTCCAAGGAATACGAGAGTACAAAATCAAAAGTTTTTGAGGCCAAACATGAGGAGGAATTTCTCAACGAAGCTCATGACAATCGATGGCTAATAGTAAATGTGAGTACAATTAACAACGTAACATCAAATTGAGTCAAATTACCAAATTGTGCTAAAAAACAAAACTTTTCATTATATTTCAAGATAAAGAATTGGGAGTACATGAGTTCAATAAAATCAAATCATTTGATAATCTGGAATATATTACTAACAATGACATAGGATAACTTCATGCCGTTATTCTCAATACAAGACAAATGATTCTGGGATCCCACCAGTAATCTCATTTTAGTACCACTCAAGACTGTTTGTTCTGAGTCCTATTGTAATGCCTGAAACTAGCCCTGAGATAATACTTCATTTTCACAGTGAACTCCTCGAACAATAAAAATGACAATCAAAATAACCAAACGATCAATATCAGGGATTGTAATGTTCATATCACCCTTCTTCGGGGTTGAGGACGCTGCTGCTTTGGTGAGTGTCCTCGGCTTCTTCCTCATAGGTTTAGAGGAGCCTGTCTCAATGGGACTCAGCCTGGGCTCCCTCTCACGCTTCCCAGTATGGGTAGAGGGAGCTTCCTCGGCTTCTTCAGTCTGAGTCCTAGTTTGACTCATCTCCTTCTTCTATCATGCCTTCCTCATAGCTTTTCTCGCCTTTTTTCTGCGGCCGCTCCAACTTCTATTGGGTCGAAACTTAACCGGAAATCAGCACTGAATATGATAGCATCCAGCTTACGCACCAGATCTTTCACTTCATCTAGCCCATGCCTGATTGGCATGCACATATTTCTCTTCGTGTCCGAGAAGTCCTGCATCTTTTTCACAGCGCCTTTCAACTCTTTGATGAGTTCTTGAGCCTCTCCAAACCTTTGCTTTACCTTGATGATGTCCTGCTTGGCCACAGTCTCTAACTGAAGTCAAGATCCTCCGTCACGTTAAACGGACCACCCAACACCTCACACACACTTCGATCTAACTTTGTTGGTTTGTCTTTATCTTGTTTCCACGAGTAGCTAGGGAAGTGTGGGTCCACCCATTAAAAGCTTCTGTTTCATACGCATTATCTGCTCCTTCGCCTTAGAGTCAATAAATATTTTTCTTTGATCCAGAGACATTTTCTTTAAATTAAAGAATCCTTCTTCTGCCTGAATTCAGCATTCGTATTCATAATTCTAGATGCTCCAGCTGCTTTAACACTTCTCAAACCAGAATTTGATAAAAAATATAATTTATGAACCGTGACTTGGTATTTCAATAATAAAATAACGGAAATGCAATAAAAATTATAGAAAATTATAGAAAAACATGTAAAACATATGATGAACAACTTTTTATTACTTATGATTGACTGAACTTCGCGTTTAAAATTCAAATTTTTCATCGCAGTTGATCTTACTTACATTTTTTCTCTTGATATTAAGATTGAACATGAAATACTGGAATGGAATCAACATTAAATTCTAAGTATTTTTCATATAATTTGGGTTCGTAAAATGCGAAGTCGACAGTGATATGTGAACTAAACTTAGAAAAGACTCTGAGAAAGTAAAACAGAAATAAAAACCTGAATACAGAAACTGAAAGCTGTAATTTTCAACTAAAAAAAAATCAACTTTAACGAAGCATGGAATAGTTTAAATTTTCAGTTGGAAATAAATTCTGTAACGAAAACAATAATTTTCCTACAAAATAGCTGAATTCTCAACCAAAAGAGATGAATTCTCAACAAAAAATGTAACAGTAGATACTTCAATCAAGACTGATTTTTATTTTAAATCAAAAACAGGACCAAAGGAGACGAATTTTCTACTAAGCAGTTGATTTTTCGACCAAATGGGATACTTTTTTAAAAAAATTGCTTCATCTTCAACGAAGCAGATTAATTTGTAACCAAATAGTGGAATGTTCATCCAATAACATTAATTTTTAACCAAGAGGATTAATTTTCCACCGAAAAATACAGCTTTTCAAGGAAATAGTTGAAGTTTCAATTAAAAATTATAAATTTGCAACCAGAAATGGAATAGTAACATTTTCATTTTGAAAAATGTATGGTTTACCAACAAAAAGATTTCAACACAGTAGTTCAATTTTTATCCAAAGAGATGAATTTTTAACTAAAATTTTGCATCTCAAGCAAAAAATAAATAAATTTTTAACAAAGTAGTTCAAGTTTCAACGAAGTAGTTGAATTTCCAAGCCAGGATCTTAATTTTTCACCAAAAAGAACAAAATTTCAAGAAAAAGCATAAATTTTCAACTAAGAAAGACAAATTTTCAACAAAAATTTAATAGTTTAATTTACAGTTTAAAAAAATTCTTCTTTCCAAAAAACAAATTTTTAAGGAAATAGTAAAATTTTTAACGGAAACATTTACAAATAAAATCAAGAATCTTCAACCAGAAAAGTGAATTTTACAAAAAATAGCTCTACTTTCAATCTATTAGTTGCATTGTCAACCAAGAAGACTAATTCTCTACCAAACATTTTTTTGAACATCCTAAAGCTATTTTTCTACAGTATTTCAGCAGCTTATGAGCATAATTCTAAAAGGATTTTCTATCACAGAGCAAAAACTTGAAGTTGTAAAAATTTTAAAACATCTTATCTCTAGGCAACTAAAAATAAGAATTGAATGAATATATATCTTAGGGAACTTTTATAGAAACTTTATGGATATATCTTGCATATATTTACAAACTAGAAAAAAAAACTTCGAAATGAGCCCGAGAACATTAAACGATATTGATTATTACGGAAGTTATTGAAAATTTTAGAAAACATTGGAATTTACACTGTTTTTGCAATATCTATTCAAAAGATAGACAAATTGACTTCATCCTAAATTTATTATTACTGTTTCACGTCGAACCAATACCTTCTCATTGAGATGAAAATGTAAAAAAAAAAAATTCTGAAGCATAGCAATTTTGGAATTTTGATACAGTTTTTTCAACATTAAAAGAGCATTCTTTACCCTCTTGTCGTATTACTGAAATTTTGCATATGATAAACACGAATAGTGCGAAATGTATACGTCAAAGAATACTTTTTAACTTAACTCATAATGGTAATGAAAAATTAAATTTGAACATGATTGGTGAAACAGATGCCAGATCTAAAATACGTTTTCAATTTCAATGTATATATTATATCCATATTGTTGAAAAATACTAAATTTGTTATAACAATACGATATATGCGGTTCATATAATCGAAAAAGGTTGTGATAAAAATGGGAAATAGAGACAGATTTTCAAAATTGTTTAATTCTGTAGGATGCAGTTTATGAAGAATTTTGAAATTTTGCCGAAATGAGAGAATGAAAAAGAAAAAAGCAGAGAATACCTCGTTTTATGTCATGTTTTTCAAGTTGGATTAATAAATTATAGTGATATAAATTTGTGATTTTTTATATGAAAGGTTATTACTAGCAAACTATACTAATAAGTCTAATAAGTCTAAAAAAATGGTCTTAGATCTTTCATCAATTCATATGGAATTCATATGGATTGTAAGAAAAATATTTCAACGTGTCGCTTCATCCATCGCTAACGTTCTTGACTCAAGAATATGTTAATATCGTTGGGCTAAGAAGTTGGGTATGAAGTAGTATTTTATTTAATAAAAACAATTAGCATAAAAAACGCAAGAAAATCACAATTAGCTCCAAAAACTTTCAAAACCTATTTTTTCACCCACGGGTTTCTTTTGGGACCCTATAAAAAAGACTTACGGGGGTGATTCTTGAAAAGTAATGTTTTATTTGTATTCTATAGCTAATTTTCAAGAGACATGTTGAGTTCCAACTCGATTCAGCTGATATTGGCGATTCTGAATAAAATTTACTCAGTCTACTGAAAAGTTTGACAATATTTCCTTCTTACTGTTTTGATAAAGCTGAAAATGTTACAAAATCCTGTTTTTTTATTTTATTGCAAAAAAAGTTTAATTTCTAATATTTTTAAAGTACTTTCATTCTGAACTAGGAAAAAGTAATTAAAGGAACAATTTCTTAAATTTAAACATAACTTGTCTTTGGGTAACCGATTCTGAAGTTTCTCGATGTCGATTTTTAAAAGAAAATGTTGTTGATTATTTGTTCAATAATTCGCGAGATACCTGTATGCCACGCAGTCATGCCCCTCTGCAAAACAGCAGTGGCGTCTTTGCTGTGATGCAAGTTAATCTGGGTGATGGTTAGACCAGGAGCAGTCATTTTGGTCTGCTCAAGATCTTCCTGTTCGAAATACCATTAGGGGGTTGGGGGGGCTGGTCCTTTTTGTTACAGGGACCCTAAGACGGCCAAACCAAGGGCGTGTATACTGACGAAGGGAGTTAGCGCTGTCCCGCTGCTTGAGCGATGTACGGGAGACCTGATGGTGATAGCCATGGATCTCAAAGGAATAGGGAGGCTAGTTCTGGGATCAGCCTATTTTCCGTATGACAGCGATACCAACCCACCAGTGGTGTTCAATACTTCTACTGGGATTACTTGACGCGATCTTGCTTTTATATTAATTTTTCTGGGTCCGGTCCCTTTGTAGTCAGTTATTTGCTCTTGTGCAAATTTTGATTCTTCATCAATAAATTGTATTGGCCTAGTAGGGTAGGAGTGGGTTACTATGGTGTTATGCCAGAAGGAGATTTCCGCCTTTTCTTGGCGGAGGTATTCTCGTCCCAAAATGCCATCTGTATTAATGGGAAATTCCGGTGCAACTGCATCAAAAGTCACCGTTGAATTTTCTATGGGTAACTTGATGGTGCCTATGGTGGAAATCATAACGGGCGTAATTCCTGTTATATCTATTGATTCGTCCTCAGTTACCAATAAATCTCCGTCTAGTGAACTCAACTTTATAATATTAATGTAGGCTCCTGTGTCGATCAAAAATAATGCTCTGGTTTTTATGAAATTTGCGGATGAAAATGCCACTACTGGGGACTCTCTACTGAGTTTAGTGTGGTAGACCTTTTCTGTTTCATTAGAATTCGCACGCTCTTCTGACACTCTTCCTTCACTTCGCCCGTCGCTGCGTCTGTACAGCGAGCGTAATTGTAGTTGAAAGTCTCACTGTTGGTTGGATTGGGGGACTGTGCACGGGGAGGTGTGTTCATTCCCCCTAGGGAATAATTTGAATTGGAATATCCATAGTTTGGTATAGAAGTAGTCAGATATTGATGATGAGAATTATTCAGTTTATGAGGGTATTGTTGAGGAGGGTTATAATGACTCGAAAAATGTTGCTTACTTTCATTGGGGTAGTTTGAACCTCCAGGTGAATAAGAACGTTTTATTATCCCGGAGTGATGCAGTTTCTGATCCCAAGTTTTATATGAATCGGGGGCTGTTGCAAAACGCACATGTCGGCTTGGGCTGCGATCCCGTGCTCCTGAATAACTAAGCTGATAATACCTTGGTTCCTGATAATAATTTGTTGAATAGTGAGGATTTAACTGTTGTCTCGCTGCGTATTCAAGCGCGACTTTTAAGGCATCATCTAAACTTGAGGGGTTGCGTGCTTCCACTAAACCCGCAATATTATCAGGTAACCCACGTTTGAAAGCTTCTAGAGCACAGTCCTTCAACGGGGCTAAAGTTCATCCACGTTGGGCTATTTATCTCCGAGTGCGGCCTGAGCTCCTGATTTTAGAAGAATCACGCGATCGAAAAATTCACTAACGTTTTCTTCTCGTCTCATTCTAATCGTAGAAATTTCATGCAGATACCACGCATAAGTTTTACGGGGGACTATCTCTGGCTGCGCCTCTTAGTCGGACCAAAACCGCTTTAAAATACTGTGCTTCACAGTTGGATGGTATTACTGATTCTCCGTTCATAATATCTTGAATGAAGTCCCTAACGGGCATATTTTCACTAAGAGTGCGATTAATATCGCCCGTGAATTGGGTTTGATTAGGATCATTAGGCATTTTGTAAAAGTTGCGATGGACTTACTATACAATTAATTTTAAAACGGGTGATGCCAATGAGATGAGATAGCTCAATAACTGTGAATATATTCAATTCATGAAACAATCCTAGGAATGTACTTTGTTGTAGGCTGTGATGTTATAATTGCGTTCACTTAGATATTTGTTACAATACAAGTGGATTGCCTGACTATGATCGCGCATTCAGTAGAAAAAGCGATAAAGGTTAGACAGTTGCGTTAACACAAGGAACGAACGGTCTGATCGTAACGCGTACCTATCACTGGCGAGCGACCGCTCTCGCGGTTCAGTAGAAAATGCAGTAAAGGTTAGACACGTGCTCTTCGTTTAAGAACGAGGAGAAAAACTTCGAATGTATAAATTTGGAAATATGTTGTAGCTAGAACTTCGGTTTGAAGTAATGAAGTTATAATTTTAACTTCTAGTTTTTAAAATTGACTTAATCTGCAATTACTGAATCTATTTTAGGATTTACATTCACGGGTGATCAATCCGTAAAAGAGAGATTCCAAAAAGGGGTTCAACTTGTTTTGGAATAAAAGGCAACTAAAGATGTAGACAATTGTAATTTGCCTTTTTGAGAACTGTAATTTTTACACCACAGTTTCAAGTTGTCTTTAAAAATTGCATTAATTTGCACTTTTAAAGTAATGAGTATTAAAAGCGTTCAAAACCGGAAAGATTTAAATTTTTCAAAATAATTAATTCATACCCTTTTGTTACTGTTTTCACCTAGATCGAAATATGGTTGCGAATAATTTCGAAGAAATTTGTTATTTGTTTAAAAACCGAAATGTAAATTTTGAGATTTAAGGAAGCAATGAGTTTAAATTTAGATTAAAACACTGAATTTAAACGAAAAGTAGAATGCCACCGCTGCCACCAAAAATCAGCTGTCACGTCACGAGCAATAGGCTTTTTCAAATCAGGTTGGTAAGGCCTGACCAATTATTTGTTTTATGGACACAACTCGTTCGACAAGGATGTATTTTGAACAACTGGACAACCGGGCTTACTTTGAAAGTGAGGAGACCATTGAAAAACGATCAGAGTGTTCCAAACTTCTTTTACGAACACAACATTCAAGATCAAGTTCAAGATGGTGTATATGGTTTTGATTTACTGATCTTCTAATTTATTTAAGCTATCAAGCTTTCGCTCCATGACATGGAGCCTCCTCAGGATAACATATCCTCTCCTCTATAATTAATAATACTAGGTTTTTTTAATGCCAACGTTTCTAAATTCTATAAAATATTGAAAGATATTTCACTAATTTAAGAAATCTTACTACATTCCGAAGTCAGAAAATATTTTTTTAAAATATGGAGCACATATATGTGGATGTCAACAACATTTTATGTATCAATGAATCAAAACAAAAAAAGAATATAAAAATATAAATCAAGAGTTTATCCTCTCTAGGAAAAATTTAAATTATTGATATTACATATTAAATTCAGAATTCTTGCTCCATTTTTTGTAACAATTCTCCTCTGATGGTCGAAGGAGAATTGACAATTTATAAATATGGAGTATACCGTAGAATATACAATTCGCATGAAGAAGTATTATGCAGTATATAAAGCTATTATGGGTAATATACATGAGTTGATTGGAAAATGTAGGACAAACAAAAAGATATATTAACAAGGGGACCTTTAGGTCTGCTTTTTGTTGCTTGAATTGATACTCTCCTCAATGAAAGGTACGTACCAGAGGTTTCCTGGGAAAAATCAAGAAGACGCAATTTTGACCCATTTTCGAGAAAAATGCATTTCAAAAATTGCAAAACGGATGATCATCGAGCCGGTGTAGAAGTATATCGAAGAGTCGGTAGCTCCCTGGTAGAGCGCTCGGCTGATGATCGCAAGGTTGCGCGTTCGATTCTCGCTGTTCATACTTTTTTTTTATTCATTAAACTGCTTGTTTATTTAATTTTTGAATAACATTTGATAAGATTATACCATTTAATGATTATTCACTCCTTATTTTCATTAAGAACTCTGTTCATCGTATTTTTATTACCACTCGTTTGGACAATTGTGCATTTTGTTAAAATTCTTTATAATTCAATAGTTTCTAGTATATATGTTATTAAATTAAAGTTGGAACGAAGTATTTGAAATAAAAATTTAAATAATAAATACGAAATCCCAGTGGATATAGTGACTCATTTCATATATATTTACTAACAAGAATCAAAAGTGTCTTGAAAGTGTATTTTTTTACTTTGTTCCTACTTTAATTCAATAATATAGATACTGGAAACTATTGAAGAATAAACAATTTCAATAAAATGCACAATTTTCCAAACGAGTGGTAATAAAAATACTATTAACAGAGTTTTTATTGGAAATAAGGAATAAATAATCATTAAATGGTATAATTCTATCAAATGTTATTCCAAAATAGAATAAACAAGCATTTTAATGAATAAAAAAAAAGTATGGACAGTGAGAATCGAACGCGCAACCTTCCGGCTATCACCCGAGCGCCCTACCATGGAGCTACCGACGATTCGAAATACTTCTACACTGGCTTGATGACCATCCGTTCGAAATTTTCGAAATGCATTTTTCTCGTAAATGCTTCAAAATTGCGTCTTCTGGATTTTTCTCAGGAAACCTCTGGTACGTACCTTTCATTGAGGAGAGTATCAATTCAAGCAAAAGAAAAGCAGACCTAAGGGTCCCCTTGTAAGTCTAGAATTACAGAACATTCGAACGATTGTAAAAAAGACGATAGAGGTACAGCACTAGTTGCACATTCACATGGATATGACCATAACTTTGGTTTTTCAAAAACTAAGATTCTTTGCTATGAAACTAATAAAAGAAAGAGAAATTTCAAAGAGATGTTCCATATTGTAAGGAACACTAATTTAGTCAACAAAAGATTAGATATAGAACATATTAGCAAAATTTATCATAGTCTTATTTTACTATCCAATAATTTTTAAACAATAGTTTAGTAATATACACATATATGCACTTTATCACAATTGTATGACTTTCAAATTTTCGGTCCAAACGCCATCTTCAATAGACCCCTTTCCAATCAACTCATGTATATTACTCATGATAGCTTTATATACTGCATAATACTTCTTCATGCGAATTGTATATTCTACGGTATACTCCATATTTATAAACTGTCAATTCTCCTTCGACCATCAGAGGAGAATTGTTACAAAAAATGGAGCAAGAATTCTGAATTTAATATGTAATATCAATAATTTAAATTTTTCCTGAAGAGGATAAACTCTTGATTTATATTTTTCTATTCTTTTTTTGTTTTGAATCATCGATACATAAAATTTTGTTGACATCATCCACATATATGTACTCCATATTTAAAAAAAATATTTTCTGACTTCGGAATGTAGTAAGATTTTTTAAATTAGTGAAATATCTTTCAATATTTTATAGAATTTAGAAACGTTGGCATTAAAAAACCTAGTAATATTAATTATAGAGGAGAGGATATGTTATCCTGAGGAGGCTCCATGTAATGGAGCGAAAGCTTGATAGCTCAAATAAATTAGAAGATCAGTAAATCAAAACCATATACACCATCTTGAATAATTTTCCCCTGATCAACAACACGAACATCATTCTGGAAATCTAAGATCAAGATTTATTTCAAAACCCTAGACTACCGAGTTTACTTCTTAAAACGACGAGACCTCTGGAAACCCATGAAGTTGTCTAAAATTTTAGTTATGAACACAATTTCCTCGAGGAAGGTGTATTTTGAACACCTGTGCTCTTATTAACACCAATTATAACTTTATTATATCAATAACTATTTTTCAACTCTTAATAAATTTCTGTGTTCAGCATAACATTTGAAAAAACCGCTTCCTTTCCGGGTCTACTTTCATAAACCCACCCTTGTCATTTTGTTTTGCATACTGATGCTAGTACGCCCAGAATTTGTGCTCATTAATTTGTATTGATCCTCTGAAGCGAATCATATTGAGTTGAAATCTTAGATCAAAATATCTGCAACAATTTGATACCCCAAGTTTTAGTGTGATACAATTAAATCTTGATAGTGTAGAAAATAATTATGATTGTCTCAAGAAGTATTAAAAATGGTTGTCTTGTGGAGAAGAAAAATGTGGAAAAGAAAAAAAATATGAAAAAGAGCAAACAAAGATTGTGTGATTACGGAACAAATATTCACGTACCACTACTTACTGTTCAAAGAAGTCGATCCACCTTAGCTTCTATGTTAGAGAATTTTGAATTATTGCTAAATTTTCTTAGTACATAGAAAATTCGAGATAGTTGAAAAAAGCATGGCAGAAAACCAAGTAACCAACTTTTTGATGCAATAATTCAAAAAAGTTTTGTAATCATGATTTTCTCGGAAGCTTCTTCAGCAAAAAAACTTCAAATTAGAGAAAATCATTTCAAACTGAAGAAAATTCTTGATCGGACTGAAAAACATTTCTCTGAACGAAAAAAATTTCTTTGAAACAAAGGAAATTTCTTAAAATCAAAGAAACATCTCTTTCACTCAGAGTCAATACATTTTTTTCTTTAATCCAAAGAAATGTTATTTGAATCGAAGAATCTTTTTTCCTAGTACATTCAGTATTCGTATAATTCTAGATGCTTTAGCTGTTTTAACTTTTTTTTTAACAGAATTTTATGAAAAATTTTATTGTTCAACCGTAACTTGGTGTTCCAATAACAAAATAGTATTACTCAAGCATAAAAATTTAAACAAAAACACAAGCTTGTTTTACAAAAGTCAAGCTGTGAAAATATATTGACTAATTCTTTAGTGATTGCAGTTTAGAATCAATTAGCCAACTTTTCTCGTCGGTTGTTCATTTTAATATTTAAAAAGGTTTAAGGGAAGTAAAATATTTAATGAAATAAAAATAACTTGTATGGCAGCCAGCTTTTATTTTTTTTTTCAACACGGAAATAAAGCAAATATGTAAGTGATTCTTGTTTTTCCATTTTACAGAATTAATTCTTGTAAACATCCAGGTGACGTAGCTTATTTACAAGCTTCACGATATTATAGCCTTCTCATTGTTTCAATAAAGTTAAAAAAATTTCGCAATCCTTTTCTCTCATTGAAATTTTATATTGACCCGATTCAAATTCTTTATTCTCGTTCTAATTATTATATTCAGCTATGAATAAATTAATATATTTTCACTTCTTAGTAATTTACCTTTACTGAAATTAGGTTAGTAAATTTTTACTAGTAATTAGTAAAACGTCACAAGTACAAATGTTCTTCTGATTGTTCCAAAAACCACCCAAAAATATGCGAAATGTGTAGAATTAACAAAATGGTGTCCATTCTTCTGAAAATCAAAAAAAAAAAATTGTAAAAAAAATGCTAGAAAAGAATAACGGCACATTTTTTATAACTTCAGCTATCTGTCAAAAAAAAATTGAAATTGTTTATTCCGTTTCTAAAAGATTCTAGGTTTAACATGTTACAAGTTTAGCATTCTGGTAGTTGAATAATAACTAACATATCATTCTTATCAGTAACTTATTTGCAACAATTTTGTTAAAAAGTGATCCTTTTTGGTTGGAAATTCAACAGTTTTCTTAAAAATTAGTCTTACTGGGTTGAAAATCCAACTATTCTCGTAGAAAATGTACTTCTTGTTTAAAACTCATACTTTAATATTGAAAATTCAAACTAAAACCTTTTTTGGATGAAAATTCAACAATATTTTGAAAATGTGTCTTTCTCATTCAAGAATTCATAGATTTGAGTAGAAATGGGATCTTCCTTAGATAACAATGCAACTGCTTTTTAAAAATTCTTCTTTTTTGGATAAAAATTCAACTAACTTTTTTTATCTGTCTTTTCAATTAAACAATTCATCTATTTTAGTAGAAATTGCGCCTTTCTTCAATGAAAATGAAACTCTTCGGTTGAAAATTCAACAATTTTGTTGAAAAGTCATGCTTTTTGGTAGAAAATTCATCTGTTTTCTAGCAAATTTTGGTTGAACCACTTTGCTACGGAATCACTTCTTTGTTAAACATTCATATTTGGAAAATTAAGTTAAAAATTCATACCTTTGGATGAAAAATTAACTATTTTGTTGATGATTGATCGTTTTGAAATTTAAAATCCAACTGCGTTAGTAAAATTTGAACTTCTTTCTTGAAAATTTATTTTTGTGAATGAGCATTTATCTCGTTGGTTGAAAATTTAACTATTTTATTAAAAATTAATTTGTTTTCGGAAAATTCATATTTTCTGGTAGAAAATTTAATTTTTTACAGAAAATTTGTCTTTTGGTTTGAAGGTTCGACAATATTAGATGAACTTTTTTTTCTTTCTTTACTGAAAAATCTTTATCGGTTGAAATGTCCTCTATGGTTTCAAAATTCATTTTTCTTCAATGAATTTTTTTTTGTGGTTAAAATATCAAGTGTTACACTTTTTTTTGAAAATTCATCTTCTTAGGTGGAGAATTAAATTATTTTGTTGAAAATTCAAGTTTTTTTTAAGTCATCTTTTATAGTGGAACATTTTTTTTGTTTAGAATAAATAAATGTATTTGAAAATTTTAATTTCATGGATACCGAACACTGATTGTCGAATAGGGTGGTCCAAATTTATACCTGTAAAAATTCGACTTCCGAATTTTAGTGATATCCTCCCCCCCCCCCCCCTATTTTCTTTGTTTTCCGGAAAAAAAAATTTCGTAATTTTTTTTCAACGTTAACTCGTGCCCCGGGATTCCACCCAATTTTTGAAGTATATTTTAAATAATTTCAATTGTTCAAACTATTATTATTTGTTTAAACAATTTTTTGTTTCTCCTGTGAATCGTAAAAAGTTATTATCTTTCGGCATAAATTATACAAAGTTGATGAAAGTCAAGAGTATTAGTTCTTGTTTAACATATTTGGTAATTATTTAAACAATTTTCATTTGTTTAATAAATTTTTTATTCCAAAAATCGTAAAAAGTTATTATTTTCCGGAAATAATTACACAATTAAATTACCTCTGTAAATCGTGAAACGTTATTATTTTCTGCAATTAATAACACAATGAAAGAATGTTAAAAGTAATATTTTTTTGCTTAAGATATTTTGCAATTCTTTAAACAACTATTAATCATTCAAATAGCCAATGGGTGAATACGTGAGCAAGGATAAAATAGGTACATGAACAGGAGAAAAAATTGTTCAAACAGATAATAATTGTTCGAACAATTTAAAATTATTCGAAACATTCTTTAAAACTCGTCACTTATCGATTAAACATAATTCATGTTGAAAAAATTTCAAAAAAATGCCGTCTTTAGCATGAATTTGCTAGAAAACTGCTATTTTTCATTTTTCAGGGCATTTTCCGGGCACCATAAAAGAGGATTAGGAGTGTCAAAGTTAGAAGTTTTTGGGTGGAAATTATTCCTTGAATACTCCTGAAGAGGTACCTATACTTTAATTCACAAAACGTTTATAACAAGTACTTATTTTTTCAATTTTTTTTTAAATCGAGTTTTTCCACTTAAAAGGAAAACGAACAAATGGGGTTTATCACCAAAAATCGGAAAACGAATTTTTGGACCACCCTACTGTTGAAACACATTTGAAACGAATAACCGCCTTGAAATCTGAAGAGATTCCTCAAAAATGTAATAAAATCTTTCAAATCCATAGGAATCTTTCCTAATGTTATGGTATCACCTAAAGTGTCGAAATTCTATTAAATCCGGATATCCTTGAAAATTCATCAAAATACTATGATATGTCTTGAATTGAAATCCCGAGACTTCGGCAGAAATCGTTCTTAAATTTTTCTTAAATTAAGATTCTTTTTCAAATTGTACCGTCACCAAACTCTTGAAATCTTTTTGACTCGTAATCCATTGGAATCGTTTGAAATTGTGAAAATTAAGAAATTTGAAATTTTTCAGAAAAACTCCTGCCATTTGATCATCTTATAATTTTTTATGTTTCCTTTAGATAATTTGATAGATTCAGAATATCGTTCACAGAAAAACCACGAGCTTGCTTCAAGATATATACATTTTTATAATTGTTTGCATCTTTAGAATGAGGCTGAAAAATATAAGGAGTGTGATGTTCAACTCTGTTTTTACAAATGTTGTAATGTTTAATTATTCTGAAGGTTCAATAAAGAATAAGTATAGCGAATATGGAAGATTTGGAGATCCGGTATCAATAATCTTCCTCATTCCACTCTATTTTTCGAAGAATAAATAAAGTGTGTCATTTCATAGATGATAAAAGTTAGTATATATAGCAGCCACTTATCGTGTGACTTCGTACGCACTTTTTGAAAATCAGTTCACTCTTTTCCTTCTGTGTCATTCTGACCATTTGAAAAAATGGAAATAACTTTGGCTACTTCACTTTTCACGTTCCTGTGGTTCCTTTATTTTGAAGGTAAGTTCAATGCAATATTAAAATTATTATTTATAACAAACATAACATATGGCTTCGAAGATGCTTACTTAAATGTATCCAGTGTATTTAAATATTTGAGTTTTTAAAGTGTGCTTACTTCAAAAACGAGTGCAAAGTAGGACCAGAAAAACGGTTCTTTCCCATTTTCTCGAAAACTATTGACTTCAGAAAAAATATGCGAATGTATGTTTGAAGCCATTCTTATTTTCGTCATTTTAAAATTCTAATGGAAGCCAATTTTCTGTACGTATCTGGATATCTCAACCATCTTCATACATTTGTACAGCTTTGTATTTGCTGATCCGTAGAAGACAAAGCATATCTAATAGACACCTTTTTTCAACAAGATTGTCTTTTGATACCTATTTCCCCTCCTTTCACTTCCCCTACTTCCCTTTTTATAATTCATCCTCCCCATCGCCTACTTTTCCTCCCCATCGCCTACTTTTCCTCCACCGATCACTTTGCCACGAAAACAAACTTGTCCTCTTCACCTCTGTTTCCATTACCAACGTACTTCTTCACACCCTCCTTACACCTCCCCTACTTCCCAACTCGAAATACTATACCTCCTCCAAATTTTCCGTGCGTCCTCACTTCACTCTCCCTTTTCATTATTTTAATACCTACTACACCCAACTTTCCCTTACCACACTTCCCTGTTCCCATCGTCTGCTCTACCGCTCCATTTCTCACCAAAGCACCTACTTGTCTTTTTGACCTCTACTACCACAATCCCCGTTACTTCTTCACCCCACCTCTACATCTCCTCTCCTGCACCTCTCACTACTTTCATACTCATCTCCACTCCAGTTCCCCTTTTCTACTTTCTCCTACTTCTCCACCGATCAATTCGCCACTTTAAAACCAAACTTGTCATTTTCACCTCGTTTTCCACTAGCCACGTACTTCTTCACAACATGCCTATACCTCCTCTCTTATTTTCCACCTCATCATCCTCCACTATATCTCCTCCTACTTTCGTACCCATCCCCACTTTCCACACTCCTTCAAACTTTTCGGTGACCTAACGTCAACCTTCACACGACACCCCACCTGATTCTCGCCATACTCCCAGTCCCTTTATATACATGGTGCCGTAGCACTTCTCCTTCTCACTACAACTCATCTACTCACAACTTTTCAATTTTTCCACTTCTGTACTCACGATCTTCTTCTCCTCCCCCACCTCACTCCGTTGCGCTGGTCCTCTTCTCTTCCTGCTCTCTCTGTCTTCTTCTCCATCGTGCCCATCACTATCATTTCGCCTTTCTGCTCGCTCCATTGCCAAACCGTCTCCCCCACGCTCGCCTTCATGAATCTCAGGTCTACTTCCACTCCCTCTTTTTCTATCCTTTTCTTCTCTCTTCTTAGCCAATCTTGTATTTCCTCCTTCCTCTCTGTGAAATCCTCTTCCATGCACAGCCCTGATCCTTTCAACTTTCCTTAGCGTTCAGCAGATCCCTCTTCTTCTCCCACGTTCTTAATTGAAACCGTATTCCACCGTCCATCTTCTTCGAGTTCTCTGTTTTCGCAAGGATTTTAGCATGTGCGGCCAAGAGTCCCACCACGTTCGTCAGGTCGTTGTCCTCCTTCAAAAGTCGAAAGTTTCAAGTTTCTTCTCCTTTCCGCTCTCTCTTTCTTCTCCCTCTCCCACGATTCCTCCGTCAGCTTCTTATTTTGATTGATTGATTCCTCCACGTTCTATCCTCTTCTCCAGTTTAACATCCCACTTCGCTCACTTCTCATTCTTCCTTCTTGGTCTCCATTTTTTTGTCAAGTTTCTCCAACTTAGAAACCAGGTTGTTGAGCGTTTTCTCAAAACTCCTCCTATCTCCCTCTCCCTTTTCATCATTGCTCTCTCTATCTCCCATTCCATTTTCAGGTCCTCTATAAATTTGTCCTGCCTTGCTTCCAATCTTCTCACTGCTTTCTTCCACACTTTCACTGTCACATCCTCCGCTTCCCTCACTGTCTTCGCTTCGTCACCCATTTCAGTTTGTCCGTCCGTGTGCTAGTACTTCTTTTACATTCCACACTTTTTCTCACACCGTCTGACTCTCACTCAGCCCAGCTGATCTTCCAAACCCTTTCACCTTGTTCTCGTCACTACTCGAGTCAGACTCGTAACTCCAGGTTCCCACACTCTACACTAGACGGCACTAGCACTGCTCATTTCCTTCAGCGTGCTTCCGGTCCGAACCTAACCTCTTTATTTCGGCGTGCACTTTTTTCTTCGTCCACTTTCAACTTCTCCTTTTCACTTCCACTGTCACATTCACTTCGACTGAACCCAGACACATTTCTTCACCTTCTCACTACTTTTCTACACCTTTCCTCTCCCTTTTTCCATCCAAACACTTCGAAACTCACTCTGGCACCTCACACTCACTTCCACCGTTTCGAATATCAAATTTATGTAAACAATTAATATTTCCTATAGTTATTAAGAAATCGTACATATTATTCACTTCCAACCGATTTTTTATAAATTTTATTTAAGAAAAAATGAAAAAAGGAAGAATGAATTTTTTTGGCACTTTTTCGACGTTCCTAAAAATAAATGGCATTTTTGTTTCAAATTCGTCAATAATGTGACGTGCCCCAGGGATTTTAAAATTAACACAAGATTTAAAACGAAACAAGCTCACTCGAAAAGAGGTCTTTTTCTAAATGACTTTGATTTGAACAAAGTTTTATTTATAACTCCATCTATGAGAAGAGGTTAAAGATATTCTCTATCAGAGGTGATAACTTTGATCGATATTGTAGATTTCCATTTTCACAGTGTGTGAAAAGATTCCTCTTCTGATTGATCGTTACCATCTCCAATGATAATACAGATTCCTAGTAGTTAGTTAGTTAGTTGTAATGTAGGCGGCGGGGGGGCCGTGAGGTCCCAACCCCTGGCGCTCAAGCTATAAAGCCTATTGTGCCACACCCGTGTTTATTCTCAAGGCAGTACTCGGAATCCGGCCATCTTTCGCCGAGCGTTTTTGGATCTCGGTGGGTTTTTCGTTGTTATCAAACGTTCTGAGATTACACCTCTCAGGTTCCAGGCATACCTATCGCACAATAAACGACGTCCTCCTTTGTTGATCAGGCAAAGTGATCCTCACCCACTCTGCCATTCGGCAGCCTCCCTAGCAGGCTAGGGTGTACGGAGCGATCCCTCTGAGGTCATTAGGTAGAAGCACAGATTCGAAACACTGTCCTGGTGTGTTATCTAAGTGTATGTGTGTGTGTGTTCATTACTCGAAATCGGCCAGCGACCACCGAGCAGAGGTCCCTTGAGAGGACCTGTCTCTGCGCAAGGAGATCGCTGACTCATTTTTGAGTCTTCACAGAATCGGCTTCGACCCCCAAGGCTATTCCCCTCGACATGGGGCCCCACCTTGGTACGATAGCAGCTTTTTCTGAGGGGACCTACAGTTTAAGGTGGGTTCCGAACCACCGAAGCCCCGGTAGAAGTACATAGAAAAATTTCCATTGGTACCCGGCTAAGAGATCGAACCCCGGACCTCCTGCATGGAAGTCCGACGCGCTATCGTCTGAGCCACCGAGGCTTCTTCAGATTCCTAGTAAAAATTGACTACTATTATACCAAAACTTCATAAATGTAATTTTTTTTCTATTAAATCAGGTGCTGCTTCAAGTTTCATTGTGGCAAATATGGATGACGGGCATGTTTATTGGACCGACATCGACGTACCCGACGAGTTTCCCCCTTGGATGTTGAAGAAGACCGTTCATAGTGAATATTCATTTGCTATGAAGTTTAAACTTTCAGAGCCTACAGTGACATCGAAAAGCGACCTCGAAGATATAAATCCCGTTCCCGGTAATTCCGGTAATCCTGGTAGTTCCAGTAGTTCCGGTATTTCCAGGGGATTAAAATCATTCAGGAAACTCTTTTCCAGCAGTCCTCAAGCAGTCGTAAGCTACCCTCATCCAGCAGAAGTTAGGATCCTTTATGCCCAATATTATATTGCAGGTGGTTTCAGGACCTACACGGGTGAATACCCTATCAGGAGTGATGATCACCGCATATTCATAGCGATAAAAGGAAGTTCAACCATCTTAACTGCGAAGATGGACAGGATACAAAATTATCCTTCATTCATAAATCAGGAAGTTTATAAAAGATGGACGGAAAGAACTGGTTAAGGTGGAATCCGATAGATCAGATTATATCAGACTATCCCAAAAATACGAATTAAAAAAAAAATTGGATGTACATGTTGTTTACATTTTTACATCATATTCTTCTTTATTTTTTTGTGACAACATAGAACTGTATTTTTGAAAATAAAATGAATTTCAATCAAATGAGTTTCATATTTTCGCGACATTATAGGAAATAAAGCGTAAAGACACATTTTTCAAGAATTTTTTCAGAGAAACTATTTTTCCTGAAAAATCTTTCTTAATAGAAACTTCAACTCTTCTTGAAAAATCGTCTTTTTTGGTTAAATTCAAATGTTTTTTATGCAAATTTTTTTTATCTTTTTTGAGTGATATATCAATTACTACATTTGTTGTGGTAAATTATTTTTTTGTCGTCGAAGATTCAAAATTTTTGTTCAAAATTGATTTCTTTGGTCAAAAAATGAGCTATTTGGCAGAAATTCGTTTTTTTTGGCTTGAGATTAATTTGTTTCTAACTTAAAATGTAACATTAATATTTTTAACTCAAAATTGAACCATTCAATTTTTGGTTAAAAATTATCCTTTTTAGTTAAGATTCATCTTTTTTATAGAAATTAATCTTCTTCGTGAAAGTTAATGATTTGTCTTGAAAATTTAATTATTCCAGTCAAATATTCATCATTTGAATTAAATTTCATCATTTTTGTTCTATAAAATTGAACAATTCCAGATCAATATTCATCATTCTACTTAAAAATTCATCACTTTTGTTGGACGATGTAACTATTTGTTTGAAAATTAATTTTTCGTATTGAAAGTTTTTCCTTAATAAAAATGTTACTATTTGAATGAAATATTTCATAATTTTAGTTGAAAATTAATCACTTTCATTGAAAATTTGTTTGTTTTTTTAATGAAATATCAATTTTTTTACCTGAAAAGTTAACTAGTCAATTTTTGGAACATTTAATTACTTGGTTGCAAATTAAACTTCTTTATTGAAAATTATCGCTTGTTAGTTGAACTATCTCCATTTTAATTGAAAATTCATCTCCTTGGCTGAAAAATGAGTTATTTTATTGAAATCTTATTTCTTCTGTAACTGAAAATTAATTTTTTTTACTGAAAATATAGCTATTCCAGTTGGATTTTCCATCATTTTAGTTCAAAATTCATCTCTTTCGTTGAATATTAATTTCTAAACTCAAAATTTAACTATTCAATTTTTTGTTCAAAAATTATCATTTTTAATCGAAAATTCGTTTTTTTTTGTAGAAATTATTCTTCGGGGTTGAAAATTCATATTTTTGCTTGAAAACTCAATTATTCTAGTTGAAGATTCATAATTTTATTTGAAAATGAATCTTTTAATTAAGTTTAATTATTTCCTTGGTTGAATATCATTTTTTAAACTGAAAATTCAATTGTTTATTTTTTGGTTGACATTTTTTTTCAATTGAAGATTCGTATTTTTTGGTAGGAACTAATCTTCTTGGTTCAAAATGAGATTTTTCGTATTTAATCTTTCTGTTCACTAACTCACCACTTCGGTTGAAAATTCAACCATAAGGTTGAAGATGTCATTGAAAATTGAAATATATATTTGGTTGAAAAATCATGTAGTTTTTTTGAAAATTATTCTTTTACGGTAGAAAATTGAATATTACTAGAAAAAAAGTAATTAAATATTAATACCAGAATAGAAAATTTTGGTGATTTTTGTTATGAAATGCATCTGTTTTCGTTGAAAATTCAAATCCTTTGTTGAAAACTTATCTTTTTTTGTAGAAAATTCAATTATTTCAGTGGGAAATGTATATTTTTGTGTTGTAAATTCAACTTTTTTTCCAAAAATTCGTCTTTACCACTTGAACACTCCACATTTGGAATGATACTTTTTTCTTGATTGATAGGAAAATATTTCTTAGGAAAAAATTCAACTATTCTGTTAAAAATTTGTATTTGTTGGTTGTAGCTAACAGTTTTTTTTTTCGAAAATTAGAATATTTTTTGGTCAAAATATTAACTGTCACACTTTTTGTTGAGAATTAATTTTTTATCAAAGATTTATCGGTATGGTTGGAAATTTAACTATTTTGTTGAAAATTCCCTCTTTCTCAGTTGAAAATTTATTATTTCAACTGAAAATGTAATAATGACAAAAATTCTGAGTTTTTTCTAGGAGAAATTAAAATAATGGCCTTTATTCCATTATGATTCGCTCATTTTTAACATTGGTTTTATTCGGTGGAAGGAGAAATGATTTTAACATTGCATATTATTTGAAATGTAAATTCAATTTTCAAAAGATTTATTGAATAAATACACACTGAGCGAAGAGTTCCCCAGTGGTTCGGGTTTACACCCCATGAGTTGGTGTGGTTTCTCCTTTTTTCTGTTTCACATGAAGGATTGGTGCGCTCGCACCAACGAGTCGTGCGAGCACCCCAACCATTGGGCTGGGGTGCTCACCCGAAGTAGCAGCGGCCGAACTGGTGGGGTGCGCGCCCGAATGGTTGGGGAGCTTGCACCTATGATTCGGGAGATTCGAGTCGTCCACCGCGTTGGATGTCGCGCGTTCGACGTTTGCGCATGTTCGCTAATGGCCGCAGCTGATAAACATCAGGCTCTTCCCGAAGAATGTCACTATTTCTAGTTTATGTCAATTTTATTATTCATGTGCGAGATGTCAGTGGAATACAGTGTAAAATAGTTATCTGGTTTTTCTTTGCATAATCATCAACGAAGTTAAGAGAAATATAAAACCTTATTTTTTCTCCAGAATTATTTCTGTATATATACAGAAATAATTCTTCGTTAATGAAAACTGTATTCCACTGACATCTCGCACATGAATAATAAAATTGACATAAACTAGAAATAGTGACATTCTTCGGGAAGAGCCTGATGTTTATCAGCTGCGGCCATTAGCGAACATGCGCAAACGTCGAACGCGCGACATCCAACGCGGTGGACGACTCGAATCTCCCGAATCATAGGTGCAAGCTCCCCAACCATTCAGGCGCGCACCCCACCAGTTCGGCCGCTGCTGCTTCGGGGGAGCACCCCAATGGTTGGGGTGGTCGCACGACTCGTTGGTGCGAGCGCACCAATCCTTCATCTGAAACAGAAAAAAGGAGAAACCACACCAACTATTGGGGTGTAAATCCGAACCACTGGGGAATACTTCGCTCAGTGCAGTCATTGAATATGAAAATTTTCAGCAGATAAGATTTCATCTCAAGAAGTAATATAATATATAATATAACATTGCAGAAAACTTGGGAAAATTTGTTTCTCAGGACTTCCATCTTGTTATTTCTTATCATAAATAATTTTAAATATATGATAAGAGAAGATTTCCTGCAAATAACAAAATGAGATGCGTATAAAATTTCACTCTAGCTTTCTGAGGTTAGAAAATAAATATATTTTCAAAAAATAGTCATTCTCCACTTTCCATAAATTCGATTTCTTTTGCATAATTCTTCGGTTCCAAAAGAGGTCTCAAGCTCTACAAAAATACAATTTACGAAAACCAAGAACATTAAAGTTACAAAATAAGGATGGTTTAAAAATTTTCAAAAATTTTTTCTGCAGAGTTTTTGGTGTTTGAAATTTATCAATTTGTTTTAATGTATAGTGGGGCCCCCACTGCAGAGAAAAATTTTACACAGAATCTTAGAACACTTTTAGATCAACGCTATATTAAAAAAATACGATAATTTGGAGACAACCACAAATTTTCGAATTTGCAAATTTGAAGAGTAATGTTATTTTCTCGTTTACATCTTGGCTTTCTTATACTTCGCTATCCATGAAAATACAGTAAATCACAATAAAGTACAACCATAGGAAAATTCTAATTTGGTATGGCAGCTAGCTTTTTTTTTAACGGAAATAAAGTAAATATGTAAGTGATTCTTGTTTTTCCATTTTACAGGAATAATTTTTGTAAAAATATATGCTGGTGGAGGTGACGTAGATTATTTACAAGCTACACGATATTATAGTCTTCTTACTGTTTCAATAAAGTTGAAAATGTTTCACAATCCTGTTCTGTCATTAGAATTTTACATTGGCTCTATTCAAATTCTCCATTCTCGTTCTAATTAATATATTCAGCTCTGAATAACTTAATATATTTTCATTAGTTATTAATAAAATTTCATCAGTACAACTGTTGATAGTGAAAATTTTTTTTTGTTAACAATAAATAAATACATTAGAAAATTTTAATTTCATGAATACCGAACACAGACTGTTGAATAGAGTGGTCC
>CAKNXH010001219.1:56941-107116 GCA_932178445.1 Andricus quercusramuli
CCCTTTGTCTGTTTCCCGGTAAAAGATGTTTTGTAATTTTTCTTTCAACATCAACCCGTGCCCCGGGCTTTTGAAAATGAAATGGGGCTTTAAATGGGAAAAGCTCGATTTTCAAAAAAATGGAAAAAAGAAGTACTTGTTATAAACAAAATAGCAGTTTTCTATCAAATTCATGCTGAGGACGGTATTTTTTTAAATTTTTCTAACATGAATTATTTTTAATTGATAAGTGACAAGTTTTAAAGTACATTTTGGATAATTAGAATTGTTTAAACAATTATTATTTGTTTAAACCATTTTTCTTCTGTAAATCGTGAAAAGATATTATTTTCGGGGATGAATTATACAAAGTTGATGGATGAAAAGAGTATTAGTTCTTGTCTAACATATTCAATCATTATTTAAATAATTTTTATTCGTTTAAACAATTTTATCTTCCGAAAATCGTAAAAATTTATTACTTTCTAGAAATAATTACAAAATTAGTGAAGGTTAAAGCAATATATTTTTAAAGGATGTATGGTGATTATTTAAACAATTTTCATTTGTTCAAATAAGTTTCCTTCTGTGAAGCGAGAAAATTTATTATTTTCTGGAATTAATGACACAATTAACGGATGTTTAGAATAATATTTTTTCTGAAGGATATTCAGCAATTTTTTCAACAATTTCAATTTGTTTAAACAATTTTTTCTCTGTAAGTCGTGAAACGTTATTCTTTTCTGCCATTAATTACACAATTAACGAATGTTAAAAGTAATATTTTTTTGCTTAAGATATTTTGCAATTATTCAAACAACTATTAATCATTCAAATATCCAATGGGTGAAAAGAATAAATTTCCACGACTTACAAAGAACAAAATATTCAAACAAATAAAAATTGTTTGAACAAATGAAAATTGTTAAAATAATTACCAAGTGAGTTGAACAAGAACTGATACTCTTGACATTCATCAATTTTGTACAATTTATCCCAAAATATAATAACTTTTCAAGATTTACAGGGGGGGGAATTGTTTAAACAAATAATAATTGTTCAAGCGATTTGAAATTATTTGAAATATACTTAAAAACTCGTCACTTATCGATTAAAAATAGTTCATGTTGAAATTTTTCTTTAAAATACCGTCTGTAGCATGAATTAGCTAGAAAACTTATATTTTGCATTTTTTGGGGCATTTTCCGGGCAAAATTAAAGGAGTTTGGGTGTGTCAAATTTAAATCCTATTGGGTGGAAACTATTCCCTAAATACTTCTCAAGAGGTGAATATACTTTAATTCGCAAAAAGTTTATAAAAAGTACTACTTTAACGTTGAAAAAAACATTGCACAATTTCTTTCCCAAGGAAACGAGAAAAATGGGGGGGGTTAATCACCAAAAATCGAAAATCGAATTTTTGTACTACCCTGCTGTTGAAACACCTTTAAAACGACTAACCTCCTTGAAATCTAAACAAATCCCTTAAAATGTATTAGAATCTGTCAAATCCTTGAGAATCTTTCCAAATCTCATGAAATCAGTTAAAGTATTTTAAAATCTTCCAAAAGCCATTACAACTTCCCGAAATCCCTTAAAATCCATATTGTTCGAAAATCCTCTAAAATTTTGGTAAATCTTCATGAAATCCCTTCAAAACTTCGAAATCCTATTAAATCCTGACATCCGTAAAAATTCGCGAAAATACTTTGATATCTCTTGAATTGAAATCTCGTGAATTCTTCTCAAATTTTATAAATTTTTCAAACTCTCTTACAATTTCTTGAAATACCATAACAATTTTACAATTGTGCAATTAAGGTTCTTCTTTAAATTGTACTGGCATGAAACTTTTGCAATCTTTTTGACCCGTAATCCAGCGGAATCGTTTGAAATTGTAAAAATTAAGACAATTGAAATATTCCAGAAAAACTGCTGCCATTTGATCATCGTATGATTTGTAAATGTTTCCTTCAGATTATTTGACAGATTGAGAAATTCATCCACAGAAAAACCACGTGCTTTCTTCAAGATATGTACATTTTTTTATCATTGCTTGCATCTTTAGAATGAGGCAGACAATTATAAGGAATGCGATGTTCAACTCTGTTTTTACACATGTTGTAATGTTTAATTAATTTGAAGGTTCAGTGGAGAATAGGTATAGCAATGATGGAAGATTTGGAGATCCGGTGTGAATAATCTTCCTCATTCCACTCTATTTTTTTCAAGAATAAATAAAGCGTGTCGTTGATCAGATGATAAAATTTAGTATATATAGCAGCCATTTATCAAGTCATTCTTCATACGCAGTTTTTCGAAAATCAGTTTACTCTTTTGTTTCTGTGTCATTCTGACCATTTAAGAAAATGGAAATTACTTTGGCTACTTTACTTTTCACGTTCCTGTGGCTCCTTTATTTTGAAGGTGAGTTTAATGTAATATTATAATTATTATTCATAACAAACATTACATATGGCTTCAAGCATGCTTAGTTGAATGTACCCAGTTTGAATGGTACAAGCCAAAAGTTTCCAAACATCAAACTTTTCTTAATTGGACAATAAAGAACATTTACGAAATATTTTCGAATATCAAATGCTCTGACATTAAATTATGTTATTTTGAACCAAAATTGTACGTCTTCACATGACAACTGTGCTAGTAATTGGAAGCTTTCTAATTCTTCCTTCTAATTCTGAAATCTTTAAAGTTAAACACTACCTCAAAATAAAAAATTCCACATTGTAATAAATTGAAAGTACTAGCAATTGCACAATACCTGTTTTCAACAAGATTTTATTTTGATATCTAATTTTCCTCCTTTTACTTCCCCTAATTCCCTTTTCATAACTTATCCTTGCCATCTCCTACTTTTCCTCCACCGCACAATGCCCCACCCAAACACCTACTTGTCTTTTTAAACTCTACTACCACGATTTCCGCTACTTCTTCACCCCACCCCTACATCTCCTCTTCTACTTCCAACTTAGCGTCCTCTACTACACCTCCCACTACTTTCATACTCATCTCCACTCCACTTCTTCTTTTCTATTTTTTCCTACTTCTCCTCCGCCGATCACCTCGCCACTATAAACCAAACCTATCCTCTTCACCTCTTTTTCCATTGCCAACGTTCTTCTTCACACCATCCCTATACCTCCTCTCTTATTTCCCTACTCACCATCCTAGGCTATACCTCCTCCTACTTTCCTACCGACCCCCACTTTCCCTTTCTTATCCTCTCCGACTTCTACTCACTCCTACTTCTCCACCTCTCACTTCCCCCTAGTTCCCCTCACTGTTCCATCTTCTTCATTCCCCACGACTCTTCTCCTGGGAAAAAAGTACGACAAACCCAGAGTGGCGCGAAAAATGTTTAATTGGAAAAATTATTCTAGAGCTTACAATTTTAATCTGCTCTAAGCTTTTTGGCGTTGAATGAAAGTTGACTGAATTGAAAAGAGATTTATTAGAAGCGATTTTGAAAATGTTTATTTCTTTTTATTCAATAACAAAGTTTATATTTTATATTTATAAGAACAAAACGATCCCAATCTTTTTAACTCTCCACATTTATGTAAAACATCATACAGTGAGTAAAAACAATTCCATATTGAGTCAGTTACAGTTGATATTCTGAAAAAATAATATCCTTTTCTTGATAGTAGTCAAGTTGTTAATTTGCTTATAAACTTATTTACGAATTAAAAAATTATTGTTCCTTACTAAAGAATCACGAGGAAAGAATTTTGCCAAATAATTTAAAATTGATTCTGTTGAAGAAAAGAAATCTGCCGGTTGAAAGTTTACGAAAATTGTTATTTTTCGTTCAAATTTATATAAACAATTAACATTTCTTATAGGTATTAAAAAATCCTACACATTATGTATTTAACATTTTTTCTGAATTTTGTTCAAGAAAAAATGTCTTAAGAGCGCGATATAACTGAGATATGTATTTATTTCTTGAATTTGTTTATAACATTGAAGTACTAAGTTAGTCCAAACATGCACAGTGAATTTTCTTTGTTCACTTTTGCGAGGTTCCTAAAAAAAATTGAATTTCTGTTTCAAATTTGTCAATATTAAGACGTGCCCCTGAACTTTTGGAGCTCACACAAGATTTTAAACGGAAAAAGCTCAGTTTTCAGAAAAATAGGGGAAATAACTATTTCTCATAAAATTTTTGGAAATTGATTTTATGTTTTCAGCTCTACTTAAAAATGTTCAAAGAATCATTTCCAACCCATTACTTTAAATTTTGATGTCCCAACTCCATTGTATTGTGCCCGGAAAATGCCCCGATATTTTTTCCTGTAAATCATGATTATTCAGTATTTTTGGGATTATTATTCGAAAATGATATTTTTTGTTTACGGGATTTTAAAATTGATTGAGCGCTTTATATTTTTCCAGTTTTTGTTTTTATTGCAAGAGATGAACAGTTCGTATTTTTTGGAAACAATGATATAATTTTTTTAATAATTTCAATTTCTCTTCATTTTTGCCCACCAAATCAAAAGTATACTTTTACGGAGTGCACGCATGCGCTTCTGGTCCATGCTGTTTTGCATAAAATATCGTGTGTGACGCCGCAGCAAACCATTGACGACCTCGCCCGCTGTTTGCAGTACTCGGTTATGCGCGCGCCTTCGGTGCGGTCATGTACGCCTCGTCCTGCAACCATCGGCCGCGGACCTCAAAGAGGTGTTTTGCTGAGTCGTAACGCAATATACTGTTTCTTCCGTTTTCTCTAGTAGCTTAGTGGTTAGAGCACCTGATCGGCAATCAGTTGACCTCGCGTTCGAATCCCAGCGGAGCGAAAGGAGGTCTTTTTCCCGAATAAATTTAATTCGAAAAATGTTTCATTTATAGCTGCATCTAGTCTGAGAAGATGTTAAAGATTTTCTATATTAGAGGGGATAACTTTGATCGATATTGTAGATTTCCATTTTCACAGTGTGTGAAAAGATTCCTCTTCTGATTGATCGTTACCATCTCCAATAATGATACAGCTTCCTTGTAAAAATTGACTACTTTTATACAAAAACTTCATGAATGTAATTTTTTTCTACCAAATCAGGTGCTGCTTCAACCCTCGTTGATGTACGTATGGATGATGGGCATGTTTATTGGTCTTACCTCGACGTACCCAACGAGTTTCCCCCTTGGATGATGAAGAAGACCGTTCATAGTGAATATTCAGTTGCCATGCAGTTTGAACTTTCAGACCCTATAGTGACCTCGAAAACTGACCTCGAAGATACAACGCCCGTTTCCGTTAATTCCGGTAATCCCGGCAGTTCCAGTAGTTCCAGGGGATTTAAATCATTCAGGAAAATCTTTTCGAGCAGTTCTCAAGCAGTCGTAAGGTATCCTCATCCAACAGAAGTTAGGATCCTTTATGGCCAAAATTATAAGGCAGGTGGCTTGGAGAAATACGAGGGTGGATACCCTATCAGGAGTGATGACCACCGTGTATTCATAGCAATAAAAGGAAGTTCAACCATCTTAACTGCGAAGATGGACAGGATACAAAATTATCCTTCATTCATAAATCAGGAAGTTTTAAGAAGATGGCAGGAAAAAACTGGCTAAGGTGGAATCCGATAGATTAGATTATATCAAATCATCTAAAAAAATAAAACTTTCAAAACAAACTTTGATGTACGTGTTTTAAAAATTTTTGCATTATATTCTTCTTTATTTTTTGGTGGTAACATAAAGCTGTATTTTTGAAAATAAAATGAATTTCAATCAAATGAGTCATATTTTCGCGAAAATATCGAGAATAAAGCAGGATGGAAGTATCAAGACACATTTTTCAAGAATTTTTTTAGGGAAACTATTTTGTTCTATTGTTTTTTTTTACCGTTGCGGAGTGAGTTTTTTTAAAACTTTTTTTCAAAATTCTGCTGACTACTAAATTTTAGACCGATTCTAATAATTTTTTTTTGAATATTCGTAAACCACAAACCCACGAACCTTAAACCCCCGAACCCGTAAGCCCACAATCCTCAAACCCACGAACCTCAAACCCACAAACCTCCAAACCCGTAACCCCACAAACCTCAAACGCACAAACCTAAAATCCACAAACATAAATCCCCCAAGCCCATGAACCTACAATCCTCAAACTCACAAATCCATAAACCTAAAATACCAAACCCACAAACTTCAAGCACGTAAACCTAAAACCACAAACCAACAAACCTCAAACGCCCAAACCTCAAACCCACAAACCTCAAACCTTCAAACCTCAAACGGACAAACCTCAAATCCACAAACATAAATCCCCCAAGCCCATGAACCTACAATCCTCAAACTCACAAATCCATAAACCTAAAATCCCAAACCCGCAAACTTCAAACACATAAACCACAAACCAACAAACCTCACACGCACAAACCTCAAACCCACAAAAATTATACCTCGAACCCACAAACCTCAAACCCACAAACCTGTAAACGCACGAACCTCAAACCCAAAAAACTCAAACGCACAAACCTCAAATCCGGGAACTTAAAACCCCCAAGCCCATAAACCTACAAATCACAAACTCACAAATACATAAAACTTAAACCCCAAACCCACAAACCTCAACGACATAAACCTCATACCTCAAACCCATAAACCCTACACCCATGGACCCTTAACCCATGAACCCTAAACGCACGAACCCATGAACCATCAACCCCTTAAAATCCCCTTAAGGGGATTTTAAGGTGGGAAACCCACCCCTTAAGGGTTGGGTTTGTGGACTATTCTGCATGATGTACTTATATCTTGAGTTTTATGAACATGGGGTTTGCTGTTTGTTGGATTTAGTTTTGTAGATTTGTGGTTTTAGGTTTATGTGTTTGAGGTTTGTCGGTTTGAGGTATAATTTTTGTGAGTTTGAGGTTCGTGGTTTCGAGGCTTGAGGGTTGTGGGTTTACGGGTTTTAGGTTTCATTTTTGTGGGTTTGAGGTTTGTGGGTTCGAAGTTCGTGGGTTTGAGGTTTGTGGGATTGCTATTTGTGGGCTTGTGGAGTTTTGGTTTTAGGCTTATGTATTTGAGGTTTGTTGATTCGGGGTGTAGGGTTTATGAGTTTGAGGTATGAGGTTTATGTCATTAAGGTTTGTGGATTTGGGGTTTAAGGTTTATGTATTTGTGAGTTTGTGGTTTGTAGGTTTATGGGCTTGGGGGTTTTAAGTTCCCGGATTTGAGGTTTGTGCGTTTGAGGTTTTTGGGTTTGAGGTTCGTGCGTTTACGGGTTTGTGGGTTTGAGGTTTGTGGGTTTGAGGTTTGTGGGTTCGAGGTAAATTTGTGTGGGTTTGAGGTTTGTGCGTGTGAGGTTTGTTGGTTTGTGGTTTTAGGTTTATGTGTTTGAAGTTTGCGGGTTCGTGATGTTAGGTTTATGGATTTGTGAGTTTGAGAATTGTAGGTTCATGGGCTTGGGGGATTTATGTTTGTGGATTTGAGGTTTGTGCGTTTGAGGTTTGTGGGTTTGAAGGTTTGAGGTTTGTTGGTTTTAGGTTTGTGGATTTGAGGTTGGTAGGTTTGTGGGTTTGAGGTTTGGGCGTTTGAGGTTTGTGGAATTGTGGTGTTGGGTTTATGTGTTAGAAGTTTGTGGGTTTGGTATTTTAGGTTTATGGATTTGTGAGTTTGAGGATTGTAGGTTCATGGGCTTGAGGGATTTATGATTGCGTTTGAGGTTTGAGGTTTGTGGGTTTACGGGTTAGGGGGTTTGAGGTTCATCGGTTTGAGGTTCATGGATTTGAGGTTTGTGAGTTTGAGATTTGTGTGTAAAGATATTACCGTTTTCATGGTTTTAAAAGTTTCGAAATTTCGTGGTTCAGCTACCTTGACAATTTTATGTTTTTTTAGGTTAGTTTCTTGCAGAAAACTAAAAAAGTAGCAGTTCTACATTCAAAAATTGAGCAGTCAGCAGAATTTTGAAAAAAAAATGGTGAAAAAACTCACTGTGCGTTGTGGCAAGAAGCGTGAAGTTTCGTTCCAGAAACAACAAGAAAATTATCTTCAAAGCACAAACGCGGAGCAGGCTTTCACCGAATATACTTTTTACATTAGTTCGATTGTAGGAAAAACAAAAAAATTTGAACATTTTCTGATAACTCAAATTTTCAGGTCAAAAAATTAATTGTAAACAAACAAAAAATAAATCTTCAAAAAAATAGTTGAATTTTCAACCAAGAAGATTAAACTGCTGCCAACATGACAAATTTTCAACCAAATAGTATAATTTGCAACAAAATACTTAAACTTTCAAGAAAAGAGATGAACCTTCAACCAAAAAATGTTATATTTAAAAAAAATAGTCAAGTTCAACTGAACAATGCGCTTTAAAATCATTAAGAAAAGTTGTTTTACTCATTTATATCTTGTACCATTTCTGAGAAAAATAAAACAAATCAATTTTCATTAAGAAAAAAACTCTCCCTACCACAAAACAATATTTTAGTTGAAAATATTGTCAAAAAATAAAATAGTTTAAATTTGAAAAAAATTGGCAGAAAATATGAGTGTGGATTTTTTGAGAGAATCTACTTTTAATATTTTCAGAAAAACCGCCGCCATTCTGTCAATTTTGAAAATTTTCTTAATTTTCTCATGGATTCCGAAACAAGGCGCATATTTTCTCCAGAAATCACATTTTTTAGTTCAGAAAAATCAATAGTATCTAACATGATATGATGCTTATAAATAACATATTTATCATCTCTAACATTTTCATGATATTCCAACTAAAAATTATTGTTATACATGCTCAATTCCAAAATAGTTCAATTTTTTTTTCAGTGATTTATGCTTCGTTGAGAATTCATCTTTTTGCTTGAAAAGTAGATTATTCGATTTAAAGTTGGAAAAATTTGTAAAGAAATTAATTTTTTAATAATGATTCATAATTATAGTTGACAATTTAACTATTTCCTTTATATGAACTTTTATAATGAAAATTTTAATATCTCATAGAAAATTCTTCTTTTTGGCTTGAAAATTTAATAGTTTGGTAGAAAATTAAACTATTTGGTTGAAAATGTTCAATTATTGAAATTTTTTGTTGAAAAATCATATTTTTGGGTTGAAATTTCAACTTGTTTGTAGATTAATCGTTTTTGTTTGAAGAATTAAATAATTTTCTTGAAAATTCACGTATTTTGTTTAAAATTTGTCTTCTTAAGTAGAACATCTTTGTTTAAAAAAAATTGTTGTTGAAATCTGTTTTTATATAAAAATTCAACTATTCCATGTTTGGTTAAAACTTTATCCTGTATGTATATCCGATAAGTTGGTAATTCGTCTTTTTCATAGAAGATCGACTTTTCTTGTCGAAAATTCATCTTTTTGGTTGAAAATTGAACAATTTTGTTGAAAATTATTTTTTTTATTGTTCAAGGTTATTTTTGTATCCGACTTTTTAACTAAAAACTTATCGATTCTATTTTTGTTTGAAAATTTATTCCGTATATTCTACAAATTGAAAATTCAAACTTTTGATTGAAAATTTAACAGTATGGTAGAAAATTCATATATTTTGTTGATAATTCGTCTTTTTGGGTAGGAAACTATTCTTCTTTTTTGAAAGTTGAACTTTTTTGTTGAGAATGTAACTATCTTGATAAAGATTCATCTTTCTTGATGGAAAATTATCCTTTTCATTGGAAATTTATTTTTTCCGATTTAAAAGTCCACTATTTTCTAAATAATTCGACTTTTTAGCTTACAAACTGTACTCCTATGTTGAATATTCATCTCTAATGGTAGAAAAGTCATCCTTCATGTTAATTAGAGTCAATTTTTTTTCACTGAAAAGGTTTTTTTGTGCTCTAAGAGGCTATTCTAGTCAAATGATTTTGAAATAAAAATTGAGAAACCTGTATCAGAATTAACAAACGAAAATTTGATTACAAAATTTGAAATATTTTTTTTCAAAATGATATAATTCGAAGTCAAATGAAGATAAAAGTGTTTATGTATAGTGATTTTTAAAACTCAAGAGTCACACTTTTAGGTGATACAGGTGACATAATGATCGGTTTCAAAAAGCATAATTATTCCATCATGTGAAAATTGCGAAAAATTGCAAAACGCATACAAATATTACCTGACACGAAATCATGCAGTATGTATATAATGGGATGCAATTAAAAAAAATCAAGGAAATGCATTAAAAACCGGTTAATTTACTGGATTTTCCGACAAACAATTGTTATTTCTTTGTGCGCAATATTGGCACAGTGTTGTCGTATGTTTATGGAACATGGCTCTATTACAACGCAGACATTTGTACCATGCTTTTTGATATGTTCGCAGCACATCGAGTTCAAGAACGCGTCTCCATTTCCGTTTCTGAAAAAAAAGAAAAATATTTCTCAAATGAAAATAATGGCGAAATCATATGATCATTTTTTCAACAATATGAGAAAAATATTGATATTTTTTATTCAAATTTCTATAAAATAAGACAAATATTAACTTTTAAATTTGAAAATTCAGTTGAAAAATCATATTATTATAATTATGTTCGCAAATATATAGTTCTTTTTACCTGTGATATACGAAAGGCCTTCCTTCACAACCAATCTCTGTTGATGGATGTTTCCGGGAAGAAATTTCTATAAAATCAAGAAAACGCAACATTTCAATATAAGTTTACTCTTGCGTCACACAAAACTTACTTTTATTTTATTATTGGATACAAAACAAGAATTTGAATGAAGAATTTATTTACGTTTTGTATTTGTCTTCAGATCACTTTTTGTGACGTTGTTACCCCACTGGGGTCTAAAAGGCACAAATCGAACTTTCACACTGTCGCTTTCGGCGTAATCAAACGAACTGAGTCCGATCATGGGTTCAGCATGGACTAGGACCTCTGAACTCCCCCCCCCCCACCCGGGTCTTGGCCAGCTCCCTTAGCCTATACAGAAATGGCACCGCTTTTAAAAAACCTCTGGGTCATTTTGACCCCCGTGGGGTAACTGAGAGTTAAATTGGAGACAGTCAGACTGGCTTCGTCTCGTTTACAATTTCACAGCATGATCTTATTGCTTCAAGAGAGTTGAAAATGCTACACCACAACGTCGTTTTATTAAAATTTTCTATTTTTCACGTTTTGCATTTTCATAACTTTTCTTCAATTATTATATAGTTATAGATATTATAAAGCCAATTTGATTTTTCTTTTCAAACTTACATAAAAAGACAATTCATAAATGATTATTTCTTTTAGGTGATTTTTTATTAACAAATTGAAAGTCTAGACGATTTCCTCTCAAAAATCGCTACTTTTTAACAACAATTCATAGAGAGAAGTTTTCATTCGATCAGAAGATGTTTTCTTGCTTTCACAGATATAACTTTATTATAGATGATATACATGTTTTATATCTTTCTGAGCAATCTATTCTATGGTACAACTGTACAAATATGTAAATTCTGTAAAAAAATCATTTTTTTCTAACGCTGTAAATTGCTAACAGGTTATCCTACGAAAAAACTACAAGAGGCAAACAATGTTAATTTTTCTCAGAGATCCTAAAAATGATTTCATACATTTTTTCTGTTGATAACCATTCTGTGAATGCAATTTTAACGTAATAATAATGTCTGTCATAATGTCTGTCTCACTGCGACCTTTAATCCTGATTTTCTGGGAAGAAAGTCATTTTTTCAATCAAACCTTTTTTACTCTCATTAAGCATTCTCAGATCTCGGGCAAACCGGAATTAATTAACATTTATACTAATGTTTTGAATTTCCATTTGAAATAATTGAAATTGGAATTTTTTTTAATTAAAAAATTACAAATTGAGAAAGTTTACAATAAATATGAAGTCACTTCTTTTTATATTTCACCTGTGGCGTTCGAGCACATTTTTTTTAATCTTTTTTATCTCACTGAGCATTCTAATATCTCGAATAAAAAAAGTAGTTCAAGCGCACGACATTGGAATCACTAAGAACGGGCGTTAAAAAAGAGGTGTGTCATCTTATCTCGTGCATTGCGTAAAACTGTATGATTTGTAACATTGGTTAAGAAATACTTTTTTTTAAGGTGGAACTTTTACCTACATTTGAAGGATTAGAGGAAATTGAAGTATATTAATTATTATTCTTAAAGTTGGCAAAATTAGCACTAAAGAAGAAAAAGCATATAAAAATATTCATTTGCCTAAAAATAGTTCATGCACCTTAGATATTTCGAAATTACGTGGACAATGTTCCGATGGAGCTGCAAATACGGCCGAAAATATTTCGGGTCTTCAGAAGCGAATACGGGAAGATGAACCAACAGTACTGTATATTCATTGCTGACCTCACACAGTAAGCTTAGTTGTTCAAGATGACATGGAATGTGTTCTGCCTGTTAAGAACTTTCCTGGCTTTCTAAAAGAAGCGATCAATTTTATTCGCGATTCTCCGAAAAGATTAGCACAATTTAAAGAATTGCTTACAGATGATAGCCCAAGTTTAATGCTCTTTTGCCCAACAATGTGGCTGTTCCGCATTAAATCGATAAAAAGAAAGCACAACAAAACGGTGTATTTAAAGCCACGTATAGTTTGGAGTTCTTCTTCATGACTATTGTAACTTTAATTTTAGAAAGAGTTGAAGTTTTAAATGCTGAGCTCCAAAAACGTGAGCTCAGTATTAGTGAAGTACATGACAAAATCCGCATCGTTACAGAACAACTTGAAGAAGTTCGAAGTTCAGGTTTTGAAGATATGTGGACGAAAGCTGTCGCAGATTCATTTGCCCTCGATCTACCAAGCCCGGAAATACCTCGCCAGCGTAGAAAATCTAATAGGATCGATCCTGCACCGAACAATGCTCATTCTGATCTTGGTCCAAAAGAGTATCATCAAAAAATTTTCTACGAGTTGATTGAGCAAGTCACTGTCTCTATAAAAGATAGATTTGAGTGCGAAACTTTGAAACTCTTAGAGGAATTCGAAGATTTTGTGACAGGAAAAGATTCGAATGGAACAGTTATTACATCCTTTTATAAGAAAGACTTTAATCCTGACCGTTTATCTCTTCGTCAACAGTAGTACTGAAAGATCGTTCTCAGCATTGAGTAGATTAAAAAACTATTCGCGGTCTTCTATGAAAGCAAAACGGTTAATCTACCTTGCTTTGTCACACTTGCATTCAAATCTAGCGAAAGAGTTGTTTCAAAAGGTCGCCTTTCGGAGTGCCCTGCACCTCCTCGTCTCAGGCACATGATCTGTCCGGGGCTTGTCGTCTTCTGCGGCGCAGAGGTAGCACTGAGGAGTGCTTTCGCACCCCGCAGCCCTGTGGCCCTCCTTGCCGCACCTCCAACATGCCTTCGTCCTGTCTGGACCCCTGCAGCCTACTGCCATGTGGCCAAAACCTAGGCAGCGGTAACACCTCAAGGCCTCCGTCTTCTTCCGCACGCGACAGGACACCCATCCTACCTTGAGGTGTCCCGTGCAAGAAGCCTTGCGGCAAGCTCCTCCCTCATCTCGACGAAGGCCTTAAGATTACCTCTGAAGGACTTCTTCATCATACTGACCTTTATTTCGCCGCTTGCTGCTTCATTGAAGTGTTTACGAACGGCTGCCTCCACTTCTGCCGCTCGCGCACGCTACCCCCAGCACCAACCGCTTCTTTGATAGCCGCCGACAATTTGGCTCTACCATTTGCCTTTGGCCTCACCTCCACAAGAACCTCTCCGTTTCGGGTTTGCCTGACCCCCTTGATTTTTACTCAAAGGGTGTCCGGCTTCACATTTCGTTCGAAGTCCCTAAGGACCTCCGCGTAGCTCGAGCCTTCGGCCGGTCTTATGAGGACCGCCTCAGGCCGATCTCGCCTTGTTGGCTTGGCCTGCTTTCCGTCCGTGGCAGGCTTCTCCTTCTCTTCTCCTCTTTTAGGCGTCAAGGTCACCGCAGTCGCAGCAGTGCGTGTACTCGGTCTCTTCTTCATAGGCTTTGAGGAAGAATTCGCCTCTATGGGACTCAGGGTGGACTCCCGTTTGCCTTCCCTAGCTTGGGAGCGGGAGTTTCCACGGCTTCTTCTGTCTGGGTCCCAGATTGGCTCATCTTCTTCTTCTGCATTGCCTTCTTCCTTTCCTCTATCCTCGCCTTTTTTTCCGGCGGCCCACCCAACTTCTGTTGGCGCGAAAAAAACCGGTAATCGGCTGTTATTACGGCCATTCTCAGCTTACTCACCAGTTCCTGTGCTTCCTCCAGTCCATGCCTGATTGGCATGCACATATTCCTCTCCGTGTCAGAGAAATCCTGCATCCTTTCTAATGCTTCTGTCAATTTTTCGTCGAAAAATACGTATTAGTAGACTTTATAATAAAAAATGCAACTAAAACGAAGAAGTATGTTGCCATTATTTCCAATTCTGAAGGAGGTGAAAAAACGACAGAAAGTCTGTTTTTTGTGTAGAAAGTAATTTCAATTTTCATAAAATTTATTGAACTAACAAAGTTCTTAAATATCAAAATTGTCAGCAGATACAAATTAAGTGTAATGGTATACAAAATCTTCATTGTCGTCTCAAGAAATATTAAAATTGTTTGTCTTCTTTCACGTTCACGGTGAGCTGAAGAGAACAAACAAAGATTGTGTGATTACGGAACAAATATTCACGTACCACTACTTACTGTTCGAAGAAGTCGATCCGCCTTAGCTTCAATATTAGAGAATTTTAAATTATTGCTTAATTTCTTTCATTGGTTCTGCGTCAAAAAGTGGAGTCTAGTATTATAAATATTTCAAAGAAATTGTGTTATTTCACATTGTTCAACATAGAAAATTCGAGATAATTGCAGGAAGCATGGAAAAAGACTTGAGAAAATATGTTTTGTCGGGACTTCCATCTTTTTATTTCTTATTAAAAATTATTTTACATATATGATAAGAGAAGCTTTACATTTTGGCTATTTTATCTTCGCTATACCTGAACATACAGTAAATTACAATAAAGTACAACAATAGGGAAATTCTAATTTGTTGTCAGAATTTGTAATTGAAGGGTGACAGTACAAAACTAGATAAGCAATATTTTGATGCAATCATTTTTAATAGTTTTGTGAATACAATTTCGAACAAGCCATAATGTTTGTCTTACTGCAACCTTCAATCATGATACTCTCGGAAATGAATAATTTTTTTTAATCAGACCTTTTTTACGCCCATTAGGCATTCTTATATTTTTAATCAAAAAAGAAGTTCAAGCGCATGACATTAGAATCATATAGAACAGGCGACAAAAAAGACGTGCGACATCTTATCTTGTGCATGGCGTAAAACTCTATGATTTGTAACATTGGTTTAAAAAAATTTGTTCGAGGAACTTTTACCTACATTCGAAGGTTTAGAGAAAATTGAAATATATCAAGTGTTATTCCTTAAGTTGACAATTTCGCACTAAAGAAGGCAAAGCATATAAAAATGTGAATTTTTCTAGGAATAGTCCATGCACCTTCAACTTCTGATTTCGGATCATGGCAGCGAAAAAAAATCCTAGATTTATCCAGTCAAGATAGAAAGAGATTAATCGAGTCTGATCCAAAACTGCTGTTTTTGCTACGCGTTATCTGCTGATTCCCACTCAGAAACATAACTTCAAATTTAAAAAAAATCATTTTAAATTAAAGAAGATTTTTCATTGGAATAAAACATACTTCATTGAACAAAAAAATTCTTTGAATCAAAAGAAATTTCTTAGAAACAAACAAACTTCTCTTTAACTTAGAGTAAATGAATATTTCTCTTTGATCCAGAGAAATTTACTTTGAATCAGTGTGCATTCAGTATTCGTACTAATAATTCTAGACTCCTTATCTGCTTTGACACTGTTTAAACCAAATTTTTGTGAAAAATTTGATTGCTTAACCGTAACTTAATGTTTATTTAATAAAATAGTATTATTTTAGCATGTAAAATTTAAGAAAAAACTTCATTTTAGGAAATTCAAGCTATTGAAGTATGTTGACGAATTCTCTAGTGATTGCAGTTGCGAACCAATTAGCGAATTTTTCTCTCGGTTGTTCATTTTAATATGTAAAAAAGTTTGAAAAAATTGAAATATTTGAAAAAATAAGAATAACTTTTATGGCAGCTGACTTTTAATTTTTTTAACCGGAAATAAAGCAAGTATGTATGTAAATGATTTTTGTTTTTCCATTTTCAAAAAATAATTTGTTTATACATATATGTTGGTGGAGGTGACGTAGCTCATTAGAATTTTACATTGACCCGAATCAAATTCTTTATTCTTGTTCTAATTAGTATATTCAACTCTGAATAAATTAATATCTTTTCACTTCTTAGTAATTTACCTTCACTGAAATTAAGTTAGTAAATTGTCACTAGTATTCAGGAAAATATCACCAGTACAACTGTTTTTCTAATTGTTTCGAAAACCACCAAAAAAATTTGATAGATTAAAAATTCCATCCACAGAAAAGCCACATGCTTTCTTCAAGGCATATACATTTTTTTATCTTTGTTTGTACTTTTATACATTAGACAGAAAAATATAGGGAAAGCGAAATTCATCTCTGTTTTTACACATCTTTTAAATGTTTAATTATTCTGAAGGTTCAATGGAGAATAAGTATTGCAAATATGGAAGATTTGGAGAACCGGTATCAAAAATCTTCCTCATTCCACTCTATTTTTTTGAAGAATAAATAAAGCGTGCCATTGCTTAGATGATAAAAGTTGGTATATATAGTAGCCGCACTTATCGTGTGAGTTCGTACGCAGTTTTTCGAAAATCATTTTACTCTTCTACGTCTAGGTCATTGTGACTATAAAAAAATGAAGATTGTTCTACCAAATCTTCTTCTCACGTTTGTGTGTTTTAATTATTTTGAGGGTAAGTTTGATGTTATATTATAATTATTATCTATAACAAATATTACATATGGCTACAAGCATGTTTACTTGAAAGTATCCAGATTGAATTATACATACCTGATGTTTCCAAACATCCATGTTCTCTTAATTGCACTATAAAGAGAATGTAAGAAATATTGTCCATTTTCAAATTCTATGACATCAAATGTTGTTATTTTAAAAATATATTCGAAATCTTTGAATCAGTAATTGTGCTACTCATTGGAAGCTTCTTAATTTAAATATATTTCATTCTAAAAACTTTAAATTGAAACACTATCTCAAAATAAAAAATTCCACATTGTAATAAGTTGAAAGTACTAGCTTCAAAATTAAAGCAATTGGAATACAAAGCCTCAAAAATTACAAAATGCCCAAACAAGCGTCAACGAAAATTATTTTATTGAATGATATTTATTCTTTCAGGCTTTTTTCAATCGATTAAGCAATTTATATCATTTCAATTATTGTTTTCATTCCAAATTATTAACAGCTTGTTGGTTTCCCGTTTGAAATCCCATGTTAATTTCAAAAGCTTGGGGCACATCATAATATTGACCCTAATAAGTACATGGCTAAGGTTTAAAAAAATATGTAATTCCATACATTTTAAAAATTTTATTTTTTTATTACTTAGCAAATTGTTTTGAAATCTATTGTACTGATAACTTTTTACTTGGTGGAGTGTTTTGCATCGTAGATGTTTTCAATGAGATTGAAACATACCGAAAAAATCACTATTTTCAAATTTTCTGCCATCTGGAGATATCCTTTTAAAAATTTGAAAAAAAATCGTGGACTCTCAGGTTGATATGTAGAATTCAACTCATCCAGACATTGTAAAGAACTAAAAAAAATGTCATTATCCACCTTATTACTAGTGTACAAAAACTTCATGAATGTAATTTTTTCTTACAAAATTAGGTGCTGCTTCAATATTCGTTGAGATAGATATGGAGGATAAATCTGTTTATTTTGCTTTCGTCGGACCAGATGAGATTCCCGAATGGACGAGAAGACCTGAATTTCATAGAGGATATTCCTATGTTATGAGGTATCCAAAAACGGACCATTTAGCTGCCTCGGAGGAGGACCTCATACAAATAGACCCCCCTCCCGGTAGTCCCGTCAATCCCAGTAATTCTGGTAATCCCAGTAATTCTGGTAATCCCGGTAGTTCCCGTAATCCCGGTACATTTCGCAGAATACAGAATTTCTTCTCAAGGAATCCCACTCCGCAGCAATCACCTGTAAAACCTGGTCCTATTCCAAAGGAAGCGAAGGTACTTTTTAACGGTTATTATATGTGGTCAAATGATTTCCAGGAATACGATTATGATGACCCAAACGTAAGCAAGGAGCATCGCATTTATATAACCGTAAAAGGAACTAGAAATGTGTTATTTGCGCAGCTGCACGAAAAAATCTATAGAGAAGAATACATACATCCATATATTATACAGTTATGGAATAAAAGACATAGAGAAAATCCACTTCTGCAAATTCCACCCCCGCAAAGTCCACCCCGTAGACGAAAAAGATATCGTTATCAAGATTTACCGAATTAGTTCGGTAAATGGAGGACATTACTGCATTTTGATAAAGTTTACAGTTATTTTAGGATTTAACACGAAACGAATCTGTGAAAAATAAAGAAGAATTGTGTAAAATCTCTATTCCAAAAGTGAAAATTCTGATATGTAATTGTAATTGTAATTGTAAAAAAATATGTTAATAAATAAAATATTAGGGTTGTAATATACGGTAGTATGTTCATACCAGCATTGTAAAATAACACAAAGTAGTGTAAATTTTTATTATAAGATTTCAGAAAATATCGAACTATATAGACTATAATTTTCTCCAAATGAATATTATCCATTAAGTTACTAAATAAAAGTAAAATATATTTAAAATTGAAGTGTAAAGAAAAGGATTATGAAAAAACATCGCGATGGCGCTGGACAATTATTTCCGAGGCCAGTTTCATGTATTATATTATATTAAATAAATCCTGTGAAAGCTAATTTGTTTGCATTTTTAATCTCAATTCTTAAGAGAGCAGCCATCGAAGATCACAAAAGTTTTGATTCCGACATTTTTTTTCAAACGCATGAAAATTCACGCGTAAAAAGTGGAAGCTTTTACCACTTTCCAAATTTTCAATTTGAAATCAAATTCCATTGAACTGCAAAATTCAAGAAATTAATTTCTTATAAATTCAATTTTAAAATTAGAATCGTGAAATTGAAAAAAAATTTTATACATAAGTTCTGCTAAGTTAAATTATTTGAATTAGACATCGTTCAGAGTAATAATTGGTCCATTTTTATGTATACAATATCAAAATTCAATACTTTCACTTATAAATTGAAAATTTATAGGGCAAGTCCCCCCCCCCAAAAAAAAAAAATTTCCATTTCGGGAGAAAAAAAATCCCAAATTTTTTTTTTTTTTTAATCCGAATATTTAACACGTGCCACCGGGCACTTTAAAATCCCATTTAAATAACATAAATAACATAAATAACATAAATAACATAAATAACATAAATAACATAAATAACATAAATAACAATTTAAATAACACAATTCGAAACGTGCCAAACTTTTTAGGGGTTGAAAAGGAGTACCTATGAAGTAAAAGCATAATAATGACTTTCATTTAACCCCCCCTCCTCCACAGCGCCCAAAATATGACCCCAAAATCAAAAAACTACATTTTTGCGTATTATTGTTACTTTTTAGCAATTTCCGTCGTCTTTTTCATACAAATAATTACTAATGGACAATTTGAATATTTCCCATGACTTTCTTAACAACTTTTTCTCAATATAGTATCCTATACTACTTTTGGTTGAATAATTATATCATTTTGATACATTCCTTTAAATGTTCAATGAATTTCTATTTGTTTAAACAATTTTCATTTTCTTAAGCAGATTTTTTGGATAACTTTAAAAAAATTTAATAAAATACATATAATTCTTTTTCTGACTGTATAGCGTATAGAAAGAATATATTAACAATTTTTTAATTGCTTAAACAAATATAATTTGTTTAAACAATTATTTTTCCAAAAATATTTTTTAAATCGTATTTTCTGAATTAAACATAATATTGAATGATTTCGGGGAGTAGTACATTCTGTTAAAACCGACGTGTTATTGTTTAAACAATATTTATTAGTTCAAGCAGTTTTCTATTTTTTTTAATTTTTGAATTCAGGAAATACGATTTGAAAAATATTTTTGGAAAAAAATGGTTTGAACAAGTTATATTTGTTTAAGCAATTGAAAAATGGTTATTATATTCTTTCTATACACTATAAAGCCAAAAAAAATAATTATATGTATATTATTTTATTTTTTTAAAGTTATCGGAAAAAAACTGCTTAGACAAATCAAAATTATTTAAAAAAATAGAAATTTATTGAACATTAAAAGATATGTATCAAAATTATATAATTATTTATCAAAAAGTAGCAGGGGATACCAATTTCAGAAAAAACTGGAGATCTCTGGGTCAATTTCTAGAAATGTTGAGAATAAACAATAAGTAATTGTTTAAATAATGACAAATGTTTTTTAAAAAAATATCTATTTCAAACAATGACAAACTATTACATTTGAATCAAAAAATAGGATTATTTTTTACATTTTTTGGGAATAAATAATTGTTTAAATAAGTTACATTTGTTTAAACAACTCAAAATTGTTTAAAAAATCATGGGAAATATGCAAGTTGTCCACTAGTAATTATTTGTATGAAAAAGACGACAGAAATTGCTAAAAAGTAACAATAATACGTAAAAATGTAGTTTTTTGATTTTTGTATAATATTTGGGGTGCTGTGGGGGGGGGGGGTAAGGGTGGGTTAAAAATAAAAGTTATTAGTATGCTTTTATTTCATACGTACCCCTTTTCAATCCCTAACAAGTTTGGCAAGTTTCGATCAAACCCTCAAGTATGAGTTCAATTTTTCGAAAATCCAAAATTTCCCCATGTTAATTGAATGGGATTTTGAAGTGCCCAGTAGCACGTGTAAATATTCGAATTTCGAAAAAAAAATATTAGGGATTTTTTTCTCTGGAATTGGAAACTTTTGCGGGGGGGACTTGCCCTGTAGCTCGAAAAGCATTTTTTAGACCACCCTATTAAACAATGATTTTAACTTTGCATATTACTTAAAAAGTAATTTTAATCCTTAAAAAATTTATCAAAGAAATACATTTATTATATATGAAAATTCTCAGCAGATACAATTAAAGCCTGATAGTATTGAAAATATTTATTATTGTCTCAAAAAATATTTTAAAATTATTAATCTTCTTTCACGTTCACAACGAATGGAAGAGTCCACTATTATAAATATTTTAAACAAATTCTATTACTTCGCATTTTTGAACAAAGAAAATTCGAGATCACTGGTTTCAAGATCATTCGACTTCTTTTTTTTCATAATTTTGCACAAAACAAAACCCCAAAATTTTTTCAGTTTTCGTGTACCTCAACGTTTTCGAAATAATTCAGAATTCTTATTTTTGACATATTTCTACTGGGTTAGTTCGAGTTTGTCGGAAACAATGCTCCCAGTGCACTTTTAAAATTTAGTTAGTTTTTACGTATCACTGACCACTTTCGAAACCATTCCAAATTATGATTTTTTTGAAATTTAAATAATCTGTTTACTGGTTTGTATCCTTGTGGCCGAGCACCATCCTCCTATCGAAAATCCTGAAAATTTGATCACCTCTCTGCAAAAAATTTGAAATATAATTATTTTTCAGGTATCTCTACCGTCTTAGAAATAATTCAACCGTTACAATAAAAAATTGTTGCATTTTGTAATTTTTTCGCAGGGTAAACCAATTGCACAGTTGTACCGTAGAATCTATTGATCAGAAAAATATAAAAGATATTCATTATCTGTATCAAGGCTAGTTCTCTTGAAAGCATAAAGAAATCTTCTGATCGAATAAAAACTTCTCTCCGTGAATTGTTTTTAAAAAATTAAGATTTTTGGAAGGAAATCGTTCATACTTTACATTTGATAATAAAAAATCATTAAAAACACAAGAAGGATTAGCATCATCTTGAGTGCTTAAAGAAGTTCATTTTAGTTTTTAAACTTTCTTGCTCTCTGACACAAAATTGGTAAAATTCAACTAATTTCCTATTACAATCGTGGAAAACTAATTACTTGGTATAAATAAAATTATTCAGAATTGTATATAATCATTCAAAAAATAATAGTCATGGACAAGATGAAAAATAGAAAAGTTGAATAAAACGACGCAATGTTGTAACATTTTTCACTCTATTCAAACAATGAGGAGGCTATATTGAGAAGTTGTTAGCGTGACCTAGTCTCCTTTATTTTCAAAATAGTGTCTTTTGATTGTTTAAACTAAATTAAGAAAAATAAGAATTTTTTACAATCTTGAAAATATAATGGATCAATATGGATCAATACTATAATTAATTATATTCAGATATTCAGCATCCTCAGGCTTTAGTTTCTAACAGACTTCTTCTTTCGATTTTCAAAAATTTTTTCTGTTTTCTATTCCCCGTATTTCCCATAGAAAATTGCCATTATTGGGCTTACTTTGTAAAAATTATTTGCCTTGAATAAGCATCAGCTTGAGTAAGTATGAAATTGAGCCACCAAAGATTAGTAAAAATTACTAATTTGATTGGTCGAAATTTTCCCTAATTCAATAGTGAAAAGCAACTAAATTCTCAATAAAATTATATAAATTTATTCAGGAATGTATATTATAATTAAAGAAAAGTTATAAAAATGCAAAACGTGAAAAATAGAAAAATGTAATAAAACGCGTTGGTGTAGAATTCTCAACTCTAATGAAACAATAAGGTCATATTGTGAAATTCTAAACCTGACGTAGCCAGTCTGGCTGTCTCCAATTTAAAAACAATGCCGTCTGATTGTTTGAACAAAGTTAAGAAAAATAAGAATGTTTAAAATCTTTCAACTGCAATGGATCGATGGACTCATAATTAATTATACACATTTAGGTTCTTCATGAGCTAAATTTTTATAATTTTCCATAGACAATTGCAATTACTTAACAAACTCTATACAAATTAATTGCCTTGTATAAGGATGAATCAAAATTATTAAACCTGAACTAATTACTAATTTTGTATATTTTCACCGTTGTACAGTTCTACAATTTCCAATGCTTTAAGGAGGTCAAAAAATTAAAAGAATTCTGTGTTTGGGGTGGGATAAACTGAAATGATGGTCTTTATCCTGTTATGATTGTCTTATGTTTAACATATGTTTTTTTGGTAAAAGGGGAAATGATTTTAACATTACATATTACTCAAAACGTAATTTCAATCCTTATAAAATTTATTTAATGAATACAGTTATTAATATTTGTGGAACAAATATTCACGTACCGCTACTTAATGCTTGAAGAAGTAGATCCTTTCCTTCTATTTTAGAAAATGAGAAATTATTGCTAATTTTTTTTATTGATTCTGCTTTATAAGTTGAAGTCTAGTTTTATAACTGTTTAAAACAAATCCTATTATTTTGCATCTTCAAATATAGAAAATTCGACATAATTGCAAAAAACTCGAGAAAATTTGTTTATCAAGACGTCCATCTTGTTATTTCTTATCATAAATAATTTTACACATATGATAAGAGAAGTTTTATATTTTGGCTTTTTCATACTTCGCTATACCTGAACATACAGTAAATTACAATAAAGTACAACAATAGGACAATTATAATTTGTTGTCAGAATTTGTGATTGAAGGATGGCAGTACAAAACAAGATAACCAATATTTTGATGCAATAATTTCAAAAAAGGTAAATAAAATGTTAACCAAGCAATAATGTTTGTCTTACTGCGACCTGCAATCATGATTTTCTCAGAAAAGAATCATTTTTTCTTAACAAAACTTTTTTATTCTCATTGAGCATTCTTAATCTCGAATAAAAAAGTAGTTCAAGTCCATGACATTCGAATCATCAAAAAAGAGGCGTCATAAAAGAAGTGAGACACCTTATCTTGTGCATGGCGTAAAACTGTATGATTTGTAACAATGGTTAAAAAATATTTTTTTTAACAAACTTTTACCTACATTTGAAGGTTTAGATAAAATTGAAGTATATTGATTGTTATTCGTATTCTGACTGATAATACTAGACACTTTACCTGCTTCAACATTATTTAGAGCAAATTTTTCTGAAAAATTCAATATGTAAAAAGGTTTCAAAGAATTAAAATATTTTACAAAATAAAAATAACTTGCATGGCAGCTGACTTTTTTAAACGGAGATAAAGCAAGTATGTAAATAATTTTTGTTTTTCCAATTTCAAGGAATAATTTGTATAAACTTATATGTTGGTGGAGGTGACGTTACTTATTTACAAGCTTCAGGATTTTATAGCCTTCTTATTGTTTCAATAAAGTTGAAAATGTTTCAGTACGTCCGTTTTCCTGGAAAAAAAATTAGTTTTTTAAAAAAATATGCGCAAAACGAAAAAAAACAAAACATTTTTGTCTTTTATTAGGGAGTATCTATCGATTACGTAACGCTTTTTTGAGAGGGAAGAGATTCGGAAATTACTTTTCATTACATTATATATAAACATCACATCATTATTTGTTTTACTTTTTCTTTATCATGTAATATATTTCTATAATATCCATAATTTATATGTATAATACACTGTTAGAAAAATCTATATGAGATTTAATATACATGTGTGTGAAGCAAATATGCACTACAGCTACTGAAATGTAACATACATGGGTGTAGGGAATTTAATATAAATGTGTATTACATTTAATATACAGGTCGGTATAGCAGTGTGCATGAAAACTCAAAGTGCTTTCATTTCTTTAAATCTTGTCAAATATTTGCAATTGAATTAATAATCTAGAATTCGTCGACTGAATTATTATTTATAATGAAAGTGCGACGTACGGGTGGAACTTTTTCCAAAATCCAGTCTAAATAGTAGAAATTTAATGCTAGTACAGTTGATTGTAGGTTAGGTCTGTTATTTGTTTTCTTAATTGATCTTTTTGACTTAAAATCCAGTCATATTTTTTATTAACTGGAAGAAGTTATCATGTTTTATTATTTAGAGTCGATAATTCATGTTGAACTTATTTTGAATTTGTATAAAATGGAATTATTTGATTTTTCTTGTAAGTGATTAACATGAATGTATATGAAATTTAATATACACGCTCTTAATGGCGATTTCATATAATTGATGTATTAATTTTAATACAAATAGGTATATTAAATTTAATATTATTTTTAGCAGTGTATCTATCTATAATTATATTATGAATATAATATCTATAATTGTAAAATTGTAGCAACTTCAAAGATTTGAAACCGTTTCGACTTGTAATACTTTGGAATTGCTTGAAACTATCAAAATTAAGAAATTTTTCAGAAAGAATACTGCCATTTCATCAGTTTCTATTTTTCTTTGCTTCAGAGCATTTGATAGATTAAGAATTCCATCCACAGAAAAACCACGAGCTTTCTTCAAGGCATATGAATTTTTTATCTTTGTTTGCATTTTTATACATGAGCCAGAAAAATGTATGGAGAGCGATGTTTATTTGGAGATCCGGTATCAAAAATCTTCCTCATTCCACTCTATTTTTTTGAAGAATAAATAAAGCGTGCCATTGCTTAGATGATAAAAGTTGGTATATATGGTAGCCACACTTATCGTGTGACTTCGTACGCAGTTTTGCGAAAATCAGTTTTCTCTTTTACTTCTTGGTCATTGTGACTATTGAAAAAAATGAAGATTGCTCTACCCACTCTTCTCATGTTTGTGTGTTTTAATTATTTCAACGGTAAGCTTAATGTAATATCATAATTATTATTTATAACAAATATTATATATGGTTTCAAACATGTTTACTTGGAAGGATCCAGTTGAAACTGTACATGCCTAAAGTGCTAATAATTGGAAGGTTCTTAATTTGAATAAGTTGTATTCCAAAAGCTTGAATTTTTGTTTTCATTCCGAATTATGAACAGCTTGTATTTTCTGGAAATAATAACACACTTAACGAATTTGAGAATCATATTTTTGGTAGACAACGTTTTCCAGTTGTTTCAATAATTTCCATTTGTTTACACTTTTTTCCCACCAAATTTTGAAAATGTAGTATTTCTTTAGCTAATTACACACTTGATGAATGACAGGAGTACTGTTTTTTGTTTAAGACATTATCAAATGTTCAAACAATTAATAATTATTCGCTCCTGACTTTTTTTGAAAAGGTGGAGAAAATTTTAGCTGATTATAAAGAAGTTGTTTTTTGCATTAAATCATAAAAAAACATGAATTAATTCCAGAAGAAAAAAAGAAACTATTCACAACATAATAAAACAAATTGTTCAAGCTAAGAAACAATATTTTTGTAATGACCAAGATAGTGTAAGAGGATTTAAAATACTAGAATTTTCTCCACCTTTCCTCGGAAAAGTTATAAGTGTAAAACTAATAATGGTTTCATAAATAGTTGAATAATGTCCTGAAGAAAAAATATAATTCCTAGCATACATTAAGTATTTCAATACGTTTAAGTAAGTATATCTCTCATCAAACACAAAAAATTGATCCTTAATTTTCTAAAAAAGCTTGAATGCACTGGCGCGACTCCTACATTAAGAAGTTTTTCTCCGTTTAAAATCACATGTTAATTTGAAACTTCTAAAGTTTTATTTTTTTATAATAACTTAACGAAATTCGGTTTTAAAATCTATTGCACTGATAACTTTTTACTTGGTGGAGTTTTTCGCACCGTACACTCAGAGAAATGTTTGTTGGAATCAAACAACAAAATTTGTTTGAATTCATATCATTGAAAGAAACGAATTTTTTTCTTAAATTAAAAAAAAAGGTTTATTCACTTTTAAGAAATGGAAAATATTTGCCTTATTGATTCAACCAGATAATTTCTTCAGTACAATTTCCTTGATTCAAACAAAAAATTGGCTTTCATTAAACAATGTATTTGTTTGAAATTTGTTTATTTGAATTCATAACAATATTTATTTGGTTCAAACAAAAAATATAATGCAAAGAAGTGCTACAAAATGCCGCTAGGCGTGCTGAGGCGCTACGGCAGGTTTCCTTGTAGTTTCCCTGCGATACTAACCTAAAATCTAAATTGATTCATCCTTTGATTGGTTTGATGGCATTGTTCTTTTTTTTGATTTTGTATGATTCTAAGGGTTCTGATCTTCTGGAAAACTTAAAATTAATTGTAAAATGGACGCAATATCTCGAGTTTCGGAACTACTTGAATTTTTGGGGCTTTACCTTGGATATAAAGATTTCTCAGGTGAGTAAGTCTTTTCAATTCCTAACCTCCTTTCTTTAGAAAGATGATTTATGAAACCGATCATTTTTGTTATCAATTGTAATTATCGCTGTATACTTGAAAGGAGAAACACTTATGTTCAATTCAAATATCTGACTCTAGTTTATTTATAATTACTCCATTTTATAACGTCTCAATTCAGAAGTGACAAGCACAATTAGTAATTAAACGGGAGTGAACTTTCGGATTGAATAAGTTTTCCTGCTTTTACATATATGACGATAATTATGATTGAAAAAAACAACATATTATCAAGCTTATAAATTATTTTTATAAAGAATGCTCAATTTTGAGGTTGTGTAAAAAAAAGATTTACTTTACTTGAACAAAATCTATAATTAATTTAGAAAATATATATTCAATGTAAACAAGAGATTTATTTAAACTAACCAACAAATTTTTCGAACCAAATACATAAGGACAAACAAAAAATTACTTCGAATCAAACAAACATTTGTTTGACCCTATATCGAAGAAATAATTTGTTTGATCCGAACAAAATTGGTTTGATTCAAACACACATTTTTCTCAGTGTAGATGTTTTTAGTGAGATTCAAGCATATCGAAAAAATCTCTGTTTTCAAATTTTTTCTATTTGAAGATATCCTTTCGAAAATTTGAAAGACAATCATGAACTCTCATGTTGATATATAGAAAGAGACTCATCCAGGCATTGTAAACAACTGAAGAATGATTTTTCACGATCCACCTTAAAACTTCATAAATGTATTTTTTTCCTACAAAATTAGGTGCTGCTTCAACCCTCGTTGAGTTAGATTTGAGAGATGAATCTGTTCATTATGCTAAGATTGGAGAAACAGGCATTCCCAAATGGATGAGCGAACCTGAATTTCATATCGGATATTCAATTGTTATGAGATTTGAAGAAGAATATCATGCAGCGGGCTCGCTACAGGACCTTATACAAGTATACCCCCATGTTCTTGGTAGTCCCGGTAATTTCGGTAATCCCGGTAGTTCCAGGAATCCCGGTAGATTTGAGAAATTCACGAAAATCTTTTCAATCAATCGCAAACCGCAGAAATCACCTGCTCTGCAGCAATTACCTGGTCCTGATCCAAAAGAAGTTAAGCTATTTTTCAACGGTTATTGGGTAGCAAGTGATTTCCGGATCTACAATTATGATGACCCAACCATAAGCAAAACGGAGCGCGTGTATATAGCAAGGCAAGGAACTTCAACTGTCTTATTTTCGCAGTTGCAAAGAAGACGACCCTTTAAAGAAGAATACATACATACAGAAGTTTGGAAGAGATGGGAAGAAAAAGTTAGTCAAAGTCCAATAAAACCACGGATAAGATATTTTCAATAAAATGTACCCAATTAGTTCGGTCACTGGAGGACATTACAGCATTTAGATAGACTTTACAGTTAATTTAGGATTCAACACAAAACAAAGCTATTAAAAATACAAAAGAGCTGTGTGAATTCTCAATTCTAAAAGTGAAAATTCTGATATGTAATAATTTATATAAGGGTTTTAGTATATGAGGGGCTACTCACTACGAAATCTGGAAATTTTCAAACTGTGAATGCGCTAATCTGTACTGAATTCTTATATAGAGATTTTAAATATTTCTTTAAGAGTCCCGGGGGTTTCGAAATTACTGACGCTGCTCAGAATCGAGACTCACGTAGGATTCTGAAGAATCGGCTAAACTCGGCGGCTGCCGGATCCAATCGACTGTTCGTTTCATGCACAGGAGTGTGTGTGGGAATGCTCCACACCACCTCACCACTGTCCATACTTAGCCAAAGATTTCCAATTTTTCTCACGAATGCTAGATTGCTGCGAGATTTCCAAGAGTTCTCTTAAGATTTCTCGCGTAGCAATCTAAGATTTCTGAGTGAGTAGCCCCTCGGTATTATATTAATAGCAGCATATTATAAAATGAAGCAAATTAGTGTAGATTTTCATTATAAGATTTCAGAAAATATCCAACTATATAGACTATCCTTTTCTTCAAATAAATATTATTTATTAAGTTACTACATAAAAGTAGGTTATATTTAAAATTGATGTTTAAAGAAACGGGTAATGAAAAAACATCGCGATGGCGCTGGAAAACTAACTCCGAGGCCAGTTTCATGTATATTATATTAAATTAAGCCTGTGAAAGTTTATTTGTTTGCATTTCTTATCCGATTTCTGGAAATTTATATTGATTCAATTTTGAATTATTCAATTATCAATTTTATTGGCAACATTTCAAAATAAAAGATTTTTAAATCGCACGGTTTGACTGTTCTAAGTTGGATAACAGGCTGGGCGTTTTAATCAACGAAAAAAATGCTTGACCATTTCCGGGTTGGCTACAATTTTGTACAGTTATTGAAATTGAAAAATTGGAACTCTTGAAAGTGAATATTTCTTTTTTTAAAGTATTCCAAACTTTTGCCATCAAAGCTTAAAAAAATTTTCATTCCTAAATTTTGTTTAAAATCATAAAAATTCACACTTAAAAATTGGAAGCTCTCGCCACTTACCAAATGAACAATTAAAAATTATGTTCCATATAACTGCAAAATTAAAAAATTCAATTAAATATCGAAAGTTCCACCTTTCATCTGAATCGAATGTTAAAAATGTTAAATTTGAACCCATCCACAGAATGAAAATGTTGAATACAAAAAATCGGTATCTCCAAATTTGGAAAAACTTGAAAAGCAGAATTTCATTCCTTCCAACTCAATAAAAATCCAATATCGAAACAAGAGATAAGAGTAGAACAAATTTTGTACAATAATATAAAACGAGTTAATATTTCCAGATCGCTGAAATCGATGGTAGCTGCAAAAAGCACAAAAATTCTCCCTCCTCTCCCTCGAAGAATTTTGGAATTTAGAGAGAATGTAACATTTTACATTTTCTAAATGGTTTTTATAATTTTCAAACAATTTCAACTAAATGTTTTCTCTTGATGTTCTACTTTGTTTTATGAATTTTTCAAAATACTTGGAATAATATTTTTTATTATATTGATTATTAAAGCAATAAGATTGCAATGTTGCGATACTTGTAAAGTAGATCACCTTAAAAATTGAAAAGTTAGAATTATTTACACATATAATCTCTATTACCTTACTGTATTCATGATAACAAGAAAGTAAGCTCACTAACTACTATTTTATTCTAGTCACTCAATTAATAATCAAATTAGTAAAGTTTCCACTAATTTATATTTACGTAATTCTTGCACAACTATTATTCAAATTAATAGAAAAATGCTTCAACGTACTAAAATTACCCATCTTTTTTCTACTATTTTAATCTGTATATTCCAAATTTTTTCATTGTCAGATATTAAAATAGGCTTCATTGAAATTGAAAATTGGTTGAAGTCTAGGAAAACAACTGGCTAAATTCGAAAAAATGTATTACTAAACTTCATAATTAAAAATTTAGCCAAAACTAAGAACCGTGTCGCCATTATTTCCAATGGTTTAAGGAGGTTTAAAAAATAATATAAATTCTGCGTTTAGGGTAGGAAAAACTAAAATAATGTTCTTTATCCCGCTATGATTCTCTTATTTTCAACATTTCTTTTTTTTCGGTGAACCAAGAAACCATTTTAACATTGCATATTATTTAAAAAGTTATTTTAATCCCTAAAAAATGTATTTAATAAATACTGTTATTGATTATGAAAATTCTCAGGAGATACAATTAAAACCTGATAGTATAGAAACTATTCATTTTCGTCTCAAGAAGTATTGAAATTGTTTGTCTTCTTTCACGTTCACGACGAGAGGAAAAGAGCAAACAAAGATTGTGTGATTACGGAAAAAATAATCACGTACCACCACTTAACGTTTGAAGAAGTCGATCCACCTTAGCTTCTACGTTAGAGAATTTAAAATCATTGCTAATTTTTTTTTAATTGATTCTGCTGGTTTTAAACATATAAAATTCGACATAATTGCAAAAAACATGGCGAAAACCTAAAAAAATATGTTTAATAGGATTTCCATCTTGTTATTTCTTATCATGAATTAAATCTTTCTTGAATGCACAATTTTTGTTCATTCATCTGTTTTCGTACCTTGCACAGTTTGACAGCAAAATTGAATCTTTGATTTTTCATTATTTTTTTGTGCGATCAAAATTAGAAATTTCGATTATTCAAAAAAATTCGAAAAGTTGTTATGAAAATATGTTAGAGTGCTCAAAAAGCAACGTTTTTCTCTTCTTGGCTTTTTTTTCATATCGTGCGTTTTTCGGCTTAAAATGTTCATTTTTGTTTGTTCTTTTGGAATTTTGAAAATGCTATAATTCCGGTAATTTTTTTTTCATCAGAAAAAGTCATGGGAATATTTTGTTTGTATTTTTGCGCGCTACTAATAACCGTACATAAAAGTTTCAAATATTCAAAAAAAGTAGTCTAAAAATTTTTCAAAATGTGCTCACTTTTCGAATTTTCATCCGAAATAGCTGGTTAACGAACTCGTTCTTTCTTTTTAGGCTATAAAAAAGTGTGCCAAAGCACAATCGAATCTTATTAATCTTTCGAAAGTTATCGTTCCTTTACGATACTACAGACAGACAGACGGACGGACAGACAGACAGACAGACAGACAGACATACATACATACATACATACATACATCCATACATACATACATACATACATACATACATACATACAGGCGGACATACAGACAGATACCTCCGTAAAAATCGTTTTTTTGACTCAGGAGGTCTCAAAACGTGGAGATTTGATGAAAACCGACAAAGTCAAATTTTACATAAAACTATAATATCTTCTCATTAGAATGAGAATGTAAAAAAACAAGTTCAGCTTACGAAAGCCAAGCTGTTAAAATATATTTACTAATTCTTCAGTGATTGCAGTTGACCAATTAGAGAAACTTTCTCGTCGGTTGATAATTTCAATATCTAAAAAGGTTTGAAAGAATTAAAATATTTGAAAAAATAAAACAATCTGTTCTCTCATTAGAGTTTTACATACATACATTGACCACATTGATCAAATGTATTTGGTCAATACAAATTCTTTGATCTCATTCTATTAATTATTATACTCGGCTCTGAATAAATTAATATAGTTTCACTTTCTAGTATTTACCTTTACTGAAATTAAGTTAGTAAATTGTCACTAGTAATTAGTAAAATGTCACCAGTACAAATTTTTTTCTAATCATTTGGAAAACGACCAAAAAATATGTCAAATGTGTAAAATTAACAAAATGGCGTCCGTTTTCCTGAATATTAAAAATTTCAATTTTTTCGAAAAATATGCACAAAGCAAAAAAGGATCCAGAAAATCTTACGAATCCTTACAGAGGGGGGTGTCTATGCAATTTAGTACGTAAGATTCCTCTATTAAATTATTTCTTTCAAATATGATACATGAAACATGGTTCAGCTATTTACATTACTTCTTATTATATTATATTATATTTTATTATATCTTAATCATATAATTAATTGTTTTAATTTTTCTTTACCATTTAATATTGCTCTATATTGTTCCGAAATCCTTTAAAGTTTTGTCACATCTTTCGAAATCCCTTGGAATTATCGAAAGTTTTTTAAATGTCTGAAAATTTGTTCAAATCCCTTTGATTATCCTTCAAAATCTATTTAACCTTTCTGAAATCGCTTTAAAACTTCGAAATCCCATTAAATCCTGACATCTTAAGAAATTCGTGAAAATACTGTAACATCTCTCAAATTAAAGTCCCGTGACTTCTTCTGGAATTTTAGAAATTTTTTTAAATCCCTTACAATTTCCTCAAATACCATACAGATTTTCAAATAGCTGAAAATCCGTTAAGATTCTTCGGCATCCCATGAAATCCCATAAAATCTAGTTAAGCTCTCCGAAGTTCCTTAAAATCCTGTGAAATCTCGTAAAATTGAGATTCTTTCTAAAATTGTACCTTCTTGAAACATTCGAAGTCGTTTAGACTCTTAATCCTTTGGAATTGTTTGAAATTGTAAAAATTAAAACATTTTAAATTTTTTAGAAAAACTGCTGCCATTTTATCATTCACTAATTTTTTATATTTTTTCTCTAGATCATTTGATAGATTGAGAAGTCCATCCACATAAAAATGACGAGCTTTCTTCAAGGCATATAAATCTTTTTATCTTTTTTTGCATTTTTATACAAGTGACGGGAAAAGATATTGGAAAGCGAGATTCATATCTGATTTTACGCATTTCGCAATGTTTAACTATTTTGAAGGTTCAATGGAGAATAACTACAGCAAATATGAAAAATTTAGAGATCTGGCATCAATAATCTTCCTGATTCCACTCTATTTTTTTTAGAATAAATAAAGCGTGTCGTTACTTAGATGATAAAAGTTGGTATATATAGTAGCCACACTCATCGTGTGACTTTGTACGCAGTTTTGCGAAAATCAGTTTTCTCTTTTACTTCTGGGTCATTTTAACCATTAAAAAATATGAAGATTGCTCTACCAACTCTTCTCCTCATATTCGTGTATTTTAATTATTTCAACGGTAAGTCTAATTTGATATCATAATTACTATTTATAAAAAACATTACATATGGTTTCAAACTTGTTCACCATTGACACTATCCAGTTTGAATTGTACATTCCTGAAGTGGTACTGATTGGAAGCTTCTCGATTTCAATAAAATCTATTCTAAAAACTTCAAATTTAGACACTATATCAAAATATAACATTCAAAATTCTAACAAGTTCAAAGCACTAGCTTCAAAAATCAAATCAATTAGAATTCAAAGCCTCAAAAATTACAAAAAATGTTCAAACAAGCGCCAAATGAAATGATCGTATCGTTCAAAATAAAAACCATGAACATTGCACTATACTTACAAAACGAGTGGCAAGCTAAGACTTGAAAAACTAGTTTTTCCCATTCTCTCGAAAACTATGGAATTTAGAAAAAATATAAAAATTGGGAAAAGCTCAGTTTTCGGCAAAATGGGGAAAACACCTATTTTTTATCAAATGTTTGGAAATTGATTTTCAGTTTTCAGTCCTGCTTAAAAATGTTCAACAAATCATTTCCAACCCATTACTTTTAAATTTTACGAACCGACCATTTTGTATTGTGTCCGGAAAATGCCTCGAAAGATGCAAAATATCGGTTTCATATCAACTTTATTATAAAGTCGGGATTTTTTGTAATTATCGCAACATAATTTTTTCTGTCCCATATGTGACACTTTTGCAAGTATTTTCGAAATAATTTCAATTTTATTGAAGAATAATACTTACGTTTTAATATTCAATTTCTCCTGTAAATCATAATGAGTTAATATTTTTTGGAACTAATGACACAACAAATGAATTTCAGGAATAATATTTTTTGCTCAAGGCATTTTTCAATTATTTAAGCAATTCATAGCATTTCAATTATTTTTTCCATTATAAGTTAAGAACAGCTTGTATTTCCTGGAAATAATGATATGCTCAACGAATTTGAGGATAACATTTTCGGTTAGAGACGTTTTCCAACTGTTTGAACAATTTCCATTTGTTTACATTTTTCTCACCAAATCTTGAAAATGTAGTATTTTTTTATTTAATTACACACTTCATGAATGACAATTAATCCCAGGAGAAGAAAAACATTCACAATATACTGAAACAAGTTGTTCAAGCGTAGTCATAAGTTTAAGACAAATAATGGTTTAATGAACAATTCAATAATGTCCTCAAGAAAAAATATTATTTTTAACATCCGTTGAGTATCTTATTACGTTTGAGTATATCTGTGATCGAATACAAAAAATGCACACTAAAAATTTTCTGAAAAAGCTGGAATGCTCTGGAAGGTCTTTTAGAATAAAATGTTATTTTGCATTTGCGGTACAAGTACATGCCTAAGGTTTTAAAAAATATTTTAATTTAATACACTGCTGAAGTTTCATTCGTTCATGACCTTTAAAAATTTTGTTTTAAAATCTATTGCACTAATAACCTTTCACTTGATGGAGTTTTTCGCATCGTAGATGTTTTTAGTGAGATTCAAACATATCGAGAAAAAACAGTGTTTTCAAATTTTTTGCTTTCTGAAGGTATCCTTTGAAACCCTGAAAAAAATCGTGGGCTCGAATGTTGATATGTAGAAACAGATCCTTTCAGCTATGATGAAAAACTAAAAAAAATCCACCTTATTACTATTCCACAAAAGCTACATAAATGTAATTTTTTCCTACAAAATTAGGTGCTGCTTCAACCTTCGTTGAGTTAGTTTTGGAAGATGAATCTGTTCATTATGCTAAAATCGGAAATGAAAACGTTCCCAAATGGATGAGCGAACCTGAATTCCATAGCGGATATTCAATTGTTGTGAGGATGAAACGAGTAAAGAATGTATTGGGCTCGCAAGAGGACCTCATACAAACATACCCCCTTCCCGATAGTCCCGGTAATTCTGGTAATCCCGGTAGTTCCAGTAATCCCGGTAGACTTCAGAAATTCAAGAAAATCTTCAAAATCAATCGCAAACCGCAGAAATCACCTGCTCCGCAGGGATTACCTGGCCCTGATATAAAAGAACTTAAGATACTTTATGTCGGTAATTGGATAGCTACTGATTTCCAAGAATACAATTATGATGATCCAACCTTACGCAGAACGGAGTGCGTATATATTGCAATGAAAGGAACTTCCACTGTCTTATTTTCGCAGCTGCAAGAAGGGGGAAACTTTCAAGAATCAGATGCACATCCAAATACTATGGCTCTATGGCGCCAAACACTTAGTCCAAGTCTACCCTTTTCAAGGAGAGCATTTAGATGAAGTTTACACTTATTTTAGGATTCAACACAAAACAGAGCTATAAAAAATACAAAAGAGTTGTGTGAAATCTCAATTGCAAAAGTGAAAATTCTGATATGTAATAATTGATATAAGGGTTGTATTATGTGAGGGGCTACTCACTACGAAATCTCCAAACTGTGAATGCGCCAATCTGTATTGAATTCTTATAGAGATTTCCAAGATTTAGTTGAGATTGGCGGGAGTTCCAAAATTTCCTACGCTGCTCACGATCTAAACTCACGTAGGATTCTGAAAACTCGGCTACACTCGGCGGCTTCCGGATCCAACCGACTGTTCGTTTCACGTACAGGTGTGTTGTCGGAATGCTCCACACCACCTCACCTCTGTCCACACTCAGCTAAAGATTTTTAAAATTTCTGGCGAATGCTAGATATGCTGCGAGATTTCCAAGAGTTCTCTTAAGATTTCCCGCGAAGCAATCTAAGATTTCTTAGTGAGTAGCCCCTCGGTATTATATTCATAGCAGCATATTATAAAATAACACAAATTAGTGTAGATTTTTATTATGAGATTTCAGAAAATATCCTACAATAATAGACTATCCTTTCCTCTAAATATATATTATTTACTATATTATTACTATATTATTTATATTGAAAATTGATGTGTAAATAAACCGGTAATGGAAAAGCATCGTGATGGCACTGGAAAACTAACTCCAAGGCTAGTTTCATGTATATTATATCAAATAAATCCTGTGAAAGCTTATTTGTTTGCATTTTTTATCCAATTTCCCCAAATTTATATTGATTTCATTGTTAAGTTTTTAATCTTCAATCTTAATGGCAACATTTCAGAATAAGAGATTCTTAAATGGTACGGTTCGAATGTTCTAAGTTGAGTAACAGGGTGGGCGTTTGCATCAAGGAAAAAAATGCTTGGCCATTTCCGGGTTCGCAAAAATTTTGTACGGTGATTGAAATTAAAAAATTGGAACCTAAAAAAGTGAAATGTTTCTTGTTTAAGGGGGTCATCCCGTGTGACGGTTTCAAAAAATAGATTTTTTTTCTTGCATAAATCCAATCTAGAGCTGACCGCTCGGCGGGCGGAAAACAAGATCTTTTGATTTTTAAAGATTTTTAACGAAAAGTTGTCTCGGTATATTCGTTATGTTCGAAAAACTAAAATAATAGTCTCCATCCCGTTATGATTTTCTAATGTTCAGCATATTCTTTTCGGTGGAAGCAGAAATGATTTGAACATTGCATATTATTCAGAAAGTCATTTCAATCATTAAAAAATGTATGGAATAAATACAGTTATTAAATATAAAAATTCTCAGCAGATACTACAAAAGCGAGATGATATAGAAAATATTCATTTTCCTCAAGAAGATAAGTTATGAAATTGTTTGTCTTCTTTCAGGTTCACGACGAGCGAAAGAGAACAAACAAAGATCATATGATTGCGAAACGAATATTTGTTTATCACTACTTAATGTTTGAAGAAGTCTATCTGCCTTAGCTTCTATATTAGACAATTTTAAACTATTGCTATATTCTTTCACTGATTCTATTTTACAAGATGGAGTCTATACAACTATTTCAAACAAATTATATGATTTCGCATTTTTAATATCTTAAAACCTTATAGGTGCTGTAAAATCCTTCCATACCTTTCGAAATTCTAGGAAATTCTTTACAACCGCATACACATTTTTTCAAATCTCTTAAAATTATTAAAATTATTGTCTGCTAATGTCAAAATTAGCATACAAATTATATTCCCATTCTTTCTTCTAATTAATTTTTCGATAATGAATCTCATTGTTGGGATGAAGGATGATCCAATAAGCTCCAAATTACTCAAATCAACAGCTCTTTCATCTGTCATTTCAATTAATGAAATGTTGACCACATACTTGAAAAGGGGCAACAAAGTGTCCGGAACATAGCCAATTCGAACTTAAATCTAATTTTTCTTTGTTTATTTGACGTATGGCACAGAAAATTTATTTATGCATCAAAGAAGAGGTCGAAACTGAAGAAGAATGATTTGAAACCAAAACGGAAACCCTTCACATCCGACTGGAGGTATTTTCCAGTGGATCAGATTACATTTTGCAATTCAACTATTGGTACATTCATTATGCGCTCGCGGTAAACTAAGGTGTCTATAATGCCATCTTCACAGACAAGAGAAATTCCTCAGTCTCCGATCTCAATCCAGCAGACTTGAGAAACATGTTGGACAGACCCATCCAGAGCTCTTCTCTATATGATGCTGTACAATTTACCACGAAGGGGCTTGTCAACATGTTCTCTTAGTAGGAGCGCATGTTCTGCTTCCTGTATACGACTTTTGATCATCAGAGGTGTTAGTGATGCTAGGCCATGTGTAGCGTCGCTGGAATCAAATGGGAGGTCAAGCTCCTCTGCGGCCCTATCTGCTTAGCAAGTCTCTACCCCCGTCATCTCGAGGGAGATATATTCGAGGTACGGAATATCTAGGATGAAGACTTCGATGTATTGTCATCATCTTGCAGGTGCTTCGGTCAAGTTGCTCCAACTTATTGACGTTCCATTTTACTGCACCAAACGTGTAGAGCAGTATAGGAACGGCCAGCATATTAGTCGCCTGGATCTTATTCTTTCCTGATAATTCGGGAGCCCAAATTTTTCTGAGAGTTTGCCGACACCTTTTTCCAAGGGCCGTTTTTAACTTACGCACATTTTGGGTTTCTGCTTGTCGTATTCCAAGATATGTATATGTTTCTCCAATACCAAGATGTTGAATGGTATTTCCGTCTATGAGTTGAATATCTTAATCGTCTCGCGATGATGTAGTTTCTAGTCTTCCTTGGTAAAGGTGCCTTACGGTAATCAATCCAAGCCATGGACAGATTGTGTCGATACCTGATCGAGTCCTGGGTAATACACCTGTCTATTAACAGGTTCTCCCTGCAACCTGCCAGCCCTCTCTTGCATCCACGTTGTTCGACTATTTCACTCCATACCGGCTCGATAGATGTCAATATCCTCTCTTTGAGGATGCCAGTGAATAGCTTGTAGCTGGTGTTTAAACAAGCTATATGCCTGTAGTTCTTTGGACTTGACAAATCTCCGGTCTTAGGGATCAATACCGTGCATCCTTCCACTAGCCACTGCGGCACGGGTTGTTCTCCGTTTAAGAAAGTAGTAAATATACGAGCTAGATGTTGGTGCGTAGAATTAAACTTCTTCCACCAAAAGTTGTTGATTTTATCTGGCCCTGGCGCTGAAAAGTTCTTAGTTCTAGCGATAACTTTCTTTACTTCTTCAGCAGTAATTAGTGGACACTCTTTCTCTGGACCTTTTAACCTTTGCCTTTGGCAAAAGTTACGAAAGAGTGATATATCAGAAGCGTCTTCATTCAGCTAATAAGTATCTCCATATACTTGCTCCCAGAAGACTTGAATCTCTTCTCGACTAGGCGGATTTTTAACTACACCTGACGCTTTATTGAACAGACGGGAAGGATTAGTAGAAAAGGTGGAATTTTCCTGAATCCACTTAACTCGCCGTTCGAGGCGCTGTTTCGCTGTTGAAAGAGATCTTAATTTTTGCGTCCAGTGCTGCTTGATGGTCGACAGTTTACACTTGTTCAGCGTGTGATTTGCTTTCCTCAAGTTTCGAGCAAGTGCCCTAACTTTTGGAGTGAACTTTTTACTTGATGTTATGTAGCTAATCACGCACTGAACATTTGATGCATGCTGTCTTGCCGTTTCAATTTTGAACTGAAGCTGTGCAATACGCTCGCGTGTCTTACTCAGACGTGCCGAAGTATCGTTACTTCTATCGTCGCTAAGCAGGGAGACCGCCTTCTCGTAAACTACACAGTTCAGATTCCAGAGATTAACATGTTCGGGGAGCAAATCGCGGAGAACAGTATTAGCTTCAGCTAATTTGTCCATCCTGAGGCCTATTATTTGTATTATTTGAGAAGTTGTAGGCTCCGGAAGCTTCGATCATGATTCCTTAAAGAAACCAATCCCAAAGCTACTGGAACGTGTACGTCATCCGCTTCTGATCCTTCTGTCCTGGAAGGTAAGCAAGAGCAAGAAATTTACGCGTGATAACATCAGGCAACACTGTTCCTTGGAGTCAGGTCTCTAGCCGCGGATGACCTTACGCGGCAGACAAGACAGTTGGAGATGAAGGATTTACGTCTGGATACTTTTTTAGAGCTACCAATCTTTGTAGTATTTAAGAGGAACAGTGTTGACGGACCAGATGGAGCGATCCCGGGAGAACAGCCTTATGCATCCGGTTCGCGATGAAATGAGCCTGACGCTGGCAAGCCGGAATCTTTTTGAGTTGGCTAATAAATGAAGCTTTCATACCTCCAAGGCAGCCAATTATGAGAATTACAAGATGGACTTTGTAGCCTTGGTACAGCCTACTCAGCTCGAAAAGAAGTGCTTCATATTTCGCCCGTTTTTCCCCCTCCTTTGCCGTGATATTACCATCGGCTGGTGCCGACAATTCAATCACGTAAATGATCTTGTTCTTCAGATCTTGGAGGACAATGTCAGGCTTCGTAGCACTGATACGTTGAGTGGTGGAGAACGAGAAATTTCAGTAGATCTTACACTGATCATTCTCCACAACTGAATCGAGTTCCCCCTGGGCGTATAGCAAGACGGGCAATAGATCAACACCATAGAAATGCCTAAGATGGTAATATATCACTTTTAGAGCTGCATTGTGTCTCTCTATGTACGCGCAGCGTGCATATTTAGAGCATCCACTGAGAACATGTCCAAGTGTTTCAGGCTCTTGCTTGCACGCTCGGCAGTTGGTATCGCATACAGGTACATTCATTATGCGCTCGCGGTAAACTAAGGTGTCTATGACGCCGTCTTGACAGGCAAAAAGAAATCCCTCGGTCTCCGATCTCAATCCTGCAGACTTGAGAAACATGTTGGACAGACCCATCGCGAGCTCTTCTCTACTATTATTATTATTATTATCATTATTATTATTATTAGTTCTGGGTTAAGACCGTAACAGCCCCTGACGCATGGGTAATCCCGTTGCGGCCCCTTGTGAGCCCAAGTGTGACCCCAAAGCCGTCACCATAGGGAGAGGACCGCAGCCACAGTGTTGGCTGATATCTCTGACTCACTAATGCAGCAATTGCCTGTGAGTGTTATGCTTCCCCGCAACCGCAGGACAGTGACAAATGATGTAAGTAGCTGTCTCATTATCCTTTCCGCACAGACGACAGAGGGGACTTTCTGTCAGCCCTATCTTATGTCGGTGATATCCGAGGTTACCATGTCCTGTAAACATTTCTGTTAGGACTTTGATTTCGTTCCTCCCTTTCTCGGTTAGAGTTAAGCTTCGAGCCAAAGAGTGTTTTGGCCTGTCTGCCACAAGAAACCAAATCCCACTCATTTCGATGTTCCTCTGTCAGCCAACTGCTAATTTCGTCAGTGACTGACCTGCTGGAAATAGCTATAACTGGCTCGGGTCCAGTAAAATTTCTTCTTGCTGCTAGTTTAGCTAACCTATCCGATATCTTTATGCCCTTGATAACGCTGTGTCCAGGGATCCATAGCAAAGTGGCTCGGTTTTTCGTCGCTAACATATTTAGTGCCTCAAAGCATTCCCATACTAATAGCGACGTGGTCGTTGTTCCATTCCAGGCCAATATAGCAGCCCTGCTGTATAAGCAGCTACGGATGTTTCTTTCATTGGCATACTCTCTTGCCTTGTAGACGCACTAGTATATGGCATTAATCGCAGATCGTATAACTGTGGCGTAGGACCCTATCTCGATTGTGATGCCCATTCCATTCCTTCTACGATATACACCAGCTCCTGCATTCTGCTCGTTCCTGGAGCCATGTATACCAGTTGTCTCCATCACTGGGCAGGTGTGCGTCGCTGTTAACACATTCTTCCTTCGTGGATAGGCTAACTCAATACTCCTTGTCGGAGAGATAGCGAGTGAACATTTTGTCCTGGGGATGTTCAGGGTCAGCCTCCTCGCGATGTCGACTGGGATCTTTACTTTTGTCGAGATCCTTTTGTCATTCAGCGAACTCAGTATCCAGGCCGCATTGGCAGCCACGGCCTTGATGGTAAGTTGGAGGGGCTCCAAACCTATTAGTGCCCCCAGTGCCATCGTGGGTGTCGACTTCGAAGCACCAGTGGCGCGCATGATCGCCGTGTAGATCGACATAAGTGTCTCTGGTTTCAAGCCTTAGCTTTTCCTTATGACTCTCCCTCAGAGCCATGGAGTCGATACTCGCTTCTTACACTTGTTTTCCAGGTGCCCGTTGCATAACAGCATCTTATCCAGAATGACTCCTAGATATTTAGCTCGTTCTTTGATTTCCTGTTGTTGTCCAACAAGTTTCAATGTACTCGTGGTTCTCTGGTGAGAGACCTTCTGGTCTTCTGGTGAGAACAACCACGTCTGTCTTACTCGGATCAACCGATAGTCCAGTTTTCTTGCGCCATGAATCCACTATCCCGAGTCAATGGTTCTACATAAAGTGGCATCACCCTGAATCGTATTTCGATTCCTGTTGGCCAACATGTGGCACGTCAATTCCACGACTGCAATAGAAACTTTATGTGAAATCGTGGTCCACAAAGGTTCCAATCGCGAGGCCTTCCTCCCTCAATTGACCACCAATTAGCTTTACTGCTCCGCTTGGGGCCGTCTGCGTCGAGTGGCCAACCCTGTAGGCGCGCTGATCCTTGTGACTTGGCCTACTTGACAAGACCTTATCGTGGATATATCTATCCGCAAGTTTTTACACTGTTTTTAGTAGGAAAGATGTTAGGCTCATGGGACGCAAATTCTTGGGTGAGGTATAACTGATCCTACCTGCTTCCGGAATAAAAACTACTCTCGTACCCCTCCATGCCGCCGGGTCATGTCCCAACGTCAGAGTAGCCCTAGCAAGTCTCACTAGCGGCCCAATGATGATCTCTCCAGCCCTCTGTAAGAGGACTGGATATGCCGTCTGAGCCAGGATACTTGTAAGGACTGAAAGACTTCTGGGACTACCTAACCCTGGCGGGGGTCACAATCTCGTCAGCTAGCCACCGTTTCGGGCCCAGATGGGCCGCAGGCGACTTTTTTTGAACATCTCTCTGGTTTCCCTACGACGCTCTTCGAGTTTCCCAATTCACCAGTGTGTCTTCCCAGCTCCTCGGACTCTTGTAGGTCGACAATTACATTCATAAGTAACTTTGACGGCTTCCGTAAAAGCTTTGTCTGCCATCTTGAGGGTATCCACGTTTTGAATTGACCTCGGAACCTCTGAAAGTGCATAATCTCAGTTCAGTGGAAAACTCATCCCAGTCCGTTCTTCGTGAATTTCCGAGCCATTTAGGGACAGCGGGTACAGCGGATTCTAACACGAACCCTATCTAAATCAGTGATGATTAGGTATTCCAGTAGGTCAATACCTCTGGAGTTGATGTCCGTGCTGCCCCACAATGTATGGTGGGAGTTAGCATCGCATCCCAGCAGAAGAGGAAAACGCCTCATCTTGCAGTATTCCACCAGTGAACGTACCTCCACTGGTGGGTTGGTATTGCTGTCATAAGGAAAAGAAGCCGATCCCAGAATCAGTGGTGCTAACGGACAGCGACTTTTTCTACTGCGCAGGCGTCGCGCAATGGTGAAGTAAGGAAGAATGCTACAGTTCTCTTCATCACTCCTTCTTTACGCGACGCGTGCACAGTTGCAAAATTCGTGGTTTATTAGCACCACTGCCAAGAACTAGCCTTCCTATTCTTTGAGATCCGTGGTTATCACCATCAGGTCTCTCGAACATAATTCAAGCAGCGGGAGAGCGTCAACTACCTTCGCCGGTATGGAGGCCCTTGGTTTGGCCGCCTTGGGGCCCTGTAACAAAAAAGAGCAGACCCCCACTAATCCCCTCATGATATCACGAACTAAACTTGATTATTGGATTAGTGAGATACATGTGTGCCTCGCAGCCATGCCCCTCTGCAAAACTGCAGAGGCGCCTTTGCTGTGATGCAAATTAATCTAAGTAATAGTTAGACCAGGAGCAGTAATTTGGGTCTGCTCCCGATCTTCCTGTGTCAATAGGCTCCTCCTGTTCCTGGCCGGCAGCCCTAAAGTTGACCTTTCCAAAGTGATAGATTGGCCTTAGGGCCCTAGGGTGGTAAAAGCCCTCGTCTGGGACTCTGGAATCTGCACAACTAGGATGTGTCTGGTGCCTCCTGGTGTGTCCTCTTCCTGAGGCCTATCGTGACTGACGAATCGCTAGGACGCGGTTTCAAGTGAGGGGTTGATTTTCTTCTACCGATGGAGCACTTCAGACGGGTCTTCCAGTTTACCCGGGAACCACGCCGTAGCCCTCACCATCTTTTGGAGAAACTCAACCGAGCTTCAGCCGCTAGACGGCTGCCACAAAGACGGAGACCACTCCCCTGCAGAAGAAGGTCACGAATCTTGGCCATTGATCTGGGGACGCTCTTTCGAGTGCCCTCCAGGTAGCCTTCCTGAAGATCTCGTACTGCTCCGTAGTGAGCAACAAGTCCGGGTAGTTGGTGTCAGTCACCACCATCGTTAGGGGGTTAGTCATTCGATCGGCCGTCAGTCCAACTCCCGACGACTCTCTGTTCGTCGGCTGCTGGGCCGCCTTGTGCCTTCTCGAAGGCTTAGCCACTGCCGGTGGAGTGCCATCTGAGCCCCTATCTCTTTTCTGGGCCTCAGTGCTGGATTTCGGTCCTGTAGCTGCTAACGTTCCAGCTTCCGCAGCTGCTCTAGTAGCCTGCTGTGCTTGCCTCTTCAGTCTCCTTTTCAGGGAACCCTTGATGCGTCTCTTCTTTTTGAGGGACTGATTGGCTTCTTTAATTGCCATAGCTTCGTTCAGAGGGAACATCGATCCCTAAGCTCCCAAGGGAGCTGGGGGCACAGCCGTCAATTGAAATTGGCTTGCTGGAGAGACCGATGGGGAGGAAAGGGTTATGCTGAACCCGTTAAGGCCCAACCCTTCTCCCCCCTCCACCACCTCCCTTCATCCTCCTTTTTCACTTTGGGTATTTTGCGTGTTTATTTTGATCCTACGAGAAGCTAGGAAAATAAAAGGTCCGCCCCTGCAGAGCGCCGCATGCAGGGGTAAGACTAATTACTCGGGGAGGACTACGGTGTACCGAGAGGCCGTTAGGACACCTTCGTAACCCCCTAGGTCCCAAACTGCCACGAGCACTTCAGCTATGCCGTCCTTAGAGTCTGCTCGTTCGCCATCTGAAAAATTTGGTTTGGTAGATCGTTGTTTTTATTTACAGACTTAACGTGGTCCCAAAAGAATTTCGGATTAGATATAATCGAGTTTACGATGTTTGTAATGCATCTATTGTAAGATAAGTCTGATAGTTCTTTCCAGGATCCTTATGGGCTGTCCTCACCATTTTTGTATTTACAATTACAAAATGTTTGGTCCAAATCACCGTAATCTATACCTATGAATATATCTTTTATCTTCTTCCTGTGATAACAATTAAAACATTTGGAATGCGTAATACTCGAATGGACCAAGTTCCCACGCCTCAAATTTAGAATTTTTCTATGTAGGAAAGTTGAATTTGAAAATATTTATTTGCAGGTTTCCCAATTTGAAATCGTTTAATTCGGAACATTTAAATTGATAAATGTGAAGGTTTCAATACTTTTTCGAAACGATTCCATTTTTACGCTCATTCATTCAAAAAATGTCTGTTTTGAAAGTTTTTAATTTTAATTGTTGAAATGTTGAATATTTTATTTTGTAAAACTGCCCCGTTTTGAGGTGCGTAGAAATTGCAATGAAAGAGTCGAAAGGGCAAAAACATAATTTTTTATTTTAGCTGTCTGTTTCCTGTTAAATAAAGTATGTAAGCTACTGGTGTCAGTAGTTAATAATTCTGAAGCAGCTATAAGTAATAAATGAAGCAAATGTAGAAGACTAGTATATAGCTATATAGATAACTATATAGATAACTATAGATAGCTAGTATATATAGCAGATATTATCCAGTGACTTCTGATAAGAAATTTGAAAACGTTAGTTTCCAATTGCTTCTCTTGACAGAAAATGAAGGTTATTACTGGAATTTTCCTTCTCACTTTCGTGACTCAGCTGCTTTCAATGGAATCAAGTTCTAGTGAGTGTAAAATAAACAAGCATACCGTTCTGCAGTCTGGTTATTTGTACAGGAATTCCGGTACAAATAGCTCCTTTTCCAGCTCTATCTGTACTAAAAAAATCCGGCTATATGAACCGAAATTTCGGTACCACACAATAGTAAATATTGCAGAGAATTTTACATAATTGTATGAAATGCTGCAGAAGATTAAAATATACATGAGTCAATATGGTATGAAGCAGTAAAAATTTTGCCACGTCTAAAAATTGAACACGTGTCATTTCAAGTCAGTTCAAGTTTTACTGTGCTACCCTTCACTTATTTGAAGAAACCGTTATAAATCTTTATTATTTTTCTTACAAAATTAGGTGCAGGCGGACCTCTAAATTTGGCTAAAAACATCCTTTTGGTACAAATGACGGATAATTCTCTTTGGGAAACAAGATTCACCAATCCGTATTTTACGAATCAGAGAATACCCAAGTGGTTACAGCCTGATGGAAATTATGAAAATATCTTTGCTGTCGGTTTCATACGAACAAAATATCTCGATCAATGTAGAACCTCTTATCTTAAGGAGGCACATAGTTCACCCAGTGTTAGGGAAAGGATTGATCCTTCTCCTCATTATCCATGGCGTGCTGAACTACATTTTGAAAAACAATGGTTTAAAGTTGAAAAATTCGTGATTTACAAACCCGAGAATCATATAATACCACCCCCAGAACACTTTTATGTAATAGTGCAATCTGGCCTTATCTATTTTGGAGAATTAGAAGAAATTAATCCGCTAGAGATGCCTCACCACTTTCTCTCTCTCGCTGAATCTGCTGCCAGGGCATCTTCGCAGTCATCCCGTTCAACTGCTGGGACATCATCTAGAACATCTCACGCACATTAGATGACATCCTAGAGATATCTCGAAGAATATGCAATACAGTGCGGAAATGTAGATATGTATATCTTTCGCAAATTATCTACATTTAATCGTATAAATAAACTTATCATCCAACAGTATGAAAGTATTTTTTCGTGTTGTAATTAACACAGGATCTATTGAACATTTTTGTTTTCAAAGAATGGGCTATTAGCAATAAAAACAGAGTGGTTCTGACCTTTTTATCTACTTTATTTACTGACATTTCTTTAATTATATTAGTAGAATTACACTAGAAATTTAGGTCTCGAGAGAAATACAAGAAAAATGTTGGTAAATCAAAAGAAAGCCCGGGAAGAAACCAGGAGTTTTATTCTTGGTGTTCTAATGGTTTTAGCAAACTTATTGTGTCTGTCACATTATCATTTATCGTTACTTTAAATTTATAAGTCTCGGTGGCTCAGACGATAGCGCGTCGGACTTCCATGCAGGAGGTCCGGGGTTCGATCCCTGAGCCGGGTACCAATGGAAATTTTTCTATGTACCTCTACCGGGGCTTCGGTGGTTCGGAACCCACCTTAAACTGTAGGTCCCCTAAGAAAACGCTGGTATCGTACCAAGGTGGGGCCCCATGTCGAGGGGTATTCCCCTCGAAGCCTTGGAGGTCGAAGCCGATTCTGTGAAGACTCGAAAATGAGTCAGCGATCTCCTTGCGTAGAGGCAGGCCCTCTCAAGGGACCTCCGCTCGGTGGTCGCTGGCCGATTTCGAGTAATGAACACACACATACACTTACATAACACACCAGGGCAGTGCTTCGAATCTGTGCATCTAACTGATGACCTCAGAGGGATCGCTCCGTACACCCTAGCCCGCTAGGGAGGCTGCCGAATGGCAGAGTGGGCGAGAATTACTTCGCCTGATCAACAAAGGAGGACGTCGTTTACTGTGCGATAGGTATGCCTGGCACCCGAGAGGTATAATCTCAGAACGTTGATAACAACGAAAAACCCACCGAGATCCAAAAACACTCGGCGAAGGATGTCGTTACGGAAAAAAAGATAAAGAGAAAAAAATTGTGCATTCAAAAAAGATTTACAAATTTGTTAATAATCACTTTTTGACAGGACGCGTTTTTTTTTGGATTCGTAACAAACAGTATTAAAAATAAAAAATTGAATTTATCTATTCAACTATTCAACTATTCCATTTTTGGTTGGAAAATCATGAATTTTTTTTGAAATTTTTGAGAGAACGTCCAGTTTTTTGTTAAAAATGCACCTGTTTTTGATTTAAAATTAAAATCTTATATTGTTGAAATATCAACTTTTACATTCTTCGTTGAAAATTTATTTTTTCAGGTTGAGAATTCACCAAAATGGTTGAAAGTTGAACCACTTTCTCAAAAGTTCTTTTTTTTTTTTTGGTCGAAGATTCATCACTTTAGTTAAAAATCCAACATTTTGGTAAAAATCCGATTATTTGGTCGAAAGTGGAACTGCTTTGTCAAAAAATTATGTTTTTAGTTAAAGATTCATCATTTTAGTTGAAAATTAGCTTCCTTGCTTGAAAATTAACTTTTTCAGATTAAAATTTAACTACTCCATCTTTGGTGAAAAATTAATTTATTTTGTATCATTTGTTTGGTTCTAGATTAATCTGTTTCAGTAAAGAATTCAAGTAGTTTGTTGAAAATTATTCTTTTTTGGTTACATTCAACTTTTTTTATTTAAAATCGAAATCTTTTATTGTTGAAATATCACTCGTTACATCTTTCGTTTCAAATTTTTTGGTTGAAGATTTATAAATTTAGTTAAAAATTTCCCTGTTTGGTTGGCAATTAACTTTATTGTAGAAAATTCATATTTTCGGTTAGGAAATTTCACTATTTTGTACAAAATTTTACTTTTTCGTTGGAAATTCATCTTTTGAGATTGAATATTGAAAATCTTAGTTAAGAGTTGAACCATTTTCTTGAAAGTTAATTTTTTGGTTGAAGATTCATCATTTTAGTTCAAAATTAATCTCTTTGGTTGACATAAAATTTCGTATTAACAATACATATTTTCGGTACGGAAAATCCTCTTTTTGACTTGGAAAATCATGAATTTTCTGTACAATTCAACTCTTTTTTGCTTAAAAATTCACCTTTTGAGGTTAAAAATGTAACTAATTTGTTGGAACTACTTTCTCAAAAGTTCCTTTTTTCATTGAAGATTTATCACTTTGGTTGAAAATTAAAAAATGTGTCGAAAATTCTTTTTTTTGGGATAAAATTGAATTTTTCAAGCATAAAAGTTGACTATATGGCTGAAAATTCAACTGTTTGGTTGAAAATTAACTTTTCTGTTGAAAATTCATATTTTCGGTTAGAAAATTCAACTATTTGAAAGAAAATTTGTATTTTGGGCTTAAAAATTATTTTTTTTTTTTTTTTTGAAGATTTATAATGTTAGTTGAAAATTCCTCTCTTCGGTTAAAAATTGGATCAATTTGTTAAAAATTCTTTTTTTTCAGTAAAATTTAATTTTTCAAACATATAATTTAATGATTTGTCTGTAAATTCAACTGTTTGGTTCAAAATAACCATTTTTTTAAATTCATATCTTCGGTTACAAAATTCAACTATTTCGTAGAAAATTAATCTTTTTGGCTTGAAAGATCATCAATTTGGTAAGAAAATTCTACTTTTTCGTTAAAAATTGAATTCCTTGGTTGAAAGTTGAACTACTTTCTTGAAATTTAATTTTCTTGGTTGAAGATTTGTAATCTTAGTTGAAAATTCATCTCTTTGGCTGAAAATTCAACTGTTTGCTTGAAAATTAACTTTTCTTTCGAAATTGTATATTTTCCGTTAGAAAATTCAACTATTCTGCAGAAAATTCGCATTTTTGGCTTAAGAAATCATCAATTTGAAAAACATCAACTTTTTCGTTGAAAATTCATCATTTGAGGTTGAAAATTCAACTTCTTGGTTGAAAGTTAAACTACTTTCTAAAAAACTAATTTTTTGGTTGGAGATTCATAATTTCAGTTGAAAATTCATCTCTTTGGTTGAAAATTGAACTACTTTATTGAAATTTTTTTTGG
>CAKNXH010001219.1:112326-148146 GCA_932178445.1 Andricus quercusramuli
GAATTTTATGTTTCGGGAATTCCGCAGTATCAAATTTCATTTTTCGGGACCTTTTTAGTCGCCCCTGTTTGAATTTGGGAATTTTCTATCCGGAAACGTTCCAATCCAGCAATTATATTATTCGTGAATTTTCAAATTCGGTAATAATATAAACGGTCGGGAATTTTATCATCCGAGGATTTTCCCATTCGGGAATTTCATTAATCGGAAATTTTCTACATCGGATATTTTCTAATTCGGCAATTTTCTGTCGGAAATTGTATTATTCGGGAATTTCCGAATTGGTTAATATTATAAACTGTTCGAAAATTTTCCAATTGGGAAATTCTAATAATCGGACATTTTCTAGTTTGGATATTTTATAATTCGAGAATTTTATTATTCCGGAATTTTCCAATAATTCGGGAATTTTGTTAATCGAAAATTTTCTAGTTTGAATAATTTGAAATTCGGGAAGTTTCCAATTCAGGAATTTTATTATTCGGGAATTTTCCAATTCGGGAATTTTTTAATCGGAAATTTCCTTAGTTCGGATAATTTATAGTTCGGAAATTTTCCAATTCAGGATTTTCATTATTTAGGAATTTTCTAATTCGGATAATTTATAATTTGGGAAGTTTCCAATTAGGAAATTTTGTTATTTGGGAAGTTTCCAATTCAGGAATTTTCTTATTCGGGAATTTTCTAGTTCGGATAATTTATGAATCGAGAATTTTCCAATTAGGAAATTTTATTTATCGGAAATTTTCTAGTTCGGATAATAAATTTATAATTTGGGAATTTTATCATTCAGGAAGGTTCTAGTTCGGATAATTTATAAATCAAGAATTTTATTATTCGGGAAGCTTCCGATTCAGGAATTCTCCAATTCGGGAATTTTATTAATCGGAGACTTTCTAGTTCGAATATTTTATAATTCGGGAATTTTCCAATTCGTTCATATTACAAACTGTTCGGGAATTTTTTCGGGATGTTTCCAATTCGGGAAGTTTATAATTCAGGAATTTTATCATGCGGAAATTTTCCAATTTTGGAATCTTTTTATTCAGAAATTTTCCAATTCGGGAATTTTATTAATTGGAAATTTTCTAGTTCAGATAATTTCTAATTCGGGAAGTTTCCAATTCAGGAATTTTATTATTCGGGAAACTTCTAATTCGGGAAGTTTCTAGTTCAGGAATTTTATTATTCGGGAATTTTCCAATTCGGGAATTTTGTTAATCGGAAATTTCCTAGTTCGGATAATTTATAGTTCGGGAATTTTCCAATTCGGGAATTTCAGTATTTAGGAAGTTTCTATTGCGGATAATTTATAATTTGGGAAGTTTCCAATTCGGAAATTCTATTATTTGGAAAGTTTCCAATTCGGAAATTTTATTATTCAGGAAGTTTCCAGTTCAGTAATTTTATTAATCGAAAATCTTCTATTTCAAATAATTCATAATTCGCAAATTTTCCAATTTGGGAATTTTATTAATCGGAAATTTTCTAGTTCGAATAATTTATAATTCGGGAATTTCCGAATTCGGGAATTTTATTGTTCGGAAATATTCTAGTTCGGATATTCTATAATTCGGGAATTTTCCAAATCAGCAATTTTATTATTCGGGAATAAACCAATTCGGAAATTTCATTATTCGGAAATATTCTAGTTCGACTATTTTATAATTCGGGAATTTTCCAATTCGTTCATATTACAAACTGTTCGGGAATTTTTTTTCGGGATTTTTCCAAATCGGGAATTTTATAATTCAGGAATTTTATCATGCGGAAATTATCCAATTTTGGAATACTTTTATTCCGGAATTTTCAAATTCGGGAATTTTATTAATTGGAAATTTTCTAGTTGGGATAATTTCTAATTCGGAAAGTTTCCAATTCAGGAATATTATTATTCGGGAATTTTCTAATTCGGGAAGTTTCAAGTTCGGGAATTTTATTATTTGGGAATTTTCCAATTCGGGAATTTTATTAATCGGAAATTTCCAAGCTCGGATAATTTATAGTTCGGGAATTTCATTATTTGGGAAGTTTCTAATTTGGATAATTTATAATTTGGGAAGTTTTCAATTCGGAAATTTTATTATTTGGGAAGTTTCCAGTTCAGTAATTTTATTAATCGGAAATCTTCTATTTCAAATAATTTATAATTCGCGAATTTTCCAATTTGGGAATTTTATTAATCGCAAATTTCCAAGCTCGGATAATTTATAGTTCGGGAATTTCGTTATTTGGGAAGTTTCTGATTCGGATAATTTATAATTCGGGAAGTTTCCAATTAGGAAATTTTATTATTTGGGAAGTTTCCAGTTCAGTAATTTTTTTAATCAGAAATTTTCCAATTCGGGAATTTTATTAATCGGAAATTTTCTAGCACGGATAATTTCTAATTCCGAAATTTGCCAATTCAGGAATTTTATTATTCGGGAATTATCCAATTCGGGAATTTCATCAATGGGAAATATTCTAGTTCAGATATGCTATAATTCGGGAATTTTCCAATTCGGTCATATTATAAACTGCTCTGGAATTTTTTTTCTTGATTTTTCCAATTCGGGAACTTTATAATTCAGGAATTTTATTAATTGGCGATTTTCTAGTTCGGATATTTTATAATTCGGGAATTTTCCAGTTCGTTCATATTATAAACTGTTCGGGAATTTTTTTCGGGATTTTTCCAATTCGGAAATTTGATAATTCAGGAATCTTATTATGTGGAAATTTTCCAATTTTAGAATCTTTTTATTCAGGAATTTTTCAATTCGGGAGTTTCATTAATCGGAAATTTTCTAGTTCGGATAATTTCTATTTCGGAAATGTTCCAATTCAGGAATTTTACTATTGGGGAAATTTTCCAAATCAGGAATTCTATTATTTGTGAATTTCATTAATTGGAAATTTTCTAGTTCGAATGATTTATAATTCGGGAATTTCCCAATTCGAGAATTTTATTTTTCGTAAATATTGTAGTTCGGATATTCTATAATTCGGGGATTTTCCAAATCAGCAATTTTATTATTCGGGAATGAACCAATTCGGGAATTTCATTATTCGGAAATATTCTAGTTAGGATATTCTATAATTCGGGAATTTTCCGATTTGGTCATATTATAAACTGTTAGTGAATTTTTTTCGTGCTTTTTATAATTCGGGAACTTTATATTTCAGGAATTTTATTATGTAGAAATTTTCCAATTTTGGAATCTTTTCATTCGGGAATTTTCCAATTCGGGAATTTTATTAATCGGAAATTTTCAGGGTCGGATAATTTCTAATTCGGAAATTATCCAATTCTGGAATCTTTTTATTCGGGAATTTTCCAATTCGCTCGTATTATAAACTGTTAAAAAAATTATGTAATAAATATTTTGATACAAGTTTATGCGGAAGTTTAAATACGATAATAATCTACGCATTACAACCTTCATTCTCCGGGACACCTGAGTCAATAATAAATGATACGCAGCAAAAATCTAGAGCTGACACAATATTTATACTTGATTTATTTGGACTATTATTATTAATTTTTTCTTACTTTACTGATAATTTTCAAACGGGTCACCCAATTTTGTTGAAGATTCGATTTTTATGGTATAAAATAATTTTTTTTTTTAAATGCAACTTTGGGGTTCAAAATTTTCGAAATGGAAATGGGTTCTATTTTTCAAAATCTCTATCATTTGATGATTCAGGAAATTCGCTAAGAATTAGTCGTTTTCAGTTATATTCTACTGTTTTTGATGTAAGAAAAAAAAAGATGTACAAATTTTCGTAAAAAAATTTAACTTTTTTATGAAAAATCCATTTTTTAATTAAAAATTAAGTTTTGAAAGTGAAGATTCAACTCTTCCATTTTTGAATGAAAATTGATCTTTTTTAGTTTAAAAGTATTTTTGTTGAAAATTTACATTTTAGAATTGACTATTCAAATTTTTATAGAAAATTCATAATTTTGGTTCGAACTTTCAACAGTTTGGTACAAAATTAAACTATTTGCTTAAAAAAATGAACCTCTTTGTTGAAAATTAATTTTTTTAGTTGAAGATTCATTATTCCATTATAATATAACAAGCATTATAAAAAACTTCAATATTATAATAAATTAAAACTGATTTATTTGGTATGAAATTTAACTATATCGTTGAATATTCGTTTTTTTAAATTGAAAATCAATATTTTTTAACTGAAAATTGATCTATCACTTTTCGTTGAAAATCGATCTTTTTCATTTGAAAATTAATTTATTTGGTGTGAAATTCAACTATTTCGTTGAATATTTCCTTTTTTATGGTGAAAAATTAATATTTTTTTCAACTAAAAATTTAATAATATAACTTTTTGGTTGAAAATTATTATAGTATAGTTGAGGATTATATTATTTTGTTGAAAATTCGACTATTTAGTTGAAGATGGACTGTTTGTTGACATCTAATATTTTCAGGTTGAAAATTAAACTTTTTTGTTGAAATATTTTTTTATTAAAACTTAATTTTTAAAGTAACCTTTAGCTATTTCATTATTGTTTAGAAGCGATTTTTTTGGTTTAAAAATTCAACTATTTGGTTGAAGATTTGTGTCACTTGTTAAAAATTCGTCTTTTTGGTAGAAAATTAATCTTCTTGAATGAAAATTCAATTATTTGGTTAACAATTTATGTATTGTTGACAATTCGTCTTTTTTGTTTAAATTTAATCTTTTTTGGTATAAAAATCAACTTTTTTTATGATTTATAATTTTAGTTGGAAATTCATCTCTATGGATGAAAATTGAACTACTTTTATGTTGATAATTCATATTTTCAGGTTGAGATTTCAATTGTTTTTTTGAAAATTTGTTTGTTTTTTTATTGAAAATTTAACAATTTTCGTAAAAAAATTTAACTTTTCTATGAAAAATCAGTTTTTTATTAAAAATTTATTTTCAAAATCGAAGATTTAACTATTCCATTTTTGAATGAAAGTTGACCCTTTTTAGTTGAAAAATTCAACTATTTAGTTGAAAATTTATGTTATTTGTTGAAAAATCTTCTGTTTTGTAAAAAATTAATCTTTTTGGTTAAGATTCAACCATTTGGTTGAAAATTTCTGTATTCTGTTGAGAATTCGTTTTTTTTAGTAGAAAATTAATTCTCTTGGTTAAAAATTCAGCTTTTTGGATGAAAATTGAACTACTTTTTTATTGGAAATTCAACAATTTTCGTAAACAATTTGAGTGTTTTATGGAAAATCCGTTTTTTTTTTTTATTAAAAATTAAGTTTTTAAAGTGAAGATTCAACTCTCCATTTTTGAATGAAAATTGATCTCTTTTAGTTTAAAAATTCAACTATTTGTTTGGAAGCTCATGTAATTTGTTAAAAATTCGTCTTTTTTGTAGAATATTCAACTATAAATAAAACAGGTATGTATTCTATTGATAATTCGCCTTTTGAGTAGAAAATTAATTTTTATGGTTTCGATTGAAAATTAATTTTTTTTTTGAAAATTTACATTTTCGAATTGACAATTCAAATTTTTATAGAGAATTCATAATTTTGGCTCAAATTACATTTTTTGTTGAAAATTCTTTTTTTTTCGTATAAAATAAAGTTGGACATTTATCTTTTCGACATAAAAATGTATCTCCTTTTGTATAAATTTAACCATTTTTAATTGAAAATGCAACTCTCTCCTGTGTAGTTGAAAATTAATCTCTTTCAAATAAAAATTAACTTTTTTGTTGAAAATTCATATTTTCGAGTTGAAAATTCAACTGTTTTAACAAAGTTCGTAGTTTAGATCAAAGATTCAACAATTTGGCATAAAATCAAACTTTTTTGTTAAAAAAATGAACTATTTTGTTCAAAAATAATTTTTTTAGTTGAACATTAATTTATTTGGTATGAAATTTAACTATTTCGTTGAATATTTGCTTTTTTATGGTGAAAAATTAATATTTTTTTAACGAAAAATTTAATAATATAACTTTGTGGTTAAAAATTACTGAAAATTAATTTTTAAAGTAACAATTTAACAATTTTTTTTACTTAAAGTATTTAGTAATTTGTTGAAAATTCGTCTTTTTGGTAGAAAATTAATCTTCTTGAATGAAAATTCAATTATTTGGTTGAAAATCTATGTATTGATGAAAATTCGTCTTTTTTGTAAAAAATTAATCCCATTCGTTAAGATTAAACTCCTTTTTTGTTCGGGCTTTCATTCAAAATTCAACAATTTTCGTAGAAAATTTAACCGTTTTACGGAAAATCCGTTTTTTTTATTGAAAATTTATTTTTTTTAGCGTGAAGATTCAACTATTCCATTTTTGAATAAAAATGTATATTTTTTTAGTTTAAAAATGAAACTTCTCAAAACTTGGATCCCAGTCTATATAATTTTTCCGTGTTCTTATTTAAACAAACAATTAAGCTGACGTTTTAATTTTGTATGAAACTTGAAACCTACGCAGTTAATATTTTTTTATTTGAGTTATAAATTTTTTTCCGTATTTCGTATCATATTATGACCTTCCAACATTATGTAAATCCTACCATTACATTCAAAATGTCGTTTTACTCACTCTGATACAGAACACTTATTTGTACTATTCTTACAAATATTTGATAAAATTTAGAATGACGAAAGAGATAGCGAATAGTATATAAGCATTTGAATCACCTTGGAGAGAATATTCTATTAATTCGGAAGTAACGAGTCTTTAGAATAATGAAGATCCTTACTGGAAGTCTGCTCATCGCATTTGCGATTTTTCCTAATTATGTTGGTGAGTACATAATAACTTATTATCTAATCTATAATTTTAATCACATTTTATGCCTCCCTTCTACCCTTCAAGTTAAGGATAAAACCGTAGACAACTGTATTTTGGTGATTGTGAATTCTCTTTCGTTAAAGCTCCTTTAACGAACACATTCTCATCGCGTGTCTTGTGAGAAAAAAAGGTCGGAAGTAGTTTTTTGGATCTAATTTTGGCAAACAATTTTGCTATCGATCACAGGGTGTCTACTGAAAACCTGGAAAAAAAATCCCTGACTAGATTAATTTTTTTTTCACTGAAAATTCACCTATTTCATTTTTAATTAAAAATTTATCTTTCAGTTAAAAATGATGTCTTTGATTAAAAATTTAACTAGTTTTGTTGAAAATTTCCTTTTTTCCTTGTTCAAATTTCCATCCGAAAAGACGAATTTTTAACAAAACAGTTGAATTTTCGAAAAAAAAAATTACTTCAAGAAAAATATGAAATTTTAACAAAACAGTTGAATTTCTGACAAAAAAAAGATTACTTTAAGAAAATAGTTGATTTTTCAAGCAAATAGTGGAATTTAAATAAAGAAAAGATTAATTCTTAACAAAAGAGTTGAATTTTTGACAAAAAAAGACTACTTTAAGAAAATAGTTGAATTTTCAACTAAATTCTTAAATTTTTATGAAAAAGAAGAGTTTTTAACAAAATAGTTGAATTATCGGCAAAAAAGATTGCTTGAAGAAAATAGTTGAATTTTCAACAAAATAGTGGATTTTAAATTTAAAAAATGACTAATTTGAAAAAACCCATTTGAATTTTCGACAAAAAAGACTACTTTGAGCAAATAGGTAAATCTTCAACCATATAGTTGAATTTTTAAGCAAAATATGAAATTTTAAGGAAACAATTAAATTTTCGACAAAAAAGATTACTTAAAGAAAATAGTTGAATTTTCAACCAAATAGTGGATTTTGAATTTTTTTTAAATGACTAATTCTAAAAAAATCATTTGAATTTTCGACAAAAAAATACTTCTTTAAGAAAATAGGTGAATTTTCAACCAAATAGTTGAGCTTTTAAGAAATGAGATTAATTCTTAACAAAGCAGTTGAATTTTCGATGAAAAAAGATTACTTCCAGAAAATAGTTGAAATTTACTCTAAATAGTTTAATTTTTAAGAAAAAAAGAATTTTCAACAAAGTAGTTGAATTTTCGACAAAAAAGATTACTTGAAAATAGGCGAATTCTCAACCAAATAGTGGATTTTAAATTTGAAAAAGTGCCTAATTTAAAAAAAAAATCATTTCAATTTTCGACAAAGAATGAATACTTTAAGAAAATAGGTGAATTTGCAACCAAATAGTGGATTTTAAATCTTCAAAAAAGACTAATTTGAAAAACAAAATTTGAATTTTCGACAAAAAAAGACTACTTTAAGAAAATAGGTGAATTTTCAACCAAATAGTTGAATTTTTAAGAAAAATATGAAATTTTAACAAAACACTTGAATTTTTGACAAAGAAAAGATTATTTTAAGGAAATAGTTGAATTTTCAACCATATAGTAGAGTTTAAATAAAAAAATGACTTATTTAAAATAAAATATTTGAGGTTTCGACAAAAAAAGACTAATTTAAGGAAATAGGTGAATTTTCAACTGATTAGTTAAATTTTTAACAAAACAGTTGAATTTTCGACAAAAAAGATTACTTGAAGAAAATAGGTGAATTCTCAACCAAATAGTGGATTTTAAATTTGAAAAAGTGCCTAATTAAAAAAAAAAATCATTTCAATTTTCGACAAAGAATGAATATTTTAAGAAAATAGGTGAATTTGCAACCAAATAGTGGATTTTAAATCTTCAAAAGAGACTGATTTGAAAAACAAAATTTGAATTTTCGACAAAAAAAGACTACTTTAAGAAAATAGGTGAATTTTCAACCAAATAGTTAAATTTTTAAGAAAAGTAAGAAATTTTAACAAAACAGTTGAACTTTGGACAAAATAAAAATTACTTTGAGAAAATAATTCAATTTTGAACAAAAAAAGATTACTTGAACTGAGAAAATAGTTAAATTTTTGAACAAAAAGTTAAGTTTGTGAGAAAAAAAAGAATTTTCAACAAATCGGTTAAATTTTGGACAAAAAAAATATGACTCTTAGAAAATAGTTGAATTTTTAACCAAATAGTTAAACTTTTCAGAAAAAGATTAATTTTTAATAAGACAGTTGAATTTTTGACGAAATTAGAGTACTGTATGAAAATAGTTGACTGATTCAACTGTTTTTTTTTAATTCGTCTTTTTTCTTAAAAATTTAACTATTTAGTTGAAAATTCAACTATTTTCTTGAAGCAGTCTTTTTTTTGTCGAAAATTCAACTGTTTTTTGAAAAAATTCGTCTTTTTTCTTAAAAATTTAACTGTTCAGTTGAAAATTCAACTATTTTCATAAAGTAAAACCTTTTTTGTCGAAAATCCAACTATTTTCTTAGAATAACCTTTCTTTATCAAAAATTCAGCTGTTTTGTTCAGTATTTTTTTTAAAAAATTTAACTATATAGTTGAAGATTCAACTATTTTCTTGAATTAATCTTTTTTTGTCGAAAATTCAACTATTTTCTTAGAGTAACATTTCTTTATAAAAAATTCAACTGTTTTGTTCAAAATTTGTATTTTTTCTAAAAAATTTAACTATTTAGTTGAAAATTCAACTATTTTCTTGGAGTATTCCTTTTTTGTAGGGAAATTCAACAGTTTTATTAATAGTTCATATTTATTCTTAAAAATTTAACTATTCAGGTAAATTTTCAAGAAAGTAGTTGCATTTTCAAACAAAAACTACTTTACGAAACATTCAATTTATTTGTTGAAGATTGAACTATTTTACTGAAAATTGTTTTTCTCTTGAATAAATTTATATCCCATTATGGGTTGACAATGTCTGTGTTATTTTTTTAATTCGTCTTTTTTCGTAGAAAATTAAAATTCTTGATTAAAATTTTATTGCTTGATTTATTTCATTTTTTCAACTGAAGATCCTTATCTTCGTTTGGAAATTTAACTATTTGGTTGAAAATTCTTTAATTTTTTTTTTGAAAATTACCTTTATCAACTTAAACATTAACCATTCCATTATTGGTTGAAAAATAGTCGCTTTTAGTTGAAAATTTTTATATGTTGTTTTCAATTCGTATTTTTTTTTTATTTTATTATCTAAAAATCCGCCGCTGCAATTGAAAATTCCACTAGATTGTTCAAAATTGTTTCTTTTTTTACAGATCAATTTTTCATACAAAAAACTGAACTAGTTCATTTTTTTTATTGAATATTATTGTCAGAAAATTCAACTATTTGGTTGAAAATTAGCTTTTGGTTGAAAATTCATATTTTCGGGTTGAAAATTCAACTTTTACCTAGAGAATTCTGCCTTTTTAGTTTAAAAATTCAACAATTTGATTCAAATTTTGCCGCCACATTTGGCAGTGGAGTATTTTACCGGCCTCGGCAGAGAAAGAGCACCGACAGTTCCGACGTTTGCGCGCGCATGCGCATTCGTTAACTCGCCCCACGCACACTGTTCTGTGCGGTGCTTGTCCGTTTAAACTAACCTCAATTCTGAGACGTGATTTCTTAAGGAACTCGTGAGGAAGTCTTATTACATAAAATATCAGGTGTACCGAGAAGGCGAGGACTTTTTACGGGTCACGCGTGTATGAAATAACTCGGCGACGCCTCGGTTGCGCCGATTCCGTACAAACTCACGCTCGGCCGTGTAAAAAAAGTTCGTTTCCTTCGTGCGCAATATACAATTGAGTATTAACACTAATCTATTTCTACTTTTTTTACAGAATCTAGTGGACAGTCGGGAAGTACTTCGGGGCCTGAACGGTCAGAGCCTCAAAGTTCAGAACCTGAAGGGTCGCACCCTGTCGTCCCAGCGGGTAATGGTTCGGGGCCTCAACGGTCAGAGCGTCAACGGTCAGAGCGTGAACGGTCGCACCCTGTCGCCCCAGCACCACGTCGTTACACTCCGAACTCTCGCCTTTACTATGAAGACGAAAATCGCGATCTTCATCCGCTTCCAGAGCCAGACTGTCTATTCGAACTGGGCAGGTTTTTACTTGGAATATTCCTAGGCGAAAGAGTGTTTTATCCATTATATAATGGAGAACACAGAGCTGTCAAAGAGGAAAGTGAATCAGAGGATAGTGATTCAGAGAAAGAGCATCGGAGACCTGCTAGGCACTGTACTAGAGAACAAGTAAACAGGGCAATGGAACACAATAGAAATAGGCGCAGAAACGGTTCTGGAAACCAGGGCAGATCAAATGGAAGGGGAGGAATGGGTGGATGGGGTGGAATGGGAGGAAAGGGTGGATTTGGTGGAATGGGAGGAAAGGGTGGATTCGGTGGAATGGGAGGAAAGGGTGGATTCGGTGGAATGGGAGGAAAGGGTGGACGAGGTGGAAAGAAGTAGGTGGAAGCCGTCGCCACTAACAATCCTTACTTTCGTCCCTTACGATTATCGCCCCTTACGAAATGATTTCAAGTGGAATGAAATGTATCATCCAATAGTATATTATATACCTAGGACGCAAACTGTCTTTTTATCCTCGCGTGTTTGCAATACTCTTCTTCGACTCGCGCTCGCCTCGTTATTTCAAACTCACATTCAGACAAAGAGACGTTTACCTCCTCGGTGCACAAAATATTTTATGTAACAAAGGTATGGCTAACAGGTTTATCACATCTAAAATTTGGGTTTAGACTGAGGCGACCATAATCGTACACGGGCGACAACGAATGCGCATGTGCGGAGTACGAATGTAAGCCCATAATCACCCTAGGAGTATTGCGAACTCATAATCGAACTGCGAACATGCGCATTCGCTGTCGCTGCTCTGTTTAAACGGCTACTTTCAGATGTATAAATACACAAATAAAACGCGTAAATCATGACTGCGTGACGCAAAATACTTAAGTTTCCTAGAAAAGAGTGAAGGGTGATAGATTGTTGAGTGAATGATTGGAGGGTATGGAAGAGCGAGAAAGATCGATTGTCTACGTCAAGTAAAACTATTGTTTTTGTGAAAACCTAATGGTTCTAACTGACTGACAATAAAACAAATGACGAACCTAATATTTATTAAATTTTTTCATTGACACCCTACTCTCAACCTCACAAAATGAGAAAATGGTATGAGAGATTTCGTTACCCCACTTCTAGATAGAATTATACCAGAGAATATATTTTAACTTATATGATGAATCTTTAGCCGGAGTAGCTGAATTCTCATTAAAAAAATTAATTTGAGAAAAAAACATATTTCAATAAAATAACAGTAATAGTTAACAGTAATAGTTAACAGTTTAACCGAAAAATACTTACCTACAAATGGTAGACTTTTTATTTTTAATGCGTCAAACTGTAATTTCACAACTAAAATCATTATGAGCTAAAGATTTTTTGATCAGAACTAAAAAAGCCATTCAGATTGAATGATTTGTCTAAGAGATCAAAAATAAAAACCGTTTAGAGTTTTTATTTTTTCCAAAACTCGATTTGTTTGAGTTGTTCTTCCGTCAAAATTTTTTTAAGTTGACAAATTGAGGAAAATTATTATTATTGGATGCTAGAATTGCAGAATGAAAAATTGGCAGCCTTTTATGTTGTATAATATGAAAAATCCAAAGCTTTAAATCTCCTTGGAATCTAAAGATAAAAGTATAACTTGAAAATAGAACAACTCAAATTTTTATCCTATGAAAAAGTCGCAAAATTTAAAAAATGTGTAAATACTTAGAAATATTTTTTAACAGTCATTAGTTAATATATTTTGAACAAAGAGTAATATTTATAAAAATATTATTGTTTTGAATTTTTTTCAATCATGCGGTGAGTACAATTATTATTTAAAATTTTTCGCACGAAGTTCGATCCTAGAATAGATCTAGGGGAAAAATACTTAAAATATCTTAAAAATTAAGCAAAATACTATAAAAACTTACTTACCTTTAAAATTAGCCGAAGAAGTTTAAAAAATGTTGTTTCTAAAATTATTCCAATTTTTTGAAAACATCGAAATTTGCTGTATTGTTGTATTATCTTTTTATTACATTGACATTTATCATTCAGTTTGGGCTTATGAGATGCAGGACTTTATCAACTTTTGAACTATTACGAGGAAAAAAATTAATTTCCTTTGAAAGATTCAAAATTTATTTAGACTACAAATTGTCGAAGTTTATCTAGGACTTCCATTTATATGAATTCGTATTAATTTTCTCTCATCCGACAGTGCTATTACCTAAATGGTTCCTGGGAATATATTTTAAATAAAAAATGCAGGTATCTGTGTCACAAATACTAGTATATTTTATCAAGCCCAAATATGTGATCAGTTACACGTAGATCTTTAAAAGCAAAATGAATTCCATCCGCGTAAAACGGCAACGCATAACACATGTGACCGTCCGCGAAGAAAGGGACCTACTGCGGAAAAAATAAATTTTTATTTCCTCATACCAAATGATACTTTCTGAGTTGCTCTTTCATTTCCGATAATCAGAAATATTGTAAGTTAATTACTCTTCTTGTTATTGCGCTACAAATATAGGCATGACAAGCGGTCGCGGAGACCGAACGAGAGGCCTAAGAAAGCCATCCCCACCACTTACCACTACAGCTGTACGTGACGTGTCCATGAGCCCCACTGGCTCGTGCCTAAAAGTGTAGTGAGTGGAGGGGGTGCTTTTCGTAGACGCATCCCCACTACTCCAATGCTGGCTTGCGGACTCTGCTACAATCGTCCGTCCTCTAAAATTCTGCTTCGACGCATTAGGTCCCTTTCTTCGCAGAGGGTCATATATGCTTTTGAAAATATAATATTGCGTCTTCAATAACATGGTTATAAATAGTCGGAGCAAAATTTGATTCACAGAATATCAAATTGGAACAATGCGTTTACTTATACAATTCGGTGCCTTAAATCTACCATCAGGACGAAACGGACAGTGATTTTGGAATAGCCCTTGTCATATTTCCTACGAATGGGCCGTTGTTTTTATCAATTATAATCATTGCCAACGGGGCAATTGTAGCGAAACATCCGCAAGAAACACATACATACACGTTACAGCAGGTTAAAATACTTTCTCCCACTCACGCATAGCTACTTGTTTTGACACAGGAATGCGATAAGTGGCTCTACGCCAAAATAATAAGAGTGCATTTAAACTTTCTATTTGTTTTACCACCTTCCGTATGAAACCAAGTGCCGACTTTTTCAGAGTAGGATTTCTCATGATTTTAAGAATGGATAAGATATCTCACTCTGTTGTTTCTTTTCTTAATTTATTTCGCGGCGCCGTCTGAAACTCGTAATCCGAAAAAGGGATTTCGCTGAGATTTTCAATTTAGAGAAAAAGCAAAACATAGACATGAACTTCTACCCGCCATCAATAAGAAAGAAAATCCTTAAAAAAAAGGAAGCTGGGACTAATTTGTCCTCGGTAACCAGATTTTGATTTTTGCACTCCATTGCAAGAAGATCTTAACGTCCTTTTTACGTTTACGGTTTCAGCGAGCTCCAATTAGGAAAACTGCTTTTTACATTTTAACACGTCTTAAAAGCAAAGCCGACATAAATATAAATATTACAAATCTTTTTTTTTTAATTGTGAAATGAACCGTAAGGGTTGACGCAAGGTACCGGCGTATCCACCCATAACTCGTTTTAGCTTTTTCACGAAGGCGTTATGCATTTAAAGATTACTTGATCGATCCAAGAAGCTCGTAAAACTTCCGGGATGATTCTTGTGAGATGCTCCTCTCAGTTACGCTGCCAGTGGATGTGGATGAGGGAATTTTTGCCAAGTTAGGGTTTTTGCGGTTCAGAAGGTAAGGATGAACTACCAGTGGCATGTTGTTCGTATGCACTAATTGCAGAAATGCAAGTGTCAGCAAATCCTGTTCCCACGACTTGCGTGGGACAAAAGCTAAGTCGGTGGAATGATAAGTTCTGCTAAGGATTTTATCTTCTAATCATTTGCAGTCATTTTCCTATTTATTTTTTTTATATCTCTAGGAATAGATCCTTTTATTTTAATTTTAATTAGGAGAATGACTAGCGGGTCTCGCCTTTCATCCTATGAATATAGGCATATATTATGCTTGACCTTTAATCGACATGCAGATTCCTCTCATTCCAAGTGTCATTTTGTTTGCTGAGAATGGACTCACTAGTGAAGTAGATATAGTGACTTGAAAGCCTTAGATGCATGGTGTAGTTCGTTGAGGGATGGTAAGGAATGAGGTGGTGGAGAACGGAATAGAAAAGGAAGGCGGATGACTCTATGCGCCGGCGGTGTATCATCGAGGGACATCCATACGATCATACATCCATTTGTTGAAATGTTTTCGCCGGTACCTTCCTTCATAGCTTCGGTTGAGGCTGCAACGCATCGTGCAATCAGTCCAAACATTGCCTATGACCTTCTATTTAAATTGAACTTTGACTTCGGGGCTCGCTATGCGAACCATTTATTCTATTTTTATAATTTCATGGAATTACAGTTATATCAAACGAAAACAGCACCGAGCTCAGTTAAATCTTTGTGCACCTCTCTCAAAACTGTGAGAAATACAATTGCAGGACATATTCACAGCGAATCTAAACCATTCGACGAAATTGAAGCAGTTCAGAATATTTTAACTAACAAAAAATTATAATATTAAGTTAAAAAAAAAAGAAAATCATGGCTATTACGGAAGGACACTAGACAAATTTCAGTACGGAAAAAGTAAAATCAAAGGTTTATAACTATTACGCGAAACCATTTCAGAATGGAATAAAATCGATAATTGTTTAGGCGAGGACTCTCTTTTACGAATTGAGTACTCCAGTTGTGAGACGCTGATTACAGAGAATAAGGTACGAAAGAGCAACGAAGCCTTTTGGGCTAGGAAATATCCAGGACCATTTCTAAAATTAATCATAGAATTATTGATAAGCAAATACGAAATTAAAAAGAGAATAGTGAGTTTTTTTAAACAAATTTTGAAAGCGTAACTTTTGATGCTTTTCCAAAACTCTTGGAGAACAAATGTTAACTATTCGGAACAAAAGAGAAGATTCTTTTAAAACTCTCCTCATTCGACTGGTACAGAATCCACTCTTTAACGTTCTGAAATAATTTAATTTAAATTTATTTTTATTAACATTTATTTTTTTCTTAATTTAAATTTGATTGATTGTACTCTTCTCTTTTTATAGTTACAGTTCTGATGAGGCTATACTATTATAGCGAAAAGCATTAACATTTTTCGAAAAATAAACGTTGTTTATTTAAAAACACACAAACCTTATGACCTAAGGTCACAAGAAGAAAACACCTTTAATACTAATTGTATTCTTCTCTTGAAATCGTTACAGTTCTGTTGAAGGTATAATAGCGAAATACATTGACAGGTTTCGAAAAATAAACGTTGTTTATTATAAAACGCATAAAGCTTAAGATTGAAGGCCACAAGAAAAGCCCACCTTTAATAGTAATTGGGTCTGACTCTTCAAAAATAATGTTTACAAAGTTGTTGCAAAGAGAGAATTGAGCCTGTGAAAAATCATTCAATTGTGAATGTGCTTTGCAATATTAGAAGTCTTTTTTCTATTTTCAACAAGTTCTCATTCGGGAACCCAACCGATGGGATTTTTAAATCCGCAAATCTTAAGATCCCTTTATTGTGCAATTAAGATAACTTGGATGTTTGAAAACTTCAGGAATATACAATTCAAACTGGATACTTTCAAGTAAACATGTTTGAAACCATATGTAATGTTTGTAATAAATAATAATTATAACATTACATTACCCTTACCATTAAAATCAAGAAAACCCACAAACGTGAGGGTTAGAGTGGGAAAAGTAATCTTCATTTTTTTAAATAGTCACAATGACACATAAATAAAAGAGTAAACTGATTTTTGAAGAACTGCATATGAAGAGTGACTTGATAAATGGCTGCCATTTATCAAGTCACTCTTCAAATGCAATTCTTCACAAATCAGTTTACTCTTTTATTTATGTGTCATTGTGACTATCAAAAAAAAAATATCACTTTTCCTACTCTACTCCTCACGTTCGTGGGTTTTCTTTATTTTAATGGTAAGTGTAATGTAATATTATGATTATTATTTACCACAAACATTGCATATGGTTTGAAACATGTTTACTTGAAAGTATCCAGATTGAATTGTATATATGAATATATGAATATATGAAGTCTACTATAGTAGCTAACGCCGTCGCACAACATCTGTTCGCTCAAAAGGACCTCCTCGTTGTATCCTCATGGACAGAGGATGCTTCATATGCAAACTTATGCGAAAATCGGGGTCGAAATTCGGGGTTGAACTCTTAACCACCTCGGGATACTGGCCTCAGAATAATGGTTCGCTAGAGCGTAGTCATATTGTACTCACGGACTACATAAAACACTATGCAGAGGGTTTTGATGAATGGGATCGATTGTTGCCGTTCGCAATGTTCGCGTACAATACTTCTGTTCGTGAATCGACCAATTTTACACTATTTGAATTAGTTTATGGAAGGTTAGCACTAACCCCTAGTTCACTTCCGTCGCCAGATAAATTAGAAACATACGGGTCTTATCTTCGGGACATGATCATTCGGCTGAATAAAATTCAAAAGGTTGCCGCTAAAAACATAATCCAGAGTAAAGAACATTCCGAATCACAATACGATAAAAAGGCGCAGCCCCTGAATGTCGTTATCGGCGATAAGGTAATAGTTTTCAAAGATGTAGGTAAAGATAAATTTGATAAACGAGCGGTTGGCTCTTATACCATAGTAGGCTTCAAGGAAAGTCATAATGTGATCTTTGGGGCCGACGATGGTACAAGATTTACCAAGCAGGCTGACAAACTTATGGTCACATACTGCTGATAATGTTATTCTACAAGTCATAGTGATTACATATGCGGGGTACGAACGCCATTTCAGAACGGTCAGAAAGGAATCTATCAGATAGCAAATCATGTACGTCCACGTACACCTCTTGACTCTATTGTCGCTATGCTACATCCATTGGATGGCCCACGGCATCATTGATGAACATTACAAGAGCCTTCAGTTCCAAAAGAGCACTGGAATGTTTTACGAGCATTCTGGGCCAGTGCGCAGGGTTGTGATTCACTGGAGGATCAACACTTTCCTCCACATTACCAAACTCCAAGAGTCATTAGTGGAATGGAAGCATAAGTTGCGTACGTTAGCCAAATATTGTGGACCAGCCCATGAACTTGTCTGCAATAAGACCACTGAGGAATACCATTTACAACCGAAATTGGAAATGGCCAAAAAGCTACGAGAAGACATCGATCGGGAAATCAACGAATTGGTACATCACACAATCAAAAATTTACCAGATAATCTACCTTCTGGTATGAGAAGACGAAGAGCTACTCCCATGCTCGGATTCTTAGGAGGGATTGTTGGACCTGTAGCAGGTCTACTAACGTACACCGATGGGCAGGAGATGAATGCGAAAATCGACTAGCTTAACCACGCTCAAGCTAACATATCCCACCTAATAGGGAAGCAAACTCATGTCATCCGATCACAGCTAGACAATATGCCAAGGTAGTCAGGAAACACGAAATTCAACAGGAGCAGGCTGAAGATACGGTTAGATAATAAGACTGTAGTGTTGACTGTAGACAGATCCCGGTATCGGCACCGATGACTTCCGACTCGACCCTCTGCGAGAAAGGAGCCTCTCTTGAACGAAAACTGATCTACCTGTCATTGAAGACAGAAAATTGAATCGAATACGCGTCATTGAAAGGACGCCACCTTTAACGGATTCTCCTGGATAAATTAAAACTTCCTTGACTAATCTGTCCAAATTCACGAGAATTTGGATAGTTAGATGTAAGTTTTTGGGTTAAAATTTTTGTAAGTTATTTTATTAGTGTGATGCAAAACTTTGTAACGACTTTGAAAGCCATATATCTATGGAAAACTCGTTGTGCATATTTACATTTTCGTGTGGGGAATTAAACGAATAATAATTTAGTGTGTACAATTTTCATTGTAACGACTTTGAAATTTACCTCACGATAAATACCTCGTTGTGCATGGTTGCACTAACTATCGAAATTCTAATGGGAAATTTTACTTTCATTTTCTAAAAAAGAATGGAATCAGAAATTAATTCGTAACGACTTTGAAATGTATCCTATGATAAAGACCTCGTTGTGCGAAGAAAATTTTGGTTTTTAAATACGCAATCATCTCTCCCTTGAGTGAATCCGCAATCAATTTTTTTCTTTCAATAAAGATTTCAAACTTAGTGGGAAATTTTTAATTATAAGAATTAATCTTGGTCAATTGTAGTTTATTTTACTTCCAAATTTAGTTATAAAATGTTTAGGGCTAGTTTTAACGTCCTATCAGTATGGGAGTCAACTTATATAGTTGGTTACAATTTACTGGACAGGAAAAGGTAAACGCAAATTGAACGAATCTCTCAATGAAAATAAATATTATTGAGATAAGTTTAAAATGCAACACTACCATTAATAAAAATTAAAATAATTTTTAGTAGAATACAGAAAATTGATAAATACAAAATCGATTCCCGGTTAGAGAAACGATCATGTAACTTATAATTGTCATAATTGGTTAAGTATTCAACGAATTGTGACAAAGATGGATGTACAGTATCGGTCATACCATACCGATACCCCCAATTTAACGAGTCTGATTTTCAACAAGACTCAACAGCATTCTTCGTTGACACCTTGACCGGCGAGGTTGTCAAGTTGGGAATAAAAGGGAAATTGTTTTAATTATTTCCCTGCTCCATCCGTATTTCCCTACGCGCTCACGTCGCGGAGTCGCCCGGAACGTTTAATTTACCGAAAAAAGGCGTGCTATGGGGGGTTTGAGGATGTAAAGAGTGCAAACGCAAAAAGCGATAATAACCGGCTAAGTGCAAACGGGAGGCGTGAAATGTTTGGCATTTCAAAACAAGGACTAGAAAGCGAATCGTGATCGCGAAAAGTGCACGAATGACTTGCCATCAAATCACGCCGTTTTGTGGGTCGACGTGTGTGGAACTGGTGCGATTTGATGTAGAGACGCATCGATCACATACCGCAAGGAAATTGATCTGATAGGTATGGCAAGTCTCGACACACATTAGTTTCGGTTAAGTGAACCTTCGAGGTGACTGGGCGGCGTGCGTGAGTGGTGAATGGTGAAGAGTGGACCAAAATAGGGATTAACTTACAATGGAAAAAAAAGGTCAGTATTAAATTAACTAATATTTATCTTGACAATCCCTCGCTCTCTTTCTCTCTCCTTGTCTCTTGCGTCCCGATCACGATAACTAGAACGGCATTCTCGAAATTTTGCGTTAAGACCAAAGAAAATATTGAATTCGGCCCGCCTATCTCCAACGCTCGGGGATTAGACGGTAGTTTATAAGGGTAGTTTAATATCATTACTGTTCTCATATTCTTGTTTTTTTTGTGACTAACATGTAAAAATTGGTAAAATCAATAAACAGAGGAATTTTGCAACTTTGTTTGGAACCATATAACGTTGTGTTGAAAGTTAATTATCGACCCTAGCCCAATTTTCAAAAACTTTCTAGGGCGGATGTCAAAGTACTTCCAGGAAGCGTCTTTAAAAAAACAATTAAACATCTAAATATTCGAAGGCAGGTTGGTTCGTAACAGACAATTTTATAAATAATAATTATAATATTACATTACACTTATCATTAAAATAAAGAAAACCCGCGCACATGGGAAGTAGAGTGGGAAAAGTAATCTTCAGTTTTTTTTAAATAGTCACAATGACACATAAATAAAAGAGTAAACTGAGTTTTGAAGAACTGAATATGAAGCGTGACATTTATCAAGTCGCTCTTCATACGCAGTTCTTCAAAAATCAGTTTACTCTTTTATTTATGTGTCATTGTGACTATTTAAAAAAAATGAAGATCACTTTTCCCACTCTACTTCTCACGTTCGTGACTTTTCTTTATTTTAATGGTAATTGTAATGTTATATTATAATTATTATTTATCACATATGAAGTGGTACTCCAGGTCTCAAAATTTTCCATATTTCCTTAACTTATTCCCCATTGAACCTTCAGTATAATTATATATTATAAGGTTAGGTGCGAATTTTATATTCATGTTTAATGTACAATTGGCACCCAACTTTTCCTTTTCAAGACTATATATGTATGAACATTTTTCGGGTTAGATAATATTAACATTAGAATAATGAAGTGACAGTGAAGACGCTAAGCTGCTTGAGGCGCTCACTGTCACATACACAAAAGTACATACACGAGACGCCAAGCTGTTTGAGGCGCTCGTGTATACACTTACATGCACTACACAAATTTTGGACCAAAATTTTTAGTCAGGAACGGAAAGAGTATCTAAAAGAGGAAGAACGGTAAACCAAAAATACATATCAAGGAAACTGGCACTAAATCGAGAAACAAAAATAGAAAGGGATAAACAGGAATAATATTATAAAGTAGAATTTTAATTTAAGTCAAGCGCCCTGAATCAAGATTTCAAATCGATGTCATTTGCGATATTATTTATCTGTAAAATCTAGCAACAATACGAACTACAAACATCTCATTTAACCAAGGTACAATGTCAGTTATAAAGAAAAAACCTTTTTTTTACTTGGATTGTACGCTTGATTAATAAAAATGATACTGAGTAAAGACTATAGAAGAATAATATGATTGGAATGCTAAAAGAGCAATAACCCTGCAATTCTGTGAATTCTATCAGTCTTTTATAGGAACCATTCGTAGTTGCAAAATATAAGTTTATTGATCTTAAGAGTTGAATGAAATCGTTAATGATAGGTCATCGAATAATTGGAAGCAGTGCGGCGGAGGAACACCGATCGAGCGAGAGAATTGCAATTTGGCAAAATATGGCCAAATGCTCGCTCGCAGGTATTCGAGGGTCCAAAGCAGTGCCTCTCCCACCCACTAAATCAGAGGTAACGACTGAAATCGTCATTAATAATTAAAGTTAGTCATTGGCCAGGAACGACGTTTTCAACCGGTATCACTGAACCGACACCTTATTTTTGATTAGATATCAACAGGGCGTCGCCCTTCAAACGGTATCAACGGACCCACGTTTCTGTAAACTTCGGACGAACCGGGACGGCATCGAATGACGGCATCATCGGACCTAATTTGACAATTTAATTGACTCGCCCAGACAGATCTACGAACGGACGCAAAACTCTTTCGGATCTTTAGTCGACGGAAGACCGATACCGAACTTAAGTGACATAACGACGTACAGACGTGTAGCCACTTAAATTCAAAACCAGCAGAGTTCGTTTCCTACCGTGAAGGATGTGTCGATTCTGCAGACCAGGTTAGTGCACCCAGAATAGAAACGGCGATTCGGGCCCAGTGCAGTTATCTACGAAGTACGACGGTCCAGGGAAAGGTGTGAACCTGACAAGTTACATCCTATTCCAAAAACCAGAAATCTAATCCTTGCCCGCTCCTTCCTTCTCTCTGGCGAATGAAGTTTGGCGGTAGCTGTGAGTTAGCGTAAGTTAAATGTGAAAATTACTTTTACTTTTTCTTCTTGATTCCTTTGGAATTTTACCATCTGTTGTATTTTTTTTATTTCACTCTCTTTTAATTTGAATAAATTAATATGAAACTAGAGTCAGTGCATTAGTTATTCAAAAGAAAATCCTTTTCATCATTAAAATTCAACGGTAGCAGGACAGCCGAAAAAGGGAACATCTTGAATTAATAAGATGGTAGTCACGATCCCACAAAATTAAACAAATTAATAAACTAATTTGGCAGCTTGAACCTCCGGTACATTATGTAATAGTTAAAGCTCATTCACAGGTTTTTAAAATTGAAAATTATTATCCCGTACGTAACAAATATCCTTGAAAAAGGGTATTATTAAATTGCAACGTCTCGACGAATACATTATTTATCAAGTTGTGATGTGGTGAAAATTTTAAATACCACTAGTTTTCCTCGACCGGTCAAGGCAGAATCCCTAGGTTGGAGAAGGGTAAACCTTGATTGTACCGTGGGCCTAGAGAGATGCTTGACACGCGGGCCACATTGTTTATTAATTTTTACTGGCACCGGAATTTTGTATGTCCGTCTAGATTTTGGCTTCGCCGTAAGGATCCGAATATCCACTTCGCACGGTGACACCCCTTAGCTAGGGTCAACGACTATTCCCGCTCTCTGGGAGACGTCACGTGAGGTATCGACCAATTTGGCAGGCTCACAAAAAGGAAATCCTGGGATCAACGACTAGCCAATGAAGGATTAAAGATAGTCTATTAATTTTAATTTCTCTTTTATCGAAATCCTTTACTGATTAAAATTGTAATTTATAATTTTTTTTTTATAAAAAGGGCTAAATATTCTTTGTCCGCGATCCCGCTGGAAAAAAATAACATTTGCTTTAAAAATCACGCTCATCGTTGAAAGACGAAGGTTTGGAAGGTCTGATGCGCGGTGGATTGGTCAATCACAATCCCTCGCGCGTGCGCCTGGCCATGATACTGACCGGCGATTTGCTTCCGTGTGGAATCCTGTTACGGCATTCTGTCTTGATCGCTTCGACGGAGAACTTGCTTTCTTGTACTCGGCATTCAACAGGCTCAAAAGATGCCTTTCACACAAAAGGACTTAGAGGAGGTTCAGCAGGCCATATCACGGATTCCACATGTAAGTCGAGTCACGATTACGGTGCCCTTTCCTTCATGTTATCTGGTTAAAAAGGTATTGTAAATTCATCATGCTTTTGGTTCCGTGAGTCAGGCATCACTGGGTCCGCGTTTTCTTAAGATTATGTTCTCGCATTATAATACCTTCTCTATTCTGAAGACAGAATCAAAAATTATTTGGTCATGAAAAACTTTTGAATAATTTTTTATATTATGTAAATTTATTGTTTTAAAGTCTTTTAAAGTTTTTTTAAATAAATAGTTTCATTTAGTAGTTGTAATAAAAATCCTGTTCTTCTTTACTTAAGCCTGGCTCCTGAACCTACTATCCTCTAGAAAATAAGTTTGCATCTTATTTCAGGTGGATAATCTATAATAAAAATGGCGGAATTCACCGCCTGACGTGCACTGGACACGTGCGTTAATAAGTTCTCTAGAGTCACACCGGTGAACTTCCGCTTGGGATAAACTGTCTATTTCTTGTTGGCGTTTCAGCAATCGGAGCAAACGAAGCAGCTTATTACAAAGTAAACATATTAAATACCTAATAAATAATAATTCCCGAACGTAATATACAACATGTGTAAAAACAGGGATGGACAGCGCTTCCCGCTTATTTTTCTGTCTCACGTATAAAAATGTAAACAAAGATAAGAAATGTATATGTCTTAAAGAAAGCTCTCGGTTTTCTTGTATCACAATGATGAAAATGAGTTATTTCTAATATCTCATTAGAGATTGGGTTTAACATTCAGTATCACTATTGTGACGTTGCAAAATTCTTGCAACTCACAAATTCTAATTAATAAATTTTTAGTTGACGTTTGAAGATTTTTCGTAAATTCAGAGATTTAATTTTGTAAGGTCAGAAATCACGCCTGCAGTACGGAAACTCCATGACTAGGGCTAGATTTAAGATTTATGATTTTAAGGACTTATTCTGTTCGTTTCTTTTATTTTTCTGTAACGATCCGGACTCGTCGAGACATCGTGGGACATCGATGGACTTCTTCCTACTTCAAGACTCAAATGGGACGCCACTTGAGGCTTGTAGAACAGCGAGATTCCATCGAGACACGTTTCAAGCCGTTTGAATTCTGCCGTCAATATCGAATATTCGTTTTTTGTAATAAAGCCATGCAGTTTTTTACGTTGCTATGGGCGCCAACGCAAATAAAGAGAGCATGCATGCGTCATCGGCTCTAAACCGGCGAAGCAGTGCGATGCGACTCCGCTATAATGAAAACATCCTGCCAAGCGTGGAACGTTCCAGACTCCAATCTCATAGCGAGAAATAATGAACGTCTAAAACTCTAAGTTTACACGGCGTTCCGTCTACACTATAATAAAATTATTCTCTCTCGCTCGATTGATCTAATTAGATCAAATATGACTATCGACTAGTGCATTTATAGTGATGTCCAAATACTGATGCATCCATGTGTCTCTTTTAGCTCGAAGCAGAAGCTCCTCAGACAGCTCATCGAGTTACGGTAGCCGTTCATCGCCTTCACGATCTCGCTCACAATCGCCGTGCGTCGAGAATATAGTGCAAGAAAAAGAAAAATTGGATGAGCCAGCAAAAGCTGATGTTCCCAATGAGTCACAAAACAACGAGCCGAAGTCGGACGATCCAGCGAATGCTGAAGTTCCCGACAAGAACGAGAAAACTTTGGATCCAGCTACTTCTCGGGCCGAAGTTTTGAAGAAACTCGGCAAGGACATTTTGGAGGAGAAAACATATTCCCCGAAGGTGAACGATATGATTACTCGTCGTTGGACAGGAATTGTGAACATAGGTTTACCGGAGCAAGAATGCAAGGAAACTGCTGCACTCTACCAGACTCCGGCGAACAATCTTGCGTGGGATCCACCAAAGCTCAACCCCGAAGTAAGGTCTCAGCTGCAGGAGTTAACGATACAGCGTGACTCTCGCATATCGGCTAAGCAAGCTAAGCTTTCGGCGTGCTTAGCTGCTACGGCCCAAATGATAGAGCAGCTCCTATGCCAAGATCCATCAGAGCTCAATAACTCTCTTTTGCTACGTTTGGGCGACGTTGGAAGTTTGTTGGCTGATCTCCAGCATGATGAGTCATGCATTAGAAGAAGCCTTGTGTTGGCCAACACTCCGATCGCTTCACTGAAGAAGATTTTAGGGGAGACAGAAATTGGTGAAAGCTTGTTCGGGGATAAGCTTGACAAGGCCGTCAAAGCATCTAAGACGCTCGCACCGAGCCCCGATGAATCACGCCACAAGAACTCATCGAAGCAGTCAAAAAACTCGAAGGGTCCGCCCCGGCGCTCGAAGAACCAACACAGAGCACCGACGGGCGGACAGCGCTATTACCATCGGAACTCGAACAACAATCAGAGAGGATCGCCGCACCGCTCATCGAGGAGAGATCAGCCGAGGAGAGACCATCAACGCCAACCTCGTCGTCACAGGAAGTAACACCCGTAAGTCGCATAGACGGTAGACTTCAATTTTTCTTATCTCATTGGGAAAAGATAACTACGGATAACGGTCCTTGCGTGAGTTAAAGGTTATAAGATACCCTTTATTTTTGTACCAAATCAAAGGTCTATGCCAGCTGAACGCCATTGGTCTATTCACGAGAAGGCGAATATTTCAACATTGCTTTTAGAACTGCTAAATAAGGGCGCTATAAATAAATGTAACTTTGTCAAGGGACAGTTTGTCTCAGATATATTTTTGATCAAAAAGCCAAATGGTAAAAACAGACTTATTTTAAATTTGAAAAAATTGAATGAATTTTTAACGCCTCAACATTTTAAATTGGAAGATAGTCGCACAGTCAAAAAATTATTAAAACAAGATTGCTTTATGTCTAACATAGATTTGCAAGATGCCTATTATCTTATTTCGGTGTACGAATCTTGTCGTAAATATTTACGCTTTTTATTTGACGGTCAATTATACGAATTTACCTGCCTACCCTTTGGTTTAAGCACTGCGCCATTTGTGTTTACAAAAATCTTAAAACCGGCAGCTGCGTACTTACGGAAGTTAGGTTTTCAATCTGTCGTCTATTTAGATGATTGGCTCCTTCTCGGGAACTCTTTTTCGGAGTGCCAAAGAAATGTCGCAGAAACTCGAGCATTGTTAGGCTTTTTAGGATTTATTTTTAACGACTCTAAGAGTTCTTTGAAACCAAGCTATCGATGCAAATTTTTAGGTTTTATTTACGATTCTCGTAGTATGACAGTAGAATTAACTGACGAAAAGTTGCTGAAAATAGAGAAATGCCTTAAAAATGTATGCAAAGATAAAGTTATTTCAATAAGAAATTTTGCCTTGCTTTTTAATAATGATAATTACAATGCAAAAATGAAGATATCTAGTAAATTATACAAAGAACTAAAGTGGTGGTCTTCGCAAGCTTTTACACCTATACAACCAATTAGACATAATTCGTTTAGGCTCGAGATTTTCTCGGACGCTTCACTATCAGGCTGGGGCGCGTTTAGTAAAGGGAAAAGAGTCTTTGGTCATTGGAAAGAATCGGAAAAAGACCACAATATTAATTATCTAGAGTTACTCGCGGCATATTTTGGATTGAAAACATTTGCTAGCAATTACAGTAATTGTCAAATTCTGCTTCATATTGATAATACTACAGCTATCGCATATATTAATAGAATGGGAGGCGTTCAATTCAAAAGTCTCAACGAAATAACACGTCGTATTTGGTCATGGTGCGAGGAAAGGCAAATTTGGATTTTCGCGACATACATAGCTTCGAAAGATAATACAGAAGCCGATTACGAATCGCGCAGAATAGAATCTGTTGCTGAAATTGAATTGTCGTCTCAAGCATTCCATCGCATCGTTTACAAATTTAGCAAACCGCAAATTGATCTTTTTGCCACATAACATAACATAACTATTACGCGAAACAAGTTCAGGATTGAATAAAATCGATAATTGCGTGTTTAGAAAAGGACTCTCTTCTACGAATTGAGGACTCCAGTTGTGAGGCGCTAATTACGGAAATTTAACTACGAGAAAGGAACGAAGCGTTTTGGGCTAGGAAATATCCAGGACCATTTGTAAAATTAATCATAGTATTTGCTCAATAATTATTGATGAGCGAACACGAAAGTAAAAAAAAAATAGTAAGTTTTCTTTAACAAATTTTGAACGCGTCGCTTTTGATGCTTTTTCAAAACTCTTGGAGAATAAATGTTGATTATTCAGAACAAAATAAAAGATTATTATTATATAAAAGATTTGATTTATTATACTTGTTAATAATTTATTTTATATTGTTATTCTTGTTTGAGTGACCTTCAAGGTTTCATTGGTCATCAAATGGTTTTCGCCCAATGCCCGTTCTCCTTGAAGGTTTCTCTCTGTTCTTTAAGTTTCATGCGCTTTCCTTTTCGTTGAAGTGGGGACTCAGGTAGTCGCGTGAAAAATTCTTTTTTGAGGTCTTGTACCCTTTTTCCTGGCTTTTCAGTTTCTATCAAGGTGTCGGCGAGTGCAGGCACTCTCGGTCGTTGCAACGACTTAAGATCAAGTTTACTTTCTCCTAGTATATTCAGGCATCTGAGCCTTTGGATTTAAATTCAGTGCTTTCATTTTTAAATTCCTTGTTAAGTGATTCCCGACTCGATCGTCTTCTGGTGTTGTGGGAAGTGACCAGTCGGATGACGTATCACCTCCGGTTGCGTCGGGATCGATCATTCGGTGAAAGATCGTGGTTGTAGCTTATGGAGGCTACATCTGTGCCAATTTTCCACAACAACCCAAAATCTTTTTTGGCTGCAAAAGTAGTGCCTTGTTGGATAGGCTCAGGGACTCTTACTTTGGATTAAATTCGACAAAAAGGTATTTAGAAGTCTTATTAAAAATGGTGATACATATTCTGGTTTCTTGTTCGTCGACTTTGACATGACTAAACATGATTCCTTCGCTACCCCACACCTGTCCATCATTAATTCCGTAACAGTACTCTTCTCTTTTAATAGTGACAGTTCTGATGAGGCTATAATATTATAGCGAAATGCATTAAAACGTTTCGAAAAATAAAGATTGTTTATTAAAAAACCCACAAACCGTATGACCTAAGGTCACAAAAAAAATCACCTTTAATACTAATTGTATTCTTCGCTTAAAATGGTTATAGTTCTGATGAGGCTATAATATTATAGCTAATGCATTAACCTGATTCTAAAAATAAACCTTGTTTATTTTAAAACCCATGAACCCTAAGACCTAAGGCCACAAGAAAACCCACCATCAATACTAATTTTATTCTTCTTTTAAAATCTTTACAGTTCTGTTGAGGGTATAATATTATAGCGAAATGCATTAACGCGTTTCGAAAAATAAACATTGCTCATTATAAACCACATAATGTTTAAGACTCAATGCCACGAGAAAAACCCACCTTCAATAATAATTGGGTCTATAATATTCAAAAATAATTAAAACAAAGTCGAGGTGTGTGTGGCTACGCGGTAGGCATTAGCCGTGTAATTCAACGTATTTACTCGTCGCGTGTCATTCAGCGCGGATGTGTCGTCGAACGGTTCAAGTGTAGTAGTGGCATGAAGTGTTGTGTAAACCTACCAATAAACCAGTACTCTCAACACCCTTTGACGACTGGTGTTTCTGTGCTCTCCCGTCACCCCCTCCTTCCAGCACAACTGTAGTGCAGTGTAACGTGTAATGTGACTCAACGAATAAATCAATTATCTCCGTGACATCCAGCGCCTCTTGAATCTACGATACCCGTCACCTCTCCTTCCAGCCCAAATCAAACAAGTCAAATTAGTGAAAATAAAAATAATCGGCAAAATGCAGGTTATAATGTGTAACGGAAAAAAACTTAACTCAACTTCTAACAGCATTTAATTCTTACCATCCTAAGTTACAGTTTACTATGGAAATATAAAATCAAAATAAACTTAATGTTTCAGATATTACTTCATAAAAGAAATTAACAAAAATATTACTAATTGGAATATTAAAAAAAACTAACCCCAGCAGATATATAAATTTCAACTCTTTTATGTGTTATTGACTCTCTATTGTTAACTAATAAAAAGAGTCTATATAATCCACATGTGCCAAGACAAGCCAGTCGCCACTCAGCTCGAGTCAAGAAATGTATCTATATCCATATGTAAAATATATATATGTAAAATATACCTAAAATCACCGAAGTTCGCCTTGAGACCTCAATTCCCCTTCCCAAGAGCCTTTGGTCCTTTTTAAAAACCTAATCCGAGAAATATTAGGACAAAAATTGGGGACCGTGACAGGACCACAGGGAAAAACAACAAAAAAGTAAAAGATAAGTTTCTTCTAGAGTAACACGAGAATAAATCCTCCTTACGGTCTGCGGAAGGCAGAGAGAGTTTTATCAATAAAAACTGATTTCTAACTCGGTCTTTGGCGAGGTTAAGTGTGTTCGCTCTAAAAACTTACTTTGGAAAAATTCTACGAGCTCGAACTTCCGAGACCCGAGAAGAAGAGCTCATCAGGAGACATCGATCAGACCGACGACATCTTCACGAGGCCACTACGAGGACGACCATCAACCTAGTGTAATCAAGAGAACTAAGGAAACACAGAATGATCGGAGATAAGCCTACTCATGACAATTTGGGTATAAAAAACATTATTTTTTCTCTAAAAATTGAATATTGGAAGCGCAACCTTGTTCATGCCCCCACGTGAAATAAATGTATGAAGGGAGACAGCTAAGCTCATACAAAAGCGATTCAAGCGTATCCGAAGGATCAGAGCGTAGTAGCTCCGAAGTGAGTATCAACTTCCACGAGACCACTCAAGACAATGCATATTTCCCGCACGTACAACAGACGAGAATCGTCATGGGCACCAACAAACCAAGCTAAGGCATCCTAGAAAACATGCAGAGACTCTTTCGTCCCCAATCATTAGAGGACACGCAGAAGGTAGGAACCGAGGATAGGAGGAATCAATACTTCGAAGCCAAAACCCAGAATACGTTGGTACAGGAAGAAATGAAGGAACTCCAAAAGCAATTGGAAGAAATGAGATTGAAATTTTCAAACCTCGGAACACCAGCCTTTCCCACAACACCACAACTGACAGTACCCCTAGCAGAAGATCTGATGATACTAAATGAGGTGCAGGAAACAAGAATAAAAAGTCTGTTAGAAGGTATGGTGAATACGACGGAAAATCCGATGTAGAATTCTTTATAGATGATTTAATAGTCACTATTGAAAGGATCAGAGGAACGAATGAGGAGAAGGATGCAATGATCGATGAAATATTACGGATGTAAAGCAAAAAAATTTAAAGGAGAAGCCTATCAGGTAGTCTGCCGCATAAGGGATCTTACATTGAATGAGATGATAGAAGAGCTGCGCTTGGCCTTTGGCCAGACCGGCCAAAGCTTGGAACAGCTGCAACAAGAAAGAAACCAAATGTGTCAGATGCGGAACGAACGAGTGGAAAACTTCATTAAGCGGTACGCAGACCTGGAAAGACAAATACAGAGTTCGATTGACGTAACACCAGCTGAATACAGAAAAATGAATAGAAAAACAGAAAGACAAGCAGGTGTAAAGAAGTTTATCAGGTGCCTGTGACCAGAAATAAAAACAGAAGTGCACTGCACAATGCCAGTGACATTGAATGAGGCTCATCAAAAAGCATCAGAAGAACAGAAAGAATTCTTCGACAAGGAAAGGGAACGCTCGCGCCTAATGGAACAACACCAAAAAAGGCAAATGATGCGGAACCAATTCACAGAAATGCCAAGGCCTGGGGCATACAAGCCTTCAATGAAATCGCCAGTCGACAAACTACGCACCTGTACATACTGCAAGGAGTACGGACACAGCGAAGATAAATGCTACCTAAAAAAATAACAAAGAACGAAAACAAAATTGTCCCCAGGAGCGGCCTCACAGCAAAGACCCGCCGCGGAAAACTTATGCAGTAGAAGAAGCGACACAGAAGTGGATCGGAACGAGAACCAGGGAGAATATTTCTATACTCAGGAGGAAACGGACACTAGTCTGCACGAATACGGTTACGAGGATACCGACTTCACCGAGGACTACTGGTTGATAGTGGAAGTCCTGAGTCATTTATAAAAACATCGTGCCTAGGAAGAGGGTGTACGCCACAAAGAATCCCGACAGAACATAGACGGAAATTTGAAACTGTCAACGGTATACACACGGTGCTGGGCTCATGCGAGCTATCATCAAAAACCCGCAGACACAAATTCCATGTTGTAAAAAACAATTTCCCAACAGAATTTGATGCCATTTTGGGAAGAGATTGGTTAACCTCATACGAAGCAAAAATCAACTTTATAACCAATACACTAGATCTCCCAGCAGTAAGAATCCCACTCTACGATGAATATAACCCGGTCATATTCCATATCCGCCCCACAACAAGCAGCGTATCTATGATGTTACCACAGGGAGACTACATCATCTCAGGAGATGAAATCTTACCCGGTATCTACCAGAGTAAGGAAGGAAAGCCAACAAAAACCCTGACTACTAATTATAATGGGGATACAATAGAGAAACAAATAAAAAATAAGGCACATCAGGACAGGATAAAACAGCTGTTAGAATGAACAAACCTCAGCCACCTGGAAACACCAATCGAAAGTAAGCTTCAGGATTTGATAACGGAGCATAACGACATATTCTACCTACCAGGAGACGAAATGCCAACCGTCTCTGACGTAGAACACCGGATCAAATTAAACACATACAAACCAGTCAGTGTACCTTTGTACAGACACCCCATTGCGCTTCAACCAGAGATAGGGCGGCAAATTGAGGAATATGAAAAACAAGGCTTGATACAACCATGATTCTCCCCATATCAGGCAAATCAGTCAAAAAGTCAAAAAGAAGATAGACAACAGCGGCATACAGAGATGAAGACTAGTAATGGATTTGAGGAAATTAAATGAATTTACCACGCAAGACAACTATCCACTGCCCTCAATTGAAGAAATACTATGCCTACTAGGGAAAGCTAAATACATGAGTTGTTTCGACATGGCAAACAGGTTTTAGCAGGTAAAAATGGCCAAAGAAGATATAGAGATAACTGCTTTTTCAACTCATGAATGTCACTGGTAATGGCTACGCATGACCATGGGCTTGATCAACAGCCCCGCAACCTACCAAAGAATGATGAACTTCAAATTAAAAGGTCTCATTGGTAGCATATGCTTCATCTACCTCGACGACCTGATAGTCATTGGAACAACGGCCGAGGAACAACAACAAAATTTGAAGACAGTATTCATTCACATCAAGGAAACCAAGCTAGTCCTGCAACCGGATAAATGCAAATACATGGAGAAGGAATGAGAATATCTGGGACACTCAGCAGGACTCGAATTTGTAAACCCGTTAAATAAAAATGTGGACAAGGTGTTAAACTACCCTCAACCCAAAAACGTTGAGGAACTCGAAAGATTCATGCATATGAATGGCTTTCAACGAGTTAAAAACCAAATCAACATCATACCCAGTACTAACACACCCAGACACAAGCAAGGAATTCACACTAAATACCGACGCAACAAATGAAGGACTAGGTGTGATTCTGAGCCAGTTAGACGATCAAGGAAAAGAACACCCAGTGTCCTATTGCAGCAGAAGCCTGTGCAAAGCAGAGAAAAACCATTCGGCGACAGAAAAAGAACTCACAGCCATAACATGGGGAATCAAACAGTATAGACACCTTCTCTATGGACAAAAATTCAAAATATATACCGACCACCAGACCATCCGAGGCCTGCTCACGGCAAGGCATGACAACATGTCATCTCGGCTATTTCGATTAACCCAAAAGCTTACGGACTATAACCCGGAAGTTATCTATAAAAAAAGTGAAACTAAACACTAACGTCGACGTACTAAGCAGGGTATTTTCCGTCCACGAGGAACACGAAGAAGCACTAAACAATCTAGAGGACGCACTCTGCAGTAGGAACCCACCCACTGCAGAAGAGCAGGAAATAATGGAAGGTCTGACACGAACACTCTCCGCAGATAGTAGTCAAAAGGACCCATAATCAACAGAGGAAGACGATGACAACCTAATCATCGCAAAAAAAGCCTGGATATGTACACACGAATCATACTCAAGGAAATGCCATACGGAGAAATACACAAAAGAATGGGGATACAGAAGAACTACATCACGTTTTGCTTTCACAATGTTCAGGTTCGATGAAGCACGCTATCCTTCAAAACCGTTCGAAACTTAAAGGTACAAATGTTTTCATTGAGCATGACTTGGACCCGGACTCTGTTAAAATCCGCAAAGCTCTGAGCCAAGAAGCAGCTAAACTAAAAAACGCAGGACTGAAAACGCGTATAAGTGGTAACCGCCTGCGAGTTAACAATCTCATTTACAGCTTGGATGATTTAGGAAGATTGAGCCTGGAGGAAATAATTGGAAATGATGTTTCAAATACTGAAGTGCTTAACGACGAGAGCGCTACCACTCCTGTAAACAATAACATGTCACCTGCACCCAAAACATGGGCTATGCCCAAAACACAGCTGGGTAGTATGACGTCTGAGAAGAAGATAGCCAACACCAACCATTCTAAACCTAATCAACTCGTTTCTTCAAGGAAAAGAAGGGGTGATCTTCAAGACGCGGGCTCTCTTAACAAATATGTGAACAGGGGAAATCCTACAGGATCTGGACAACACACAGACTGACTGGTTGGATCTTCCACGGAAAGGGCAGGAGTTTCAAGTTTAAGTTCTGCGGATGTCTCACCAAATGGAGAAATGTGTAAACATACGTCGAGATTTCGTGTCTATTATTAGAATATCAGTGGTTATAATAATTTGTGTAACTTGGATGTAAAGCAGAAAGACTACTTAACTAGTCACTGTGAGACTTGTATAGGTGTGTCATGGCTCACAAACACATCTGTGAAACTGCCGAAATTTTTAGATGGTTTCACCCCCTATTACTCCGTGGCTGTCAAAGAAAAAAGTAAGGGCCGTGGCAGTGGAGGGCTAATTACATTAGTCAAAAACTGCGCTGACTATTCACATTGCAAACTAGAAGTCAGTAATTTATATTTATTTGTGAAATTGACCTTCGAAAATTCCTTCACTTTGCATATCGGTATTATAAAAGAATGTAGAAAAAGTCTTTCAGTATCCACAGCCAAGAAATATCAAGGGAGTTGAACAGACCATGGGAACTCCATCATACTACCTTAAATTTATAAACAACTTCGCAAAAATAGCTGCACCCATAAATCAACTGAGATGAAAAAACATAAAATTTCACTGGGACAAATCTGCCTTGACACCAGACCGGGCAATTATACAGGAGCTACAAGATTCATTAAGGGGAGTTGAGAGCCAAGCATCAGACACAAAAGAACTTCCTCCAGAAGAAGCAGAAGAAAGAGATACACTCTTACTAATTCTTTTGGGTTTTTTTTTTTTTTTTTTTTTTTGTGTTATTCACCGAGTTTTGAGGACGGGAGAGGGATGGAGGAAGGAGTGGCTTCACCTGGAGCATCAACCACCCTCAAGGATAAGCGGTACTAACTGCAGGGATGCAAGGCGGGGTAAAGTCGCACAGGCACAACTGTTGGTTGTACACCGGGGGTGGAATGTGGATGTGAGTCCCGCATTCCAAATCCTGCACCTGGTGCGATTCAAATCCCACTGCTGATGATTCGTCGCAGCACCACCATCGCCATCTTTTGGGCATTCAGGTCCCGAGATCTCCCTCCATCCGCCATGACACTGCGCCAGCGTAGAAGACACATCTCGTCTCCCGGCGCAGGAGGGGAGGAATTGGGCGGTCTGCGTACTGTCAACTGAAGCGAACTCCTTGTCTTTGATCGTTCGAGCCTCGTGCGTGAAAGTTATCTCCAAACAGTGTGTTTTTGAGTTGTTGCCACAGAGTGGTTTATCTTTTAGATTATATTACACCCGTCGATATTCTTTGGGTGGAAGGTGCTCAGGATTGCCTTCTCGAGGTGGGCGGCCTAAATTATTTACTGTAATCTGTTTATATTTTTAAATGTTTAGAAATTTATTGTTGTTCTCCAAATGGCGTCAGTAGACGCGGAAATGAATTAACGCTCTATATTTGCTCCAGGGCGGAACTCACTCTTTTACTTTGTCGTTTTTATTACCTTAAAGTCCGTGAATGAATTGTTCTAATTATTTTAGTGAAAATTTAAATGTTTAATTTATTATAAAATATAAAAGGAGGTTAATTT
>CAKNXH010001220.1:0-18954 GCA_932178445.1 Andricus quercusramuli
TCTCTCTCACTCCAACGATCCCGCTCCCTCTCTCATGCGGACAAGGCGAGCTGGCCGACCTGCCAGTGTAGATTAGCCGGATCCCACGGGGCTCGGATAGGGCTATCACTATCTGGCACCTGAGTGTAAAAATAGACGGGCTTCGTGGGTTGTTCGTGGGCTGAAAGAGTGTAGCCCACGATCTCGGTCGATTCCGGGATTTGACAGCACATTGCAAATAAACCTGGCAGGTAAGTAATAGCCATTGCATATGATTTTATTAGTAAGCAAGTTTCCTACCTGGGCCACCCCCTGGCCAGGACGTGTTTCACCCTGGTGCACACGATTAAACTTGGGAATCCAGCTTAGAAATGGCACCCAACATAGAGGGCTGTCACTAGGTGACACGAGCAGCGGAGTGAGAGAGAAGGGGGATGAAAAATATATTCAGCTGACAGAAACCACGGGCGTCAACAGAGAAAATCTTTTTTTCATTTGCTTTGCTTTTGCTTATGATAAGTTTTCCCGGTAGTTGCCTGGCTCTTGCTTCCTGAGGATGAAACAATGTCTTGTTAATTTTATTAACAATTAAAGGGAACTTTTAGAAAATTTTTTATCCGTACTGTCCCCTAACCTTCAAAATCATGGTCTTCCGGTAAAATAAATCAGGTATTGAATATTTTTGCGGAAGACAAGTGTTTTTATTGTTTTTTTTCACTCCGAAATACCCTTGAGACCGAACAAGTCCGATAAACCAAGACATTCCAAGAAATTGGAGCAAAAAGATAAATCGCTCAGATAGTAAATGCGATTTAAAAGGAAATTGAATATTTTGGTAATTAGTTCTGAAACTCTGTATTAGGTTAAGGAACTTTCGAGCATTTTCGCGATTTTTCAGCAGTTTTTTCAGGAGCTTGGAGAATTTCTCGGAACTTTTCGGTAATGTTTAAAAACGTCAAAGGAATTTTCGGAACTTTTCGATGATTTTTTTGCAGTTAAAGTTTTTTTTTCAGGATTTATAGGAGTGGAAAATTTATTTTATTCAACTTCTCAGTATCTTCACCGATTTTAGAAATTTTTTTTTTGGGAATTTTGCCGGTAACTTTCGGAATTCGTGGGAATTGTTCAGGTATTTCGGTAATTTGGTGAAAATAAGTGAATTTTGAATTAGCTTGAATAAGTGAATTTTGACATAAGATAGAGTGATGGACTCGCATGACTCAATGGAGGGGGAGTCGGAGCAGATTGATAATCGGGAAGACCTCGGTTTGCCGGGAAGTCCAGCTCTTAGCGAAACACGGTCCGTAGCCGGAGCTGCGCCGGTAGGGGCAATCGAGGACCAGACGAGGCAAACTAGGGCCAGTATAGGAACGATAATGGCCCAACTACCGAGTTGGGCAGTTGACTTATCAGGGGAGGCTCTTAGGGTAATTCTAAGGGAATTGCGCCTAAACACGAACGGTGTAGACGAGGTACTGCGGGAGCGTATGGGGCGGTATTTCGCGCGTCGTTGGGGTAACCAAGCGGTACCATGGTACCCAGAGGACGACGACGGTCAGGGGCAAGTACCGCGGAATTTAGGGACCGACGACGATATAGCGTATCCACCGGAAAGTACCCGGCAACGGATCGGATTTCACCAACCTTTTACGATGTTGGAAACGACCCCTCATTGGCACCGACAATGGCCTAGGATGGGGGACACCAGGCCTTGAGGGGTGCACTATCACCAACCTACACCCCGCCTCCCAGCAGAGACATGTGGAGGTGGGATGAGGGGGCCATAGTACCAACTACTCGGGGAACAACATCGGCGGGCGAAAGCGTGAAAACCACCCGAGCTGAGGATGACCGTTTCGCGAACGTGAATACTAGGCCACGCGGAACCACGACTAGGGTCAGTGCTGCTGACACGCGACCAAGCGCGGCCTCACAGTTTGTTCCTTCAGTCTGGGGGGAAAGTGCGGTCCCCCGACATTACCAAGGGGCGTTTAGGAGATCTAGGAGCTCCGGTAGGGCTCAGGGCCTGCCTCCGAGAGATAGGGAGTATGAAGCCTCAGTGCCACTGAGCCGGAGTGTGACAACACCCTGGGCAAGTGGGACAATCGGTCCGAAAGGATACTACCCGCCAACAGTAAATGCCCTAATGTGTGCTCCCTTAGTGACCTCCTCGCAGCCTATTTTATCGACTGCGATCATTAGGAACACACGCCTCCAAAGCGACTGGTATGGTCAGAACCGCGAAGCTCCCCTGTATATTAAGACTCAGCATCGCGAGACCGAAGACGGGGGCCGGACCGCAGAACCAGAGGGTTACCGGTACCCAGAAAGTTATCAGGGACCACAGACGCGAGAGTTCACTCCATATTACCATCGCGAGCAACAGCCTAGGCCACGTGAAGGGCTTTGAACGGACCGGACCACCCATCACTACCTGGCGTCGAGCCTCTTCCCTCATACGAACCCGACCTTAGCCAGGGGGGAAGAGGTCGAGCAAGAACGGCTAGGGCGAACTAGGGGCCGATCCGAATACCATGATAGGTACGAGACACAAGATTTTCCCGAGCCAAGAGAAAACAAGTATAGACCGTACACGACAGGGAATAGGGGGCACGAGCCCACACGACAATACCATAGCACGGGTTTGAATTATAGTCAAGAAAATAGAGAACAGTACGTCCCATCGTTCGTACAGGGACAAGACGGGCCGTATAGGGAGCCATGGCGGCAGTATAGAGCAGAGTCGCGCGCTGCAAAACAGGTACTCCCATGGTTGGGAGCAAGAACCGGTATATGAGGGCTATGCGCAAAGACACTCACTTGGGCTGAGGGGTCCGCGTGAGTTTGAGCCAGAAGCCACGAGAAGTCACGGTCACGGAAAAGGAATTTTTAGCCGTGATCTGGTCGGTTAGAAAATTCCGTCACTACCTGGAAGGGTTTCACTTCACGGTAATCACCGACCACAGTTCGTTGCGATGGTTACACAACTTTCACAATCCAACTGGTCGATTGGCGTGATGGGCACTTGACCTCCTCGAGTACGATTTTGAGGTCGTACACCGGAAAGAAGCGTTGCACCACGTGCCTGATGCCCTTTCTCGGATGTATGAGGAGGAATTAGCAACCCCCATAGCTGCCATGGTGCCGGTGGAGGACGAGTGTAGTCGTAGACGACTGCGCGAGGTGAAGGAAACCCCAAGAAAATTCCATGGGTGGAAAATAGTTGACGGAATGTTGTATCGGTACCGTCCGAACCCATTGATAGACCCGGTAATCGAAGACCTAGAGGCGAGGAAGTTGATAGTATCAGCGGAGAGAAGACAAGAAGTCTTCGACGAGGTACACAACGATCCGCAAGCCGTGCATCTGGGGATTGACAAGACATACCGGAGAGCCTTGGTTCAGTACTACTGGCCAGGCATGTATCGCGACATTTCTCTGTGGGTACGATCCTGTGACACCTGCCAGAGAATCAAGGCTGATCAGAGACCTGCAGCAGGCCTAATGGGCCGCAGGGTAGTGCAACAGCCTTGGACCATAGTGGCAACCGACGTGATGGGTCCTTGGCCATAGACGGCACTAGGATTCGAATACTTAGTGGTATTCAAAGACCTTTATACTAAATGGGTTGAAATATCGCCCATGAGAAGAGCTAAATCCGAGACCATTATCAAAGCTTTTGAGGACCATATTCTGAACCGATGGGGGGCATCCGAACTGCTCGTCTCGGATAACGGAACAGAATAAGCCTACCAGGCGTTTTAAGGGTTGAAAGAGACCTACGGAATCCGGCACTCGCTCACTCCGGTATACCATCCACAGGCGGACCCTGTGGAGCAAGTGAATCGGGTCCACAAAACAATGATCTCCGCATACGTAGCACAAGACCATCGGCAGTGGGAAGTATATTTGAAGGATTTTAGGTTCGCCTACAGCACGGCCGTGCATAGCACCACAGGGTTCAGCCCGGCCTACTTGAATCTAGGTAAGGAACCAAAGCCTTATAATAACCTGCGCCGAAGGGTCGAAGCCCCACCCGAATTGCCCTAACCAGATCACGAAGAATGGAGGCAAAGAATGGTCAAGCTGAAGAAGCTCCAAGACCTGGTTTCCTTACATCATGAAAACGCGTTCGACCGTCAGAAGGTGAACTACAATAAAAGGCGGCGACACGCGGTGTTTAGGGAGGGAGACAGGGTCATGCGGAAAGCCCAGGTAACTTCATCAGCCCAAAAGGGCGTAACGAGAGGATTCGGGGGAAAAAAGCAGGGACCGTACGTCGTGGTCCGAGTGCTACGTCCATCGGTGTATGAGTTGGGAACTGAGGACGGACAATTGGTAGGAAAGTTACCAGCAAAACTGCTAGTTCCCTACCACGATGAGGGACCGCCTAGAGCCGGGGGGGGGGGGGGGGAGTAGGGAAAAATAGTCAACCCTTTCCTGGTAGTTACCCACTAATTCTTGCATGCCCGGGATACTGTATGAATGTGTTGGCTTCACAAGCATGAAACCTGGGGCCCCAAAAAGGGTATATATAGATAGCTAAGACAAACGATACCGCTAGGACGTGTGCCCAACCTTGGGACACTTCTCATAAGGGGCAGGAAAGAATAAATCTTTTTTTTTTTTTTAGAGCTATAAGTTTTTTTTTTTTTTTAGTTTTTTGGTGCTTCTTAGCGGATCGCTCCTTGAAATTGAGTTTTTTTTTAGTTACGAGTTGTTGGTTCTCGAACCCTGTTCCTCCCTGTTGAATTGATCTCATATGTACCCCTGAATGGGGCCACTCTACTGAATAAATAGAATAATACCCAATCGCATTCTCTTATTTACGTGTGCCCACAATTAAGTAAGGTGGCTTTTGGATCAAACTAAGGCGAGGATAGAACGGATGACCCAGGTTAGTAAAGCGGAATTAAGAGACAAGAAGTAAGAGCCACGCGATCGGGAGAACCCGGTATGGGAGCCCGAGAAGGGATAAGTAAAAGTTTTCTTTTCTCTTGAGCCGATAAGGAGGCAACACGCCGAAATACGAGCTAGAAATGCTAGCAGAGCGGTGGAGAGGCGACCACTGCGCGAGTAAATACAGCCGGTAGGCTTCCGCTAGGCCCAGGGGAGTTGTGACGAAGTTTTCGGAGAAAGCGCGGAAAGATGTAGAACAGCTTTCCGGGGTTTCGGCGAAGCCGTACCTAACCTCCGAAGTGGAGGAAAGGACGGCTTGCTTAGGGTAATTTTGATAAACACACGCACCGCCCAGCCAGGACAGCAAGTCTATGATACAAGATTGTACTTAGGTAGATTTAAGCGTTACAGGCAACCAGAATAGTAACTTAATTGAGTAAGATATTTAAGATTTAAGATAATTAAGAAAGATATTTGTATCGGGCCGGTGTCAGAGCTATACACTAGTTGACAGCTCGTAAACAACGAGCAGACGATTCATAGCAGTGACGACCGACCGGAAACCATGGAGCCAGTACGTGAGGGTGGGACTCAATCGACACGGCGCAGCAGTCCCGCGCAGGGACCGAGAGTACAGCACCACCCATGACCACGATAACCAGCGATCACGCTCCACCGGAGAGGTGGGGAGAGTAAAGTCGGTGGCCATGTTTCGGCGCCGACACAAGGCAAGCAGCGCCGATACCAGCGGCGAGTACCAGTACCAAGGCGACCGGCGGGTCAACCCGATCAAACCCTGTCAAGCCACGCTATTAAGCTCCACTCGCAGCACCGAAGGTATCACGGAGTGAACCCAGTCAACCCCGCCCTGCCACACCGTTAAACATCACTCGTAACGTGGGGGACAGTACGTAGTGCACCGAATCAACCCTGTTGCACTACGCGGCTAGAGTGCCTTGTGTGGAAAGGTAACGATAAGACAGCCATGTTGAAGTTACTAGAAGTCGGCCATGTTGTAACTAGGATGGTGAAGACAAATGGGGAGACAAGCAGCACGCCCCACAGTGGGGCGAAATGGGAAAACGATGTTCAAAATAATCTGTAGCTCGCAATTCTTCATCGATTTTCAACTTTTTTTTCCAACAAATTCAGCATTAAATTCTCAAGAAACATGTCGAGGCCGATTTTTGAATTTTTTTTTTTTTTTATTTATATAGAACTGCAAACATCGAAAAAAATGTTGATTTACAACATTTTTTTTTTTAATTCTCTGTAAAAATTTTTTTTAGTGGCATCAGGCCTCAGGTTTGATGCGCAAGGGTCAGTGAATGAAAAAAATTTGTTGTTATGTCAAGTTATTTGTTATAAACAAATATTTGCAACAAATAGCCAGTATGATGGATTATGTTTTTGTGAAGTATATTTATGCATCGAAATCGCTCGTTCTGAGCAACGAGGTGACATTTGATCATGAAAATGTGATGTCCGATATCATTTATTAACTTTAACAACAAATAATATAAACAAATGCATGATTTGAACAGTTTTAGGCAGGAACAAGCCGTATTTTCTTCCGATTGTCCTTGAATCTCATTGCCAGTGATACACTTTGATGTATTATTGTCACCTAAAATAATTTGTTTAATTTATCAACAATTATTATAAACAAATGCATGATCTGAACAGTTCTAGGCAGAAACAAACCGAATTTTCTCCCGATTGCCCTCGAATCTCATTGCCTGTGATACACATTGATGTATTTTTGTCATCTGAAATAATTTGTTGATATTATCAACAATTATTATAAACAAATGCATGATCTAAACAGTTTTAGGCAGAAACAAACCGAATTTTCTCCCGATTGCCCAAGAATTTCATTGCCTGTGATACACATTGATGTATTTTTGTCATCTGAAATAATTTGTTGATATTATCTACAATTATTATAAACAAATGAATGATCTAAACAGTTTTAGGCAGAAACAAACCGAATTTTCTTTCGATTATCTTCGAATCTCATTGCCTGTGATGCAAATTGATATATTTTTGTTATCTGATATAATTTGTTGAATTTATCAACAAAAAATAGAAGTCAATGCCTGATTTGAACAGTTTATGGTAAAAAAAAACCGAATTTTTTTCTGATTGTCTTCAAATCTCATTGCCTGCGATGCTCATTGATATTTTTTTGACTCAAAATATCATTCAACATTTTAATGAACGAATCACTTGAACAAATTCCTATTATGGACATTTCATAATTCCAGTCTTCATTTCAAGAACGATTTATTCTAGAATCAAGAGCTCAAGAGCTTCAGGATGAAAATCAGTATCTATATGTCTCCAGCTTCCTCTTAGATGTGACAAGTATGCATCAGATGAGATGAGTAATTTATGCAATAGATCAGTGTTAGTGGCTAACCGACTGCACTTACGAGTATTGAATTCGCGGAATCGTTTAAAATCTTTATTACCATAAACTGTTCAAATCAGGCATTTACTTCTATTTTTTGTTGATAAATTCAACAAATTATATCAGTTAACAAAAATATATCAATTTGCATCACAGGCAATGAGATTCGAAGATAATCGAAAGAAAATTCGGTTTGTTTCTGTCTAAAACTGTTTAGATCATGCATTTGTTTATAATAATTGTTGGTAATATCAACAAATTATTTCAGATGACAAAAATACATCAATGTGTATCACAGGCAATGAGATTCGAGGGCAATCGGGAGAAAATTCGGTTTGTTTCTGCCTAAAACTGTTTAGATCATGCATTTGTTTATAATAATTGTTGATAATATCAACAAATTATTTCAGATGACAAAAATACATCAATGTGTATCACAGGCAACCAGATTCGAGGGCAATCGGGAGAAAGTTCGGTTTGTTTCTGCCTAAAACTGTTTAGATCATGCATTTGTTTATAATAATTGTTGATAAATTAAACAAATTATTTTAGGTGACAATAATACATCAATGTGTATCACTGGCGATGAGATTCGAGGACAATCGGAAGAAAATACGGTTTGTTTCTGCCTAAAACTTTTCAAATCATGCATTTGTTTATATTATTTGTTGTTAAAGTTAACAAATGATATCGGACATCACATTTTCATGATCACATGTCACCTCGTTGCTCAGAACAAGCGATTTCGATGCATAAATATACTTCACAAAAACATAATCCATCATACTGGTTATTTGTTGCAAATATTTGTTTATAACAAATAACTTGACATAACAACAAATTTTTTCCTTTCACTGACCCTTGGGCATCAAACCTGAGGCCTGATGCCACTAAAAGAAATTTTTACAGAGAATTAAAAAAAAAAATGTTGTAAATCAACATTTTTTTCGATGTTTGCAGTTCTATATAAATTAAAAAAAAAAAATTAAAAAATCGGCCTTGACATGTTCCTTAAGAATTTAATGCTGAATTTTTTGAAAAAAAAAGTTGAAAATCGATGAAGAATTGCGAGCTACAGATTATTTTGAACATCGTTTTTCCATTTGGCCCCACTGTGCGCCCAACGGAACCAATAAGCAAGCAGCGATGGCGCGACGGCACTCATTGGCCGAGGTCGACAAGCAAGCCATTTCTACTGCAACCAGCCAATCAACAGCCTCGGTACACGTAAGGCGCGGGTCGAAAGGAAAGCAGCGGGAGGAAGCATAGGAAAGCACGCTTCTCGCGTCACTTGTTGGCTTGGATCGGTCGTGTCCCGGTAGTCCGAAAAAACCGAAGGAAGACGCGATCCGATAAACTGAAACCAAGGTGGATTTATATTCAGAGAAGAAAACCAGAGATGGACAAGGGCGATAAAAAGGAAATGGCCGAATGGCTGAAAGGTGAGTGGAACTCAGTACCGCTCGTATAAAGTGTTTCCGGCTCTGGCACCGGGTGCCAACGTATAGTCTTGTGGCTTCGCGAAATAGAGTCAGTGTAAAGGTTCATTTAAAATATAGCTTACGGGGACCGTCAGGAACCCTCACGACGCTAACCAGGACGAGGCACTCTCGGCTCGGTAACCCGATGCTGAGAAAAGCCGAGGCGAGCGTCCGTCAAAATCTTGGAGCGTGAGCACGCGGTATGGACGCCGGCCGGCATCGTGCCTAGCGTGGGTGTCCCCGAGCGCCATTATAGGATGCTAGGAGTTTCGCCGGGATTCGCCGTGGGCTGAAAGAGTGTAGCCCACGAACTCGGTCGATTCCGGGGATTGACAGCACAGTGGAAATAAACCTGGCAGGTAAGTAATAGCCATTGCATATGATTTTATTAGTAAGCAAGTTTCCTACCTGGGCCACCCCCTGGCCAGGACGTGTTTAACCCTGGTGGTACTGGGATGTAGAATTCACATATTTAGAGAGGTAGACTTTGTTTTCTATGATTGAAACTGTACCTAACAGTTTGACTCATTTTACCGAACTGGTAGGTAACCGACATCTCATTCTACCCAACTGTCAGGTAATCTCTAATATCTTGTTGTATTACTTCTTACTGAATCGCGAATTAAATTTTATTGAATTTATATTAATAATTCATATTTTCACATCAAATATTACCCTACTTCATTTTACATGACTGAAAGTGAAATTTTAATGTAATGCCGTAATCTCCTCCGTTTACCGAACTAAGTTATGCAAAATTTGAAACACAAATTTTCTCCGTGTATAAGGTATATAAAATAGAATGTTATAAACACTCAATATAAACGCAAGGCGTGAACTGGAATAAAAGTTGAGTGCATTGTTTTATACTTCCAGCTTTTGTGAAGTGTTGTAATTGTTATGTTATGTTTCACAACGTAACCTACAACTATATATATATATATATATATATAATTCAAAAAAAAGTTAAACAACCACCGCAGGGTACCACTAAGAGCAACTGCCATCTAAAAAAAAAGATGTCAATCGCCCCCAGTAGAACCGCGGTAAAATACACCTATGGCCACGTCTCACATCCGTGAGATGGGTGGTCACAGGGCACGACGAAATCACAACGACAGGCCGGCGAAACCCTCGTGTGTCTTGAGGACACGAAGCGACCCAAGGATGACAGCTTTCTGCATCCATCTCGCAAGTGCCTTGGCATATTTTTGGCACGCGGGTATGGCTTTAAGGTTACGAACCAGTGATAATTTAGCACCTCCGAGAGCACCTATCACAAGGACAATTACTCGTACCGAATATTTTGGGTACAGTCGTTGCAGCTCTCTTTTAAGGTCTTGATACCTCTGCTCTTTTTCTTTCTCCTTTGCAGTGTTGTTGTATTCGGACGGAGCCGAGAATTCGATCACGAATATAGTTCGTTTCTCGAAGTCTTGGAGAACAATGTCAGGCCTCGAGTGCGCAACGGAGACTGCTGCCCGAAAATCGTAGTTCCAGAAAATCTGGCACTTCTCGTTTCGGACAATTGACTCTATATCCCTTGGAGCGTTCGGCAGGGCAGGGTCGCGTCCAACACCGTAAGAGCGACAAAGGTGGTAATAAAGTACTCTTAGCGCCGCATTATGTCTATAGATATGCGTTGTTCCTGCGTGGGTCGGACACCCCGATAGTATGTGTTCTAGGTACTCAGCGTGTGTATGACACGCTCTGCACCTATCACTGGGAACTTCTTGACATAAAATGCGGTGACGGTATGCTAAGGTGGAGATGACACCGTCCTGGCATGCGAAAATAAAGCCCTCTGTACCTGAATTGAGCCCTGATGATTTGAGGAAAGCAAAAGTTTGCTCCTTCGACAAGGACTGTTTTTCTACGTTCGGGTTAGAGAAATGCGCCAAGGTTAATTTGAAGAAAAGAAAACTTAACGGCATCCCCGAAGATCCTGAACTCGTTGACAGAAGCGCTATACGACACCTTTTCGCTGGAGAGACCTATACATACCTGGGCGTGCCACAAAGCCGCATTCAGGACGTAACATCTATAAAGGATACTCTCCGATGCAGATATAAACGTCTCCTCCGACAGATATGGTCTTCCGAACTGTCGGCGAGTAACAAAGTATCTGCAACGAACATGCTTGCCGTCCCAGTAGTACTCTATTCATTTGGAGTAGTTCCATGGACGAAGGACGAGCTCAGATCCCTCGATATCGGGTCCCGAAAGGTTATTAACATGAACAATTTTTTCAGATTAGCACCCGCTCCCGGCTAAATCCTGCGGTTGTCCTTATGACAAACTTTTAACTATATATATATATATATATACTAGGGTTGCCCTTATTTTTTACTCTTCAAATTTCTCTGCTCCCACCCCCCAGTTTTGTTTGAATGCAAAAAAAAAATCTCAAAATTTGAGCAAAATCGGTTAATATTTAGGGGTCGCGCAAAGACCATGAAGTTTCCCATTGATTTAACATGGAAAAAAGTCAGCTTTTTGTAAATCTAATATTTAAACGCGATAATATGTTACAAATAATTCCGTGTTTTAATATATTGTTCAGAACTCATCAGAGAATAAGAATCAATCATAAATTTTGATGTTGAGTAATTTTAAGCCACTCTTATAGGTCCCCAAAGAAAACCGCATAAGTGACAAATGTGAATTTTACGTAATATTGCGGTTTATTGACGCTTTTTGAAAGTCTTTTTCAAATAAATAATCATTGATCAGTAATCTACGCATACCCAGTCATTTTTTGCCTAATATTCAATTGTTTAAACAATTTTTAACTTTTTTAAATATTTTTTTTATTTAACTCGCGAAATGAACGCATTTTCTAGACCTTATGAGTTATGCAATCAATAATAACAATAAAATAATTCGCTCAAATAATTTTACAATTATTTAAATAATACGTACTTGTTCAATCATATATATTATCTAAAAAAACCGGAAAAACATTTTATCTCACTTAATTTTCGACAAATTTTAATATTTTTAGGTACTAATTTGTTTATTATGAATACTCTTAAATGTTTAAACAAATTCAAATTTTTAAAAATCTTTCTCACTGAATTGATGTGTTTTTTATTAGTAGAGAGGACAAGATGCGTTATTACCTTATTCTATCTTTTTTGTTCTGAGGGCCAGTAGAAATTGAGTAGTAATATTATTATTCCTTCATCGCCAGTGTTTTCTTCTTAGCATCTGGAAATCGAAGGCGATAGTCACTGACAACTTGCAACAAATACTGCTTCTGTTCTTCGTTCCTCGTAATTACTGGATTGTAATCAGTCATTAATTTGACGCTTCTTTCTGCAGTGTCATTTACGACTTTCAGGTGTTTAAGCTTTTGCTATCCTTTTTGCTATTCTTCGTTGGTTTCTCATTCCAATGGAGGCGTATGGAGAAAAATTACTGATATATTAAATCGCTCGAACAATTTTCCAGACTTGACTGTAATGAAGTCTTCAATACCTTTCTGAACGAAATTCGGAACATCCTTCAGATCAATAATCAGCCGTTTTGTATCATCATCGGAAATGTCAGAAGATTCAAGAGCCTTAACCATTTTCACTTTCGATGCCAGGGGTACTATTGAATCAAAGAATGCCAGTGCTGCTGTTTCTGGTATCAAATACCATAAGTGACCGCAAAAAATTTTGACTGCTGCATGGGAAATGTCCGAATAGATTGTTTCATACTCGTAAAGCTTTTTCAAGAATTGAAGGTCTTGGTATGGAGCTTGCATAGCAATTGGCGCACGAAACCAAGCTTCAACGTATAATCTTACCATAAAGATGCAAACATCTCGGCAAGCGTTTTTATCAAATGTTTTCATCTGAAATTGATATCTGAAAAGAAACATCTTAATACATTAAATGGCTTTAGCCATCCACCTAGCTCCTGAAGGTCGGAAATTCACTCCACGTGGTGGAGTACCACCGAGAAAAATGACAACTATCTCGAGTAATTCCCTATAATCTTCTCTACATTGAGGATTTTGTAAACACTTCACTGCGAAATCCGTGATACTTCTTGAAACTCCTTCCAATGCTGATTTAACTGTTTTATCCTTTATCCCAGGCTGATAATTTATGACAATAATTTTGGGCCATGCATTTTTAAAATCCTTGAATATTGGTACTGCGGGTCCCGATGTCACTCCGAACTTTTCCTCAAACGCTCATCTTAATAAAATCTCGTGAATGTGGTGTCTGCAAATCAAATATAATAAATCTTTTTCTAAATTTTGTTCCAACAAAACGCAAGCTCCGTTCAGTCGCCCTGCATTTGATGCAGTTGAATCACAGCAAAGACCAACAACATTGTCTGTCAGAGTCCATTCTTCAAGTGATTCATATACAGCATAAGCTTGATTTCATCCTGTCCCAGAAGATAGTTTTGGAACGCCAAGAACTTTTTCAGCCCCATTGATTGACACTATAATGGGTAACCTATCAACATTTTCGTTTCCCGTCAAGTCAGGAAGCAATTTTCCATCCCAGTGGACAATGCACGCTTCAAATTCAGAAACTGGAAATTCGGCCCGAATTTTTTAAGCGTATTTTTCACGCAAAATTTGACGAGTCCGCTGCATTGATGATCGATTTATAACGAGATCATTGGCATTATGACCTAATGCTTTAACAGTTGCCGTTAAAATATGCACAGCATTTCTGCCACTCACTTTACATTTGTCCAATGCTGAGGCCAATTTCGGAGTAATAATGAATTCTCTCGCTCTTTTTTTTTTAATCAGATGGACCCCCTAGAGTTTTCTGTGTGGCTGTAGTTTCGATTGATGCATTTCCTCCACTACTTAGACTTGAGGAAGATGAAAGTTCAACAAGCTCATCTGAAATTGATGTACTTGGAATTAATACTTACATCTATTTCAGTTTAAACGTCATCAATCAAATAAAATTAAAGAAAATAAATCTCTTGTTAATATATTGTCATTATTTTAAGTTCTTACCTATTTGTACCATATCGTGGAGAGAACATTCTTTCCTCAAGCCTTTGCAAATTCAAAAACTGTTTGTCTTCCTCTATCGACATTAACTCTCGAGCATTTGCATGAGCAATATTGAATAGGTCATCTAAACGTTCAGAAAACCATGCTTCCTTCTTCCTTTGTGTTTCAGTTTTCCTTGAAAGAGTTTTCTGAAGGTTCTTCCATTCGTCACATAAAATTTTAAGTTTTGATACATAATTTTGTTTTTCCTTTGTTGGTATTCATGCTTTTTGCCAAAAATTCAGTGTTTCCTCAATCACCAAAGTCGCACTTTCTCGCAGTTCTTTTTGCATTTTTCGAGTTTTAAAAGGCAAGGCACCTAAACATTGTCTGTTAGATGGCAGCTTATGACCGACAATTTTATTGATGCAACTTCCAACCAAATATAAATCTTCTCGAAGTTCCATTTTTAATTAAATTAATGATTAAAGACACTTTAATCATTTAACCACACTACAGTAACACAACTGAACTTTGCTTTCAAAGAAGAGAAAGCATAATTGCTTACTACTTCATACATCTATACGCGTCGAAGGTAAGATTCGCACTGACTCACCCTGCCGCTGGAGTGTTTATGTGCAAGAAGTTCTTAAATATTGTGTCCCTTTTGAAAACGTCAGGAGGCAAATCTTCGGAAAAGTAACTATAAACTCTGACAAAATCGCATTCTACTCAGGTACCGAAATGATCGTCAGATGGCGATATCCCGTTAAGCAAATGTGTATCAATTGTCCAAGCCCATAGGATCGAACAGATTAGTTAAATGTTTAGACTTGTGATACAAAATTTATAGTGGCAATTACGAGTATAACCCAGAATCCTCTAAGTCTTCAAGGGACGTGACTAAAACGCTTCAGCCCAGCTTAAAGGGATAGTGTCAGATTTTTCCAGTACCAATTTTCAATCTGAACCAGAAAATATTTAAAATTGCATGAAAAATTAAGCTCGTTCCTGCAAAACAAGCAGATAACTCATGATAAAACAAAAAGTCTAGAAAATACGTTCATTTCGCGAGTTAACTGAAAAAATAAATATTTGAACAAATTAAAAATTGTTTAAACAATTGAATATTAGTTAAAAAATTACTGGGTATTCGTAAATTATTGATCAATGGTTATTTATTTTTTAAAAACTTTTAAATTTGTAATATATTATAGCGTTTAAATATTAGATTTACAAAAAGCTGACTTTTTTACATGTTAAATCAATGGGAAACTTCATGGTCTTTGCGCGACCCGTAAATATTAACCGATTTTGCTCAAATTTGGAGATTTTTTTTTTGCATTCAAACAAAACTGGGGGAGTGAGAGCAGAGAAATCCGAGAAAAAAAATCCACCAAGTATAAATAAGAACCACCCTATCTAGTCTTCACAACAGGATTATTCTGGATACAGCACATATAGTTGCAAATGGACAGGATCCTCTTCTTAAAATGGTCAGCAAACATGAAGAAGCGGGCAAACGGGCGTTTCTGTACAAAGCAGCGGAGCAGGCTGCTGAGACACTCGGTCTTGACTTAAATACTAGAGGTAAGCAAAATGCATCAAATCTGCTCCATCTTGAATACTCACTTCTGAAAGCCCGGATTAAGAAAGCACAGGAGAAAAACTTCCGCGAAGAGCTTCTCGACAAGAGGATGCACGGCATCTTCCACAGAAATGTGGAGGATCAGTCGATGTCGTATGAGCTAACGTATGCTTTCCTTAAATCATCTGGATTGAAGTCGGGAACGGAGGGTTTCATTTTGGCATATCAAGACGGTGTCATTACCGCTCTAGCATACCGTCGCCACATTTTGAGCCAAGATATTCCCGATGATAGCTTCAGAGCGTGTCATGCACACTCCGAACATCTAGCACACATAATATCTAGTTGTCCAACTCATGCGGGAACGACCTACATCCAAAAGCACAATGCGGCACTAAGGGTGCTTTACAACCATCTCTGCCACTCTTACGGAATTGGCCCAAATACCGCTCCGCTAAACGCTCCTAGGGAAATAGAGTCAATTGTCAAAAATGAGAAGTGCCGTATGGGTAATTGTCAAATTGAAGGCAAACTTGAAGTCCCAGTAATATAACATCAACTTAGAAACTCGTGCTGATTTTGTTTTAAATTTTAACAAACACTCATTATCATTATCTCAGCGTACGACTGATTATATGCGCGTGCAAAAACCGAGCGACTGGCTTCAAATTGGACGCGCAAGAAAAAATTTGACTTTCACAGCGAGTTTTCATCGTATCGCGATGATTTTTTTTTAAATTGAGGTAGAATTCGAAAAGAATTGTAATGGCATACATAAAGATAGCTTTAACATGCAAGTTTAGCGAGGAATCGTGTACTCATAATTATGTTGACATTTTCCGACTAAATTAATTTTCCCGAGGTTTTGCATTGTGCTAAAGTTCTGATATTACACACAGCTCTCAGTTGAGGTCTGAAGAATGTCGGGAAAAAAGGTAGGCGCGGGAACCATATCAATTTTTTGGGAGGGTTTTTCCGGATTTTTCAATCGCTTCTGCCAAGGGTTTTCCAAGCGACTGGACTTCTGCCATTGTTTGACCACTCTTAGTTGAAACCTGAAGAATGTTTCTAAACAAATTTGACGCGGCCACCAAACCGATTTTTTTGACAAATTTTCCGTCGTGGAAAACCGGCTGCCATTTTCATACGCAAAGGTTGCAAACTGGCAGAGGTGCCATTTTATGATGTACAAATGTTTTTCTTACAACTTTCGTGCCCAAATATCTGGGGAACCGAATCGAGTCATTTTTTTTAGCTAGCTCTTGGACTAGAACTTCATATTCTCGAAAATTCTTTCCGTTGCGCACTCGAGGCCTGACATAGTTCTCCTTGACTTCGAGAAACGAACCATGTTCGTTATCGAATTTTCGGCACCAGCTGACAAAACCTCACAGCCAAGGAGAAAGAAAAGAAGGAGAGGTATAAAGATCTTATGAGGGAGTTGCGACTGTTGTACACCGAATATTCTGTTTAGCTAATCGTCCTTATCATCGGCGATCTTGGAGGTGCCAAAGTTTCACTGATTAATAGCCTGAAAAGCATCCCTGTGTGTCAACAAAATGCTGAGACACTTGCGGGGAAAATGCAGAAGGCGGTCGTCCTTGGATCGCAGACTGTAACCACCTATCTGACGGTCGTGAGACGTGGTTAAAGCTGAAATTTTACCGCGATTTCGCTGGGAGGGGTGCAATTTTTCATATTAGCACCCGCTTTCGGCGAAATCCTGCGGTTCTCCTTATCACAAACTTTTGACTATTTATATATATATATATATATATATATATATAGATATATATAGAGAGAGAGAGAGAGAGACCTTATATTTTATAACTTTAGCGTTGCCTTCTTATTTGGTAGTAACAACCATCGGCGTAACCTTGGTTTTGATAACATTTATTCATAAAGTCAAGTTTACAGCGTGAAAAATTCTTATTTATGAATGTTTGAAATTTAAGAGTTTTCAATCACAAATCTGCCGTACAAACTAAAACGATACATAAGTCCAATCTCACTCGAACTGAGAAAATCGAGAAAAACTGTTTGCCCAAAGAACTCTAATGTCAAATGATATTTTGAATAATCTATATACACTGTTAGGGTGAAAATACTGTGCTCTTTCATATTTTGCAATAAAAAATTGATTATTTAAACAATTTTTATTAGAAAATGGACTTGGGTATATTTAATAGGGGATCGTCCATAAATTACGTAAGACGTTTTTCTTTTGTTTGAATAAAGAAGGAAATAAAATTGCTGTGAAGTTGAGAAGGACACAACGATACAAACAAAAGAAAAACGTCTTACGTAATTTATGGACGATCCCTAGTCGCAAAAAGTCGAAAATACAAGGCAAAAAGGAACACAAAGTCACTTGCGGACAGTGCCTTCATCGCAGAGATCGAGCGCGGCCTCGAAATGCAACAGAAAAACATACGTAAGGGATACTATGTAGGGTGGTGGGGGCTGGTCTTAGTGTCATACATAATATCTATCAGCTTATTCCAAATATCCAGATCTTCGCATGAAATAGTATTTGCACTGTTTTATTGTTATTAATATAGTGACAAAAAGATTAATCTTTAGTAAGAAAATAATTTTTTAAATTGACTTGATTATTGGACGTTACATTTGATTTTGAATTTGATTTTAGTCTGATTTAAAATTCTTGAATTTCAACATATTATCCATCAAATGAATTCTAATTATTTTAATGAAGTCGAATGGCGCAATGAATTTTTCGAATCTGATGTACGTAAACTAGTTGTGTTGACAATTTGTGTTTAAAAAACGGAAAAATCAGATTAGTTTTTATGATAAATTATCTTTTGATCAAATGCTCTCAATGAAAATTAACTTATTTGTCATGTCTACTTATGTCTACTGAATTGTCCATGGGGAAATTAAAGTTTTTTTGATGCTTTACAAAAAAGTTTCTTACATTGTTATGTCTTACTTGTGAGAAACAATCTAAGCAAACAAAATACAGGATATATATTATGGTGTTCGAACAAATGGCTATTTTGTCTAGTTTGACTGGATTACTAGATGGAATGATAATACCTAAATTATTATAAAAATTAATTTTGCTTTAAGACATCTGCATTTTTGTAGATAAAATATAATTATCGAACCCAAATAACTATTTAAAAGTCATCCGTTTTACGTAACTTCAATTTTGCAGAAGGGGACAAAAAGGGTATAAATTATTGCAGTAAACCATTTATTTAAGTTTTTGGTAATTCAAAATCACATTGTTGATTATTATATCAGAACATATGAATAACGAAGTATATTATAATAGCTATTTACTTGACAAGTGTGGAAAGTAGGCAATTCCCGATGAGTGTGAAGTTGGCGTCACGAGCCGAAGGCGAGTGATGACATCACATGAATCGGGGATTGCCTGCTTCTCGCATGTCAAGTACAATACTTTTCCCAGCGAGTCTGAGGAAAAAGTTCAATTTTCGGAGTGAGATTCTCAATAAATAAGCGAATCTATTTATTTATTTATTTTGATCACCACTAATCATATTAATCGTTGTTACAATTATTCATATTTAATATAGTAAATATCATGTCATGTCATGCCACACCACACCACACCACACCACACCACACCACACCACACCACACC